>CM035159.1:5009855-5486632 GCA_020205615.1 Panax quinquefolius
CTAGTTTCTTGAAACAAATCTAAAGCATATTTTCTTTGAGACAAGAAAATCCCTTTATCAGATCGAGACACTTCAATTCCAAGAAAATATTTCAAGTGACCGAGGTCTTTCATTTCGATTTCGCTTGACAAGTAACTTTGTAGAGCCTTACTTTCATCGTATTCATTTCACAATTCACCATGTCATCAACATACACAATAAGGGCAGCGATCTTACTATGTTGTCTTTTCAAGAATAAAGTGTGGTCTGAATTACTTTGATGGTAGCCAAAGGACCTCATGGACTTCGTGAATCTTCCAAACCATGCTCTCGGAGATTGTTTTAGCCCATACAACGATTTCTTTAATTTGTACACTTTTCGACAATGCACTTTTGGTATCATGCACCCTGGTGGCAAATCCATGTACACTTCTTCAGACAACTCGCCATGCAGAAAGGTGTTTTTCACATCAAATTGTTGCAATGGCCAATCCAGGTTCGCAGCTAGAGATAATAAGACTCGAACTGTGTTGATTATAGCTACAGGTGCAAATGTATCTGTATAATCAATTCCATAGGTTTGGGTGTACCCTTTTGCCACTAGTCTTGCTTTAAAATGTCCAATTGTACCATCTGCTTTGTGCTTCACAGTATAAACCTACCGACATCCAAATGGTTTCTTCCCTGAAGGACGATCAACAAGTTCCCAAGTTTCATTCTTCTGCAAGGATTTCATCTCCTCATTCATAGTAGCTTTCCACCTTGGGTCAACTAAGGCTTCCTGCACACTGTTAGGAATAGATACAGTAGATAATTGATTTACAAATGACTTATTTGATTCAGACAAGCGATGGTTAGACAAATGACTTATTTGATTCAGACAAGCGATGATTCAGACAAGCGATGGTTAGACAAGCGGTGGTAGTTGTTTTCTTGGTGGTTCAGACATTACAGCAGGACCATCCTTAGCAGGCGATTGGTTTGGTGTATCAGTTGCCTGTGGTGCGAGAGATTTAGATGGAGGTTGCTCCACAACTTCATTTTCTAGGTCTTCATCGCGTTCATCACCACTGTGGTCCAAATTTATACCACTCAAAATCCAATTCACCAGCATTCTCATTACCAAGTTCAGGGCGTTCCGTTTCATTCCCATTCAGATTGTTACCAGATTCAGAGAATTCCCCTTTTATATCAGAAAATCACAGTCCAGAGCTTGAACTTCTTCCAGGTACTCCCCTTGAAGTTCAGGCTCAGAGGAAAAATACATCGAGTCTTCATGAAAAACTACATCCATTGTAATAAACATTCGTTTTCTTGGAGGATGATAACATCGTGCCCTTTTTGATAAACAAAGATACCCTAAAAAACACATCGCAATGCTCGAGGTGTCAACTTGTCGCTACCGACGCCGACGAAGATGTACAAATGCTACACAACCAAAGACACGAGGAGGTAAGTTTGGAATGACCGAGCCACAATTGCTTGAATAAGAGCACGAGATGGTGTCCAAAATTAATAGTCTTTGGAAGGTACTCGGTTGATTAAATATGTTGCGAGAGGTAAGTCGTGTCCCCAATAGGATAAAGGCATATATGCTTCTATTAATGAAGCATGGACAACCTCCAACAGTGATTTATTTTTTCGCTCCGCCACCCCATTCTGTTGGGTGTATCGAACAACAAGTAGTTTGATGAATGGTTCCACGGGCTTCCAAGTACCGCTTCAATTCCAACTCAAATATTCACCTCCATTGTCACCTGCGGAGAACTCCGAACACGTATGCGTTGATCGACTACAAACCATTTTATGAAATTTTTGAAATAACAAGTTTACTTCACTTTTGGACTTCATCAAACATACCCAAGTCATCCTGGTACAATCATCAATAAAAGTAACAAACCAACGCGATCCATCCAAAGTAGCAAATGTAGATGGTCCCCAAATATCAGAATGTATAATCATAAAAGGAACTGGACTTTTATTCAAAATTTATGGAAATAAAGCACGATGACTTTTTGCAGTTCACAAACATCACATTTGAAACTAGAAACATCAAAATTTGCAAATAAACTAGGAAATAATTTCTTTATGTAACCAAAAGAAGCACGCCTGCACGTCGATGCCATAACCATATCTCGATTTCTTTTTTCCTCCTCCGAACCCCCCAATCTTTAAAGCTTGACGAAACTTATCTCGAACTTTTGGACACCAGTCTAAGTAATACGACTTCCCTTGCTTAACACCACAACCAATCGATACGTTTGTCGGATGTCCTTAAATACACAAATTCAAAGCCAAAAATGACAACACAAAATAAGGCGGTGGTTATTTGAGAAACCGACAAAAGATTATAATTCAAAGAGGAACAACCAAAACAGAAACTAAATTCAAGGTGTTAGTGAGGGACAAGGATCCTTCCCCAATAATCTGAATTGAGGTACCATTGGCGGTGGAAACATAACTTTGTGAGGAAGGTTTAATAGGTGAAACTTGTCAGAATCAAATGTCATATGATCCAGAAGACCTAATCAATTATCCATGCACTATTAGAAACAGGTGTAGAAATATTTAAAACCTTACCACCATTACTTGCTGCTGCTGCCAATGCCAAGAACTTTTCAACAATTGCAGTAGTAGAGGCATTCTTGGAATTCTTCTTCCGGGAATCACAGCTATGATCCCACCATTCCGGATATCCCACAAGTTCATAGCATCGACTTTTTGTATGATCCGTTTGATCACAATGGGTGCATTTGTATGATGATTTGTCGCCACCATTAGCATTCTTAGGATGGATGTTTTTTTTTTTGTCTTGCTGGTGTTGAGGAGACCAGTTTTGATTAGACCGGTTCCGAGTCACTATGGTTGAAGCTTCAGAATTTTCTAGTTGTCCGTTCATCACCCCGCGTCGAACATCTTCGTGGCGAACTAGGGCATAACACTCTTCTAATTCAGGGATAGGATCCTTCCTCAAGATTTCGCCGCGCACTTGCTCGAAATCACTCTCTCATCCAAATGAGAAAGATATGCACCCTTTGTCATTTGAAGCAATTTCGATAGGATCTTAATATTTGTCTCATCACCATGACCACCTTATCACGATGATCCAACTCACTGAAGATTTCAGTCAGTTCTCCATAATATATAGAGAGCGGTCTGCCATTTTGTTTGGCAAAGAAAACCCTCTGGTTCAAGGTAAAAACTTGTAATTCATCCGCTCCATCATAAAAGGCTTTAGACAGAGCTTTCCAAATATCTCGTGTGGTAGGTAAGCGAATGTATCGCTTCATAATCTCCGGGAACATAGACATCAGCAACCATCTTTTGACCTTCTGATTGTCTGAATACCACTTTTCATAGCCTTCATCTTTCTCCTTAGGTGACGGCGATGCGCCACGAATGAAGGAGAGTTTCTCCTTCTCAGCAATTTGCATCTCTAACATTTGAGACCACAGATCATAGTTGGTCTCATTCAATACAATTCCTGCATTGAATGATGAACCTTCGTGTTGAATAATGATGGGGGTAGAATCTGACTTGCTCATAGTTTAAGGATTCAAAGAAGAATGATTTAGAGTTTCGTGGCTTTGATATCAACTTGAAAATAAATAAAGAATATTTTCATTCATAGTTTTTCTGTATCCTTACATGTACATATTTATAGAGATAGTAGAGATCCTACAATCAAGCTATTCATCCTACAATCAAGCTATTCCTATAATTAAGTTATTTCACTATTCCTATAATTAAGTTATTTGCTTAACAGAGAAATATCTCTAAACTAGGAAAGAATTACAATAGAGAATCTTTGACTATTAATCCAATATTGCAACAGATACATGAAAATTTCCTTGCAATTACTTGTAGCCCCTGGGCCATTGTGTGTAATCACAACAGAAGTTAGTACAAATTGTCAGCTTAATTAGCCAAACTCATATTTGATTTGCACTATAATGTTTTTATGTGTATTCATTTTTTTAAGTGTATATATTTATAATTTCATTTGCTGGTGTATGTGCTTGTTTGTTTAATGTCAATTGGTATTCAAAATCCATTATTTGATTTGTCTTGCATATTTTTTTTTCTATGGAAATATTATATGTTTCTTCTGATTTTGGAACCCGCATTTGATTATGGTATAAATTAAGTTCATCATGTTTTGATATATTTATATTCCTTTTTTAGTCATTTCCCCCCTTTTTATAATGTTACTCATGCTTAGAGAAGATTTGTAAGTGATAATGTGGTATATTTGTATCAAAGTTGAACATGTTATGCTAATATTGTTGTCGGCATTAGAAATTTCAGTTATGTGAAACTACTGGGTATTGTTAATTGTTCAACCGGTCGAAATAAATGTAGTTTGGTCATTGGTGCCCTTCTTCTGCAATGCTCTTCTGATGTTTGTCGGTCTTGATCCCTGTTGTATAGTTTTTAGTCCATATCATGGTAACCAAAAAACACTTTGATTGGTAGCGAATTTTGTTTCGGTATGAATGTTCCCAAACATTGTACACTTTTTTTATGGAATAACAAATGTGGCAATCCAAAAATAATTCCCTTATTTACTTAAACTTCTATAGCTCAAGAATGATTACAGTTTTGCTTTATGATTTATGAATGATGAGTATCCCCTTATATAGCCTTTGGGCCATACGACGAATAAATTTGATCAAATTTAATGGAAGGCTAGGATTGACTATCTAGAGTCGTCCTCTAAAAATATCAATGATATTTATAATGTCTAATAATTACATGAGTAAATCTAGAAAATCTCTATTAGAAACCCTAATATATAAAAAAAGAAGATAATAGGAATGCCAACTAATGTCACCAAATGAGCGCCATGTAAGTACCAAGTTAGCAATGACATGGCGTAATATCATTGAAAATGTCCTTGTTGTGACTACACTTAGAAACAATTCGACAGTTTTATTATTTGGAATAAAAGCTATTGTTGAGTTAAATTGAGTTGTATTGTAAATTTGCAGATGGATCATGGATAAGTCATGTGTCATTATATAGTTCATGTTTTACAGGATTATTTAGTAAAATCAATTTAGTTTCATCTGATTATGATATTTAAAATCTCTTAAAAACAAGGAACAGGAACATTCATTCCATTTTTGATGATTGGATAACTGCAAATAAACAAAGGAATGAAAACGACACTTCTGCCCTTTATGCATATCTGTTTCATTCCATGCTGCTCCATAGTCTACCTTGTCTCATAATCTTCACAACAATGAACAAACATTGCGTGAGCCCTTGCTTTATGTTCAGGAACACTATGGGAGCTTTCAGTTCCAAAACTAAAGATTCTTATAAGAAGTCCTCACGTGTTCGTAGTAACAAATGTGGGTCTGGTAGTGCGGGACATCAGTCAAATGGGTTGATGGAGTCGACGAAGAAACAGACTAATTTATCTCCTCCAAAAGTGCGCAAATGCGCTGAGAAGAAATCAGACAAACCTTCAGAAATAAAAAAACCAGTTATGAATCATGGTAGCAATAACAATGATTTCTATGATGGGATACCTCACTACCAAATGGCTTTATACCAGAAATCCAGATCAACGAGAACCAAGCAGGTAGGTGCCGTGAAAGCAGGTTATTACCTATTACTTTTCATATGTTGCTCATCTCTTTTGCCCTTATCTCAGTTTATTGAAACTATCAGCTGACACTAAATTGTGCTCCTTAATACATATCTCAACGTATTGTCAACGTCCATTATGATAAGCTGATACAGATGTTAAGAAAGATTGTTGATAAAATGAGCTCTACTAAGTATAAAGTTAAACCTTGATACACCAATTGTCATCCTTTGATAGGTACTTAAAACTTAAATATTTTTGATGGGGTTTGGGTGATTCCTAGATCGTGCGCCTTGTTGAATGGTAGAAGGGGTGCTAGAGATAGTGACAGTGTTGTTACCAGAAACAGGAACTAACGACTTAATGAGGAATTGTAGTTTGATAAAAATGTGAAAGTAAAGGAGTAAAAAAATGATAAAGAAAAAGTGAAACAATTTATTGATAAACAAGGCACTAGCTCATTTCTTTTGTTGGTTTCTATTGTTTTTCATGTTCAAGGGATTCAGGTACCCATCTCTTTGTAGATAGTGGGTACTGCAGTTGTATAGAAATAGTGAGGCAGTTGTCTAATTTTAACACGTTTTCACCATTAGTAGATCATAAAAACTGCAACAAGACTTTATTAATCTAGATTAGATTATGTTATTAACAGCCTTAAAAATTCCACAACATTGCAGGGTTCAGAAGTAAGTTCGCGTTTGCGCAGATCTGGTACCCTCGGGCTGGGAAAGGCCGTGGAAATCTTGGACAACCTTGGGAGTAGCATGACCAATTTGAACCCTAACAGTGGCTTTGTTTCTGGCGTGACAATCAAAGGCAATGAACTTTCAATTCTAGCATTTGAAGTTGCGAATACAGTTGTCAAGGGTTATAGTCTTATGGAATCCGTTTCAAATAAAAACGTACAGCAACTGAAAGAAGTTGTGCTTACTTCAGAAGGCGTTCAACATTTAGTGTCAAAAGACATGGATGAACTCTTGAAAATGGTTGCCGCAGACAAGAGGTTGGTACTAGAGAAAAGTACACAAATTTTATTGTTGTCCTTGCATTTCTATTTCTGCTATGAATAGATTTTTTTGTTGGGGCCTTTACGTTCTTGCTATAAATGGTTATTTTTTCTAAAGTCTAAAATAGTAGTCTAATATAGCCTTTATTTCCTCCTCCCATAAATGGTTAGTGTTGTTAGTTGTTACTCATAAAAATACAGTAATAATAAAAGAAAAAGAAATTGACGCTCTCTATTTTTATTTAAAACTAGTACTTGTTATTTATTGGATATTAATTATTAAAAGTATTCATTGGATATTTGGTTCCATTCGCAGGGAAGAGCTGAAAGTTTTTGCAGGAGAAGTAATACGTTTCGGAAATCGTTGTAAAAATCCTCAGTGGCACAATTTGGATCGTTATTTTGAGAAGTAATTTTATAAAATTTTCTTTCACTAACCAAATCATCTTATTTATCCTACATGTTTAGATATTTTCACTCAGTGGATGCTTTTTATTTTCCAGACATAGCAAAGACCCTCCTAAACAGTTGAAGGAAGAAGCAGACTCAGTGATGCAGCATTTCATGACCTTGGTTCAGTGTACTGCTGTTAGTATTCTCCTTTCATAACTAAAAGATGTCAATGAGTTTGTGGTCTTAGTTTTAAGAAACATCTAAAGAGGTCATGACAAACCTTTTGCTTAGAAAAAACAAAAAAATAAAGCATATGGCCTTTCTTAACTACTTAGCAACCTAAAAAGATGACTAAAATCAAAATGTATGTTTCTTTCACATCCCCAGGTCACTAATATGACCCATGGCACTCTAGATATTAGATACACTTTTTGATCTCAATACAGTTCGTTCAAATAAATTAGTTTGCAAGAAACTTGGTCCCTGAAATTCACGAAATATGATCAAAATTTGAACTTTATTCTCAACATTACAGCTGGTGCCTAAGAGAAACAAGTTGAGAGTTACATGAATAGTTTTAGAAGGAAATGTTAGAAGTAGAGTTGCCAAATCCTCTTGTAGACCTAGCGAACTGCGTTTTAATATTTCTTTGATTTTTATCTCGAAGTGCACAAATATCAATACTCTAATTTTGTATTGAATGCTCAAACATTACATTTGTACAAAATTATTTCTTGGATACTCAATTTCTCGATGTAAATAATTTTATTTTTTAAATTTAACTTTGTTGTTTTTTAAAATTCTAAGAGAATTCCTAATTATAAGCATCCATATATAGCTACCCCTTGCATACTACGTTTTAACTACATATATTCATTCCATGAGTCAAAATGATTTGGAGCTCTTTGCATCGTATTAACATATTCATGTTATTGCATGATGACATGGATTGAAAAAAAATGATATATTTTAGAAGATCAAATGATGTATTAGAGTAATTACAGAGAAATATACTCTGGCCTATTTATGCACCATAATGAATTCTTGAATTTTTGTTGTTAATTGGTTACAATTTTTTATTTTTTTTAAATTCGGTTACTTGGTCTTAACCATGCTTAAAACCTGTAATTAGCTAATGAAACTTCACAGGCTAAAGCTATAAGTTGAGAATGGTTGTCCTTAAAAGTTTAGTCAAGAAAACAAACATTAAGGGGAAAAAATAAAACCTAGTAAAGAAAATGTGCACAGTAGTTAATGTGGCCTTAGTTTTTGACATTTTGTCTTTTAAAAGCAAACCACTGAAACTCTTTTAATTACAGGAGCTATACCAGGAGTTGAATACATTAGACAGACTGGAGCAAGATTATCAGCACAATCATCAAATTGAGAATAAGTCAAATGTCACTCAAAAAGGTAATGAACTTTCCTTGTTTATAAGCTTTCAACTGAGTAGCTGTCATAGTGATAACTTGGGCATATAGCTTCATTTGCCTATTACTGGATACTATGTTGTTTTCCTCAAACTGACTGAACATGACAAGGATACTAATTTAAAAGGATGTAGTTGCTGAAATTAGATTTAATATTACATAACATAAATGGAGGTAATTAACCTGGCACTACTCGATGGGACTGTCCCGAAGCAAATGGAAAGGTGTGAAGTTGTACTTAGAACTGTCCTTGGACAAGAATTGATGTGTATACAAAAAAAAAAGAGCTAGTAAATTTTTAGCAGTATAATTATGGTGCTTGGATTGTTATACTATTGATGAAATGGCTTTTATCCATAGCCATGTTTATGGCAAGTTTATGCAGCACAACTTTGTCATTAGAACATCATTTTAAAATTAATGTGCTAGTAAGATATGATGCACCTTTTCTCTCCGTGTGCAAGCAGGGGTAATAATAGCATAAGCTTTTGGAGAACTGGAAACTTAACACTATTACATGATGCTTATGCCTTATGGTCCAGTATATTCATTGTGAAGATCCTTCTGTAAAAAAGATAGAATTCATGGCTTTTGCTGTTGATGTTATTTAATTAACTTTTCAATATAAATGTATTCAAGGATACTATTATGTCTGAAATGTATGAAAAGATTTTCTTTGACTGGCAGGTGAGGACCTCACATCTCTGAAGGTAGAACTAAAAAGCCAAAGGAAGAAAGTAAAATCATTAAAGAAAAAGTCACTCTGGCTCAAGAGTATGGAAGAGGTAGTTGTTGATGCTGCTCTATAGCTCTACTTTGAAAGTTATCCAGTGATTTTGAAGTATATGTTGATATTTACGTTCTAGTTTCTTTGATTTTTAACTGCTTTTTTTTATTAATATAAATGTAGTTATACATATACATATATACATACATTTTAACCTCTTATACTGTTGTATCCATATTCCTGTATATCTGAAAATTTTCATTGATTGGAGAGATTAATAAGTCTGCTTGTCGAGTAACATTTTAATCTTTGTATTATAGTTCTATCTTTGTCCATAAATTTTAGACAAAAAATTGAGAAAATAAAAAGAAATATTTTTTTCCTTATTACTGCATTTTGTAAGATATTATTGATTTTTCTTAGATGGTTCATCCTATAAATAAATATCTTTTAGAACGTTGGTGCAATTTTGTGAACTACAGGTGTTGGAGAAGCTTGTCAACATCGTCCTCTTTTTGACTCAAGAAATAAACAGTGCATTTGGCAGTACATGTATGTATAGGCTTAATCTTAGGAAGTTTGCTATTTTAAGTATTTTCCCAGTCCATTACAAATTTACAGCACTCCTAGCTTATGTAATGCTTGTAATTTGAAAAAGTCTCCGTATTAAAAGGTTGATGCTACTTCCTCTTCAACCTTATGAATCTCAGAATTTTTCGTCAGATACATGAAATCCACAGACGTACACAATTGCAAGAAATTGATTTAAAGGAGTAGAAGTAGCACTTCTACGACTACCTATTCTTGTCTAATCTTTTATTGCTACATATGCTTAGTAGTTTACAAATATTGACATGCACATGTTGTTTTACGGCAGACTCAACACCTGTTTTGATTATTCTCACTCTACCTGGTACTATTTGAGAATTATGGGAAGTGTTACGGGAAACTAGAGAGCACTATATAATTTCTCTTCTTATACATCCTCTTGCTCCAGTTTAAGCCAGAAGCATGATTCACCATGTGCTGGCCCAATATTCTATCTATTATCTTGGATATTTATAATTCTTCCAATTTTTTAGATGCCATGCACTTGTGTCCGTATGTGTTTGAAATTTGAATCCTTAGAACATGACAGATTGAATGGTTATCTACTTGTCAGAGTTCAAAATAATAGTTATTATTGCTCTATTTCTCTTTATTTTACGAATTGAATTAGTTTCAGTTATATCTATTAGTGACAGTGCAGTCCCCAGAGTTTGTTTTACAGTATTCATATACTTCTGAACATTTTTCTAAATATTTGTCATTGATAATCTGCAGATGCTACTACAGAATCAAAGGGAGTTTTGAGCATTCAAAGATTGGGACCTGCTGGTCTTTCTTTGCATTATGCTAATATTATCCAGCAGATCGACTCAATTGTGAGTATATTATCTCTTCACTGCTTGATACATTTTCTGTCAACTTGATTCCAAACTATCTTAGTAATTAAGTGTTTTTTTTAATTCATATATCATTTTTACCTGTATTTTCTCTCATAATATATTATAATATCTTGCAACATTTCTTGTATATTTCATGTAAAGCGAGGCTCCTGAATGTGCCATTAAAGTCTCTCTTTATGTTTGCATTTTTCAAATAAAATGATTAGATTTCTAATTAGTACCTTTATGCTTTGATCAGGTAGCTCGATCCGTCTCTGTGCCTTCTAGTACTAGGGAACTTTTATACCAGAACCTGCCTCCTAGTATAAAGTCATCTTTCCGGTCCAAACTAAAATCCTTTCATGTCAAGGAAGAGGTACGTATTTATTTGACAACCCATCTTTATATTTTTTATGAAGCATGTGAATACATTTTAATTGACATTATTCTCCGCTGATTTCAATTGAAGCAACAAAATCATTTTTCTTTCATAGACCCTAATATTATTTTCATGAGAGTTTTTTTTTTTTAATTTCCTATGGTGAATATAATTTTTTTCTGCAGCTCACTGTCACGGAAATTAAAACCGAGATGGAGAAAACTTTGCTGTGGCTTGCTCCTCTAGCCACAAACACATCAAAGTAAGATGCTCTTCTTGCATTATTAATGTAGTTCATTGCATCATCTTTATATGTATAGTTGGCTTTATTATCCTTCGCCAAGTCATTATCTTTTGATTTTTGTATTTTATATAGGGCTCATCATGGTTTCGGTTGGGTTGGAGTGTGGGCAAGTACAAGGTGAGTAAAAGACTTCCATTCATTCTCTTAATTGTCTCCGTCCCATAAAAAATGACTCTGAGTACCAAAAAAAATATGTCTCATAAAATATAACTTTAGTACACTAAAATGTACACAAAGACTATTCTGTTGATTTATAAATGGTCCACTAATTTAAGAAACAAAAAGCTTCCTTAATGAACTATATGTAGGGTCCACCATGGGAAAAAATGAAACTTATGTGATACTCTTTCTACTACGTAAAGTTTCTTAATTTGCGTGAAAAATGTACTCGAGTCATCTTTTTGGGTAGGAGGGAGTATTTCCCTTCTGGCCAACCCTCTTAATGATATGATCTACATGTATTAGTGTACTGCTGATCTGCTTGAACAAGATTGTATACAGAAATAAACAAACCAAAATTAAGTTGGATTCGTGACGTGCAGATCCGGTGCGAAACTTAAACAAACTGGCATGATTGAAATCATTCGAATCGAGACACTTCACCACGCAGACAAGGCGAAGACCGACAAATGTATACTTGAACTACTATTGTGGCTTAATCATATGTCAAAGCAATTTAAGGTTGCTGCAAAGAGCGGTGGCACGGTGTTACCTACGAAATCCTTAAAGCAATTAATATCCCTGGAAAAAGATCATCGGCCAACGCTACAACCGGCTAATAACTCACCACCAGTGCAATGCCTCGAAAACCAAGGTATGCTTCGAGATATTAGCAACAGAAAAAGAACTTCTGGACTGAGCAAGAGCCAGTGCTTCGAGTCTGCTACAATGGAGTTAAAAAAGCACGACAGATTAAGCAGAAGCAGTGGCCATTCCCCAGCAAGCAAGAGCCTAGATTTTCTTGGTGTGCCTGTTACTGATTTATAAACAAAAACTATATGTAGAGGAATTTATCTTTGTGTTTTTAAATTTTCTAATGTAAGATAGATTTTTGGTGTAGAAAAAGATCATGATAAACAGCATAGAGACTCAGAGACTTGTCATATACATAGACTACTAATTTTACTATTTTTTAACTATTGTTCATACTATTTTCTTTTGTAGATGGGCTTTGATATTATTCTAGGAGAAATTTTTATGTTTGGGACCTGACAAACTTGAGGTAAAAAAAGGATAAAGAATATATGAAATGAAGTTTAAAAATTTGCTATTTCTTAAATAAAACTCTTGATTATTATATATGAAAAGTGTAATAACGGTAAAAACTGTCACGATCTATAGCGATAATTATATAAAAATATTAATTTTTAAATAAAACTCTTGATTATTATATATTTGTGATCCAAAAAATCAAAAATAGTTATAAAAAGCTGAACGCTTTATAATATAGATGATAGATTTGATGGGGAAACTTATTTTATCCCAAAATTACAAATTTTTAATACCTAATAATAAGAAGAAAGATAAAATATAGTTGAAAAAATAATGGTCGAAAATACTCGCATTATACATACGAATTTTGATGGCAATCGTTGCATTATTAAAATCAAATTAATTTCTCTAAATTTTAAATTTTAAAATATTATAAATTAATTTTAAAAATCAATAATAATTTTATATGTTGATAGGTATATAATTAAATTAGTTTTTTTTTCTTCCTCTTCTAACATTTATATATTTAATTTTAGTTTCCTTCCTTCCCATTTCCCTCATTTAACTCGCAGTCCTGGTAACATCTGAGCCATGGCGGATAGTGAGAGAGAGGGGAGAGAAGAACCAGCTCATCAAATAGAGGAGATGGAGGTAATAGTAGGAGGGATGGGATCGTACGGCGGAAAGGTTGTTATGGTGAGCGGTGTAGTTGAGCCGGCGGAGGAAATTATGCTTCTTTGGGGTATTCAACAGCCCACTTTCTCAAAACACAACGCCTTTGTACTCCAATCCTCTCTCCACCTCCCTCTTGATGCTTGCGGCCACTCTCTTTCAATTCTCCAGTCCCCTTCTTCCTTGGTGTGTAAATATTCCCTCCCATTTTTTAAATTCTAACTTTTTTGCATAAACTAATCTACCCATTTCATATCTTAGGCAATATTTATCTGGGTACTATGTATTTTGATTTCAGTTATGGTTTTCGCTTATGTCTAATCAATACCCATTTGATAGTTGCATCCTTTTTCATATCTGATACTACATGGTGTGGCAAAAAGTGTTGGGTTTTACATGTTCAGAAGGAAACCCATTTCTCTGTAGATTAATAAGAGATTTGATATTTTATATGAATAGACCCTATGGTAATTATAAAAAATAAAAATAAATAAGCGAATAAACCTTGTACTGAGTTATGGTTTTAGTTTATATTTAATTATTACCCATTTCATATTTGCATCTTTTTCTATCTGATACTACATAGTGTGACAAAATGTGGGTTCTACCGCTACATGTTCAGAAAAAAAACCCATTTATCTGTAAATTAATACTAAGAGATTTGGTATTTTAGATGATAGACCATATAGTAATCCATAAAAATTAAAATAAAATAGACCATATATTGAGTTGTCTGTGTTTCTCTGCTCAATTCGAGGGTCATGCTTGCTCAGCTAGAAGCTCATTTGAGATTGACTTGTAAAGTAAACTAGTCAAACTTGAGTACATTTTAGAGGTTGCCGAGTTATTGACCTTTGCTCAAAATTGCTCAAAAAGCTAATGGTTATCCTAAACTTGTATTAATGCCAAACTAGTGGAGTGTTGCCTTGTAAAAGCAATCTATTCGAGCTCGGCTCTAAATCGATTCAAAATTGGGACTTTGGAGCTTGCTCTAAATTAGCTATTTACATTAATGATGTGATCTTTTAGAACAGGGACTTGGGTTAGTGTTTCTAGATTTGTTGTTTTGGGTGATAACATCACTGCAAATCTTCCATGATCTAAATGCATACTACTATCAGCATTGGAGCACAAAGTGTAAACTTTATTGATTCACATTTTATAGCTATCAATGAACCAAATTATTTAGATTATCCTGCTTACCCATTTGTGTACACTGTTTACAATTCTTGTTAAATATTTCTGTTATAATCAATTGCAGGGCACTCCAGGAGTAACTGGATCCGTAATGTGGGATAGTGGAGTTGTTTTAGGGAAGTTCTTAGAGCATGCCATGGAATCAGGAATGATTGATCTACAAGGCAAGAAGGTTGTGGAATTGGGCTCTGGCTGTGGATTAGTTGGGTAATAACAATGACCATCTCCATGATAACTGCTTCCACCTTCGTGCCATATAGCATTGTGGACAAACTTCCTTGTCCGTTGTTATGTTAGTACTCAGTAGTGAGTTGAATGTGGAAAGCGCCAAAAGATCACACCATTCAGATGAAGTTTTCATTGGTCGCTCTCTCTGATTAGTTTCGGTTGCTGTTTATATGTATAACTTATTGTTGGTGCTTGTTTTAGTGTCTGCTTACCTAGGTGCAAGTAAATAGGATGAATAATAAAAATTTACTTGGATTTTTTATATGAAGTTGATAATTGTCCCTGAAAGTCATTGCTTTTCTTCTTTTGTGTATTTTCTTATGTTGTATTTCCAGTTGCATTGCAGCTCTTTTAGGTGCTCACGTTACCCTTACCGATATGCCAGATAGACTGAGGCTACTAAAAAAGAATGTTGATGAAAATCTATATGGAAATGTGCGAGGTTCTGCGGTTGTGACTGAGCTCACTTGGGGAGATGATCCTGATGCAAAACTGATTAATCCTTTACCTGATTATGGTAACAACCCTAACATTTTCTCTTCCTTAACCCTGACATATGTGTTGATACACTTCTTTAACCTTTGACAGTCGCACAATGCGTACATAATATCAAATTGAAATTAAAAATTAATCTCTGTATATAAAGCTATATATCTTTTGCGTGAAAACAGATCTGCATTTGTCAGTAAAACCAAAAGATATTGGAATCTTTACTTCTTTTTTTTTTTTTTTTTTTTTTTTTTGGGGGCAGGGGCAGCATATTTTTTTAATTGATGGGAGAATGGAATTGCAATTGTGGGTGATGCATAGTGGTGGCTTGGAAGTTGTTTGGATCAGTAGGCGATACAAAATCGTAAATGGATAGAGAAAACAAGTAAGTTAGGGGAGAGACCTACATACAAGAAAGAGAGAAAATTGGTTATTGTCTTTGATCAGCTGAAAATGACTAACTGAATGACCAACTTCAACCTTCAGGTTAAACTGGATCCAACTCGATCTAACACTATATCTCACATATGGATACTTCAGTTCCACTATGTTGAGCCATAATCATTGAAATGTCTGTTTTTGTTTTAAAACAAACCATAGCAATATAACTGAGAAGTCCTATGGTCAAAGCATGATTGTTAGGTTGAACTTTTTCCCTGGACTGATACAAGATAAGGAATGTTATTAAGCAACTGACTTCTCTCACACTCATCATTTTCTTATCAATATTATCCGTTTAAGAAGACCTACCAAATGGTCTCGCATAAGATCATTTCTTACTCTCTCCTGGCTAAATACTGCACTATTTCTGATGTAGGTCTTTGTTCTTTAATTGTGTAGAACCCTCATTTAGATATTTCTATGTTGACATCCAGTGCTTGGTTCAGATGTGGTATATAGCGAGGGAGCTGTGATAGATTTGATGGCGTCATTAGTAGAACTATGTGGGACTCTAACTACAATAATTTTGGCCGGAGAACTTCGAAATGGTAAGAATTTCAGTTTCAATACCCATCATCTTAGTGATATATGGATGCCAACATGATTGTTTCCATGCAGATGCCATCCTCGAATACTTCTTAGAAGAAGCGACAAAGGAATTTATCATTGGCCGTATTGATCAATCAGAGTGGCATCCAGATTATTGCAGCCCTCGTGTTGTGATATATATTCTGGTGAAAAATTAAATGTCTGGGGAAAAAGCAAAGATCAGAAGTAAGAGTCTTGCTATACTATGCCAGTATTCCATTCAAGTTCTTTTGTTTTATGTATATACTAAGCCTCATTTAGTTTGACATGCTGCTTGGTCCATTATGTAAAACCCCTATTATTTGTCCTTCCCTGTAAGGTCCAGATGAATTAAAGAGTTGCCAGTTTTATTATTATGATTTATATAGTTTATAAGGAAAACCTCTGTGTTATGCATGTTTCTCATAATTTAGCTATGCTCAAGTTTGTTATAGTACTCGAGTTTTCAGAAAAAAAAAGGAGCATTTTTTTAAAAATAAATAAATAAATTTCCAATTTAAAGTATTGCATGACATTTTTGCTTTTGCAAGCACTTATTTTACCTTTTGCAACACGGTAAAGTGACTTTGGAAGACTGGAGTAGCTTATTTTGATTATTAACTCCGAGCTTTTTAAAAGATACTCCTTCCGTTGAGCAAAAAGAAAAAATATAATGCCACTTACAAAATTTACTAGTGGCAGCACGGCAGAGAAATAGTATTACTCCCTCCGTTGCTTTTTATTTGTCTTTTTAGTTTGTTCTTTTTTAGTATTTGTTATTTATAAATTTTAAGGAAGCACTAAATGCTTAATTTTTCATATCATCCTTTATGTTTAAAGGTTAATTTGCTTTTCTTATTTTTTTTTCAATAAATTTTAAAAGATTGATATTAAATTTTTATTTAATCAATCCGAAAAAATATTAATTATATTTTTTAATCTATATATTTAATCTTAAAAAATTAAAAAAATACATATATAATAAGGTAAATTTAAATTTTTTGGTTCTTAATCATTGGTATGGGACTAGGCATATACAATAAGGTAAAATTAAATTTTTTGGTCCTTCATCTTTTGGTATGGGACTAGAATTTAACCGGTACCAAGACACTTTTTAAAGTTTTTTGACTTTACTTTATATATACATAAATAATAATAATAATAATAATAATAATAATAATAGATATTGTACACTATTTTACATAAGATGAACAATCACCATTTGAATGGGTTGAACCGAATTCGAATAAAGTTGCATAAAATTTTGTTGTTTCAATTGGTTTTGGAATTGAAACCGCACCGCACCAATCACAAGCGGTTTTATGTGAGATTTTGAGTTTTTCAAACCGTACTTAAGCAGTTTTGTGTGCGGTTTGGGTTTCAAACTGCACCATACTCACCCCTAATGATAGGGGTTTCAAATTTTTTGTTTGAAATGACATAACATTGACATACTTTTATGGCATAGCAAATCACATAACATCTACCCAACCAATACTATGGTGACAAATCATTTTTGAGACCAAAATTTAAGACCCTAACATAATCCATTTTATAAATAGCATTATTTTTAATATTTTATTTGTTTAATATATGATGGTCATAAAAAAATTGAATTTCACAAATTAACTTACTATTGGTATTAGAAAGATTACAACAGTTGCTTTAAAAAAATACAAACCACATACAATTGTCTACAATAATTAATATTATATTATATTATTTTATGAACAATTTTATTCTCTATAAATTTCTTTAGCTTATTAATCATATATTTTCGAGCACAGTTTTTAAATATTGTCATATCAATAGTAAGTTAATTGTCAAATTTTAAAAATATTTCATAATCATTATATATAAAATGAATAAGAAATTAAAATTATGTTATTTAAAAATAAGCACGTGCTTCGCATTTGAATTTTTGACTTTTGGTATGAGTCTAGAATTTAATTACAACTGTTTTTAAAGTTTCCTAAATTTATTTTATGACAATCTAATTAACAACTAATAAAATACAAACTTAATAAGACTCTTTTATGGAAATAGATATTTTTACATATTAAAATAATATTTTTACATGAATCTTTTTCATATGTAGATGAAATCCACTCACTATTCATTTGAGAAAAATCTTGTGGAAATATCAGTTTTCCTCTTTTATATATACGTTTGATAAAGATTTTGGTTGATTTCTATAATTGTCGACTTTCAATCCCAACATAATACGATCATGACGTAACATCATAAGATTTTTAATAATAATTAATAAAATAATGAAATTAAACTAAATTATATGCAATTAATAAGTTAAGTTGTAAAATTATTAATTATTAAAATAATTAATAATTAATGTTATAGAACCCAAATTCTTTTTATGGTCCTAGAAATTTTAATGTTAACTTATTATTCTACATAATTTTATTCTATAGTTCTTTAATTACTTAGTCATACAATAAATTATAACTTTAAAAACATGTTTAGAATTTTACTTTACACAACTTTAGACTCTAAATAACTAAATATTAAAAATATAGTAAAAATATTATGATTAGATAATAACTAATATAGAATGCGAGACCTCGAATTTTATGAAATAAAAGTATTCAATTTTTCTATTTTGGTGAATAGTTAAATTGATAAAAGTTTAAAGTTAAGGGTGACATTTGAAAATTTTTCAAAGTAAGTGATGATGAAGTTTTGTATTATTAGTATTATTAATGTAATAAAATGCAGAAAAGCATTTTTATATAAAATGTAATACTTTTATAAAGTTATCTGCTTTATTAGAAAATAATTAGAATATATTATATTTTATTATTCATAGTATTTGCATAATGTCTCTGATATTAAATCTTTTTATATAAAAAATGTAATACTTTTATAAAGTTATTCGTTTTATTAGATTATAAATAGAATATATTATATTTTATTTAAAAAATTTGCTTTAAATATGGATGATCCGATTAAAAAGTAAATCAATCTGATCGTTCATGAATTAGTTACTATGCAGCTTCATTCTTCTATAAATAAGCTCATTCCTTCATTATTTCTTACGAATTCACTGAAACTCTAGATAGAGAAACTATAGAGAGAGTTCTTCTTCTATAATCTTGAGCGTATTTCTTTATAGTTTAAGAAAGGTTTGAGCGTAGTACAAGTTTTCTTCGAGTGTATCCTAGCCCTATCAGTCGGAATACTCTTCTTTCAAAGGTAAAGGATATTATTTGTTGTACTTGTAAGGGGTATTATTTCTTTTGTATTCATGAAGAGAACTTCTGTTATTCCATTCTTTATTATTATGTTGGAATAACCTGTATATGCGAAGTACCGCTTACATGGTGAAATTCTTCTATTATTCAATTCTTTATTATTATGTTGGAATAACCTATATATGCGAAGTACTGCATATATGGTGAAATTCTTCTATTATTTCATTCTTTACTATTCGCTTGAATATCCCATGCAGGCGTTTCTGCCGGACTGTTCCATTATTTATTATTCCGCATTTATTATTCCGCCGAATATCACATCATGCGTTCGCGTTCTGGGGACCAGTTCCATTATTTATTATTCTGTTGGGAATAACTCCGTCTGAAAGGGTCTCTATCGCATGCATGGTGAATCCTTCAGTTATTTCATTCTTTATTATTCATTTGAATAACTCATCGTGTGGATTACCACATGCATGGTGAATGATCCTTTATATTTCATTTCTTATTAAATTGTGGAAATAATCTGTTTAAGTGGATTATGATGAAAGTCATAATAAAAGCATTGGACTGATGAAAATCATGGGTATATGTGGTATTAGTAAGTGTTATGATGATTTATGTTGGTTATTATGTGAAAACATGAAAGTTTCTTAGAAATCACAAAGGGTTGAAAATCAGATTTTGGTGAAAATGGAACATGAAATTCAATTGACCATATCTCCTATTATATTTTGAATTTTTGAGTGTGGTCAAGTTCTAGAGTTAGATCTATGAGTTTTGTAGCATCTCCAAGTGGAATCACTGGAAAAGGTGTTATAGATTTTTGTGTGGACTGATTTTAGCAAAGGAGTCCAAAGTTAGAAATTACCAAAATGCTACTGTCCAGATTTTTAGAAGGGCTATTTCGGCCACTTATTTTGTGAGAAAAATTCCAGCCTTTTAGGAAATGAAAGTATATAGTATAAGGTACCTCCTGTCCAAAAATGAACTCATTCCAACTTAAAATGAGCAAGTTATGACCATTTCAATATTTAAATTTTTTCGACAAAAAATACTATAACCGGAATTCTATAACTCCGATGACCATAAAATTTAAACTGGAAGCTCATGTTAACATGTGTAAGATCCTGCCAAAATTTGGGAATTTTTGAAGTTAAACTTGAGGTAGCTAATTTCTTAAGGAATTAATTAGAAATTGATTTTTGAAAAATAGTAAATGAATTTTAAAAATTCCGAGAAAAATATATGTTCATTATGAGACTATATTATACTAAATCTCAGAAAAGAAATATTTTTGGGATTGATTTGTTATTTTTCATAAAAATGGTTTAGTTACGAACATATGAGTTAAATATGTTATGTGAAGTAACAAAGTTGGAAAATAGGATTTTATGGCTTAGAAATCCTATACAAGGTATATGCATATTTTTGATGAGGGATTTAATCATTGGTGATGAAATCTTATGAGTACGACATTTTTGAATGATTAAATGCATTATTTGGTAAAGTGTAAACAATTGAAATAAATTGTTTATAAGTTTAAGAAGTGATTAAAATATTGTTATGATATTAATAATATTAGATTATGAGTGGTTGATAATATTTGGATAAATTTAAAGTCTTTGATATTTATCCTTGTTTTCGTTTGATTAATACTTATATCATTGTCATCATTCTCATCTATATATTATGTTGAAAGTCATCTGTGGCCTGTAGTGCATAGATGGACTTGGTATGATTATGATCAGAGATTATTTGGTATAATCATGACCGTAATGTTACAAATAATGTGGAAAAAGTCCTCATTGGCCGTAGTGCATTGATGGACAGTTTTTGGTATGATTATGGGTATGGATTCTCTTCGGCCAAGGGTGCAAAGATGAATTATTTTATGGCATGACCAGGACCGTTGATGAAAACATGATTATCTTTGGCCTGTAGTGCAGGGATGATTTGATGATGTGGATTAATTATTGAGCTGAGTCTCAACAATGAAATATTAATTCATGGATGTGATAATAATGAATATCCTTGGCCGTAGTGCATGGATAATTCATGGATGTGATATCAACGAATATCCTTGGTCGTAGTGCAGGGGTGATTCGATGATGTGGATTATTTATTAAGCTGAGTTTCAGCGATATAATATTGATAATAAACTTTTAAATTCGTAGAAGATAGTAGATATCATGATCTACTTGACTCTTCTAAAATACAGTTGTATGTCTTTGGCCTGTAGTGCAAAGATAAATTGTTAATGAATATCTTTGGCCATAGTGCAAAGATGAATTTATTAGTATGATTATAAGCAGGGATTATGATTTGGTATAACCATGATTTTTGATGTTTCAGGTGAAAATAGGTGATGAAAATTATCTTCGTCCTAGGTGTGAAAAGGAATTCAGAATCACAATTATGATTATGAGTTATTCATATGATTGTGGACAGGAATTGTTGATTGACATTACAGGAATAAAACATTATTGGTGAACTTTTAACATGGAGAAGATAATAGATCTGATGGTCTATTTGACTCTTTTAATGGATTGCTTTCGTTCACCGCAACTATGGTTGAAATTTTTATCATCTACCATATGTTCTAAATCTACGATTTATTATTGACAAAAGCTATTGATAATTTAATTATCTTTAGTTATGATATTTTTCTTGGGCTAGTTGTGCTCACCCTTTTTTGCTTCATAATTCCTTTTCGAATAATAAGAGTATAAATTTGGGTCGAAAGGGGATAATAGGGGAATAGAATCATTTATCTATAAATTGTTAAGATTCTCCCTAAATAGTATGGAAATAATTTTATTGAGAACTTTAGATAAGTGTGTTGTATTGTATACGTCATTTGATATTTAATTTTGGTGAACCAAATAGGGTGAGGCGAATCCAACTTTGGAATGGTGTTTTGTCACTATCAAACAAGATGTCTAATGACATACAACCTCGTGTTATCATAAGACAGAGTTGTGCACATCCACTTGCTAAGTATATCTACGAGCACTACCTATATGATCTTGGAGTTTATTTGAAATATAATTTTCACTTGGAGACAGTGGAGATAGTTATATGTCAAGAGAAGACTCATCGTTGGAAGGAACATGATAGTAATCTTCTCGTTTTTCTTTGGGGTCTATTGGGTCAACCAAGGATAATTCTCTGGACATATGATATCTATCATAACTTAGATTCATGGCCTCCTATGTACGGAGGTTTCCTTGAGCACTTTCCAAATATTTTAATTTCTAAAACAGTTTTTGGCTGTACCTTTATGTAAGGTGCAATTGTGACATGAGTTAGAGTTGGTATATGTATTTGTATTTAAACTCACAAGATATCATGTCGTCAAATATTTTTTACTTACAGTTGTATAAATAAAGTTGTCAGTAGTGTATTTTCTGGCGACTCAAGATGGGTGATGTATACCTGTTTTGGGGGCGTCACATAGGATACATATAGTTAATTAATGTTAAAAATAATTAAGATTTGTATATTATGATTAAACTTAAGTTAACTTTTAAAACTAAAAGTCATAATGGTAATTTATTATTCTATAACAATTTTATTTCTAAATAATTATATATTAAAAATATAAAAATATTATGAGAAAATAATAATTAATATTAAAAATGTAATATATTTTATAAAATATATTAATAATTAAACTTTAATTACTTATTTTATTTCAAATATGAGATATTTAGTTAATCAATGTTAGGTAAAAATCTCACTTATATATAGTTATTAAAATCTAAGTTACCATTAAAAAAACCATGATGGTAATATATTAATTTATAACAATTTTAAGTCATATAGAATTCCTTAAAAACCAAGTTAAAGTTTCACTTATTTTTAACTCTAAATAACTATGTATAAATTCAAAAGATTGAAATTAAAAATTAAATATTAAAATTTAAAACTATATAAACTGAATATTAAATTAAAAAAAAAACATATTACTAACATTGAACTAACATTCAATTATCAGTTTTTGATAATTGTTTATTTGAGCAAAATTTGTAGTCATTTTATAATAAATTAAATTAAAATTCAGAAAAATATTTTATAATCATTATATATAAAATAAATAAGAAATTAAAAATAATTTATTTAAAAAATAAACTCGTAATTTGCATTGGCACTTAACTAGTTATCAATATTTCTTCTTCTTTTTTCGTAAAAAATTTATTTATTTTTGTTTTATACAAATAAGATTTTTTATTTTTATTTTTTTTATGTATCCGAGGAGTATTTTGATTATGTTATGCTAGACTGCTAGCCTCTGAAATCAAAGACAAAATTGCAATCATATTGGAGGGGCCTAAGCTGGCAGGACGGTGTCTATATGTTTTCGTCGGTGATCTAATATATTTCTATTTTTATTATATATATAATAGTGTGAGGATTAGGTCTGGACTTGGTTAAAATGCGGACTAATTTTTTTTTTTTTTTTTTTTTAAAACAATTAAAAAATGTTTAATATTTTATAAAAGCTGGATTTTTTTATAATCTGAGATTTTGGGCGTGATTTGGATACGAGATCTATATAAGATGCAGATCTGCTTTTGTTATATATGTATCCAAATCACGCCTAAAATAATCAGATATGAAAAAATTCCAGTTCCATAAAATATTAAACTTTTTTTAGTTGTTTTTTTTTTTAAAAAAAAAGTCCGAATTTTTAAAATGCGAGTCTGCGGACACGATCTTGACCTTATATGTAAGACCCAACTTATTATAAATAAAATTAAATTTCTTCTATTCATTATCTTGAAATAATAAGGAGTTAATTTGATATAATACTTTTTTATGGGTTAAATGTACAAATTTTATAAATTAAACAAGTGGTTATAAAATATTCATTGTTGTTTTTTAAATATTCGTTTGGTGGTGTGAAATATTTTTGTTATCGGAGAATATTAAATGCGGCAAGCAAGAACCATTTATGGGCCCCATAACGGAATAACTGCTTCGGATGAAAAAAATAACAAGTTTGAGTTTTTATAAATAACGACGTAAATATTACCGTTAACACTGTTGGATTACCTGATGGTTAAAATCTGATGTCTGGCATTGCGTTCTGCGATGTACACACACAAGATTTGCATGATTTTTAAATTATTGATTCTTACGTAAAAATACACTACTCAATAATTATCACAGTAATTACTGTTCAATATTTTATGTTATTGATTTAATAATTGTTGCGTTGATATTTTATATTATTATTGTTTCAATAATTATCACGGCATAATATTTTTCTATTATCAGATCAATAATTCATATTATTTGAATAATATTATTAAATAGCATTATTGACAATGTCTAGAAAGTTTTGTCAAGAAGAGGTTTGGTCACCTAATTGCGCTACCAAGTAGGAGAAATCCTTATCTAAGCTCCTCTTTTTTTAAGCTGGCCCAGTTTATCATTATTGTGATTCTGTAATATTATTTGTGAATAATTATTTATTGATTTTTATGGTAAGAAAATATTTATTTTTTGTGGATATAAATGAAGAAAATGTTTATTTTTATGTGGATATAATTGAAGGATTTAATGTTGAGATATTTTATCAGTATTTTGTCAGAATGAATGTATTAAAAATCATCCGTTTGTGGATTTCAGATATTTTCTATTTGGAATTTGAAAAAACTTAAAGCTACAAAGTTGTAGAGAATTCGATTTCATATGGAATGGACATAAAATTCATATTTTTCTGACAAAAGGACTATTTATTATGAATTATTGAAGTTTCAAAATTAAATATTTTTTTATTAAAATTAGGTGGGACCCACTTTTGTTTGAAAACATGCGGGCTGCAATTTTTTTTCAGAATTGGCATGCTCGTGGCTGGTCTTGGTAGGTGACGTAGAAGGAGAAATATATATATATTATTTTATTAAGTTAGTCTCCTTTGGCGTTCTAGCATTTTCCTATAAATAGGGTACTTAGTTAAAATTGAAAATTACACCAGAAACAAGTTTTCTCTCTCTATATTATCGAGCGTATTTTGTGAGTATTTAGATACTTTTAGAGTTGCTATTCAGTGCAAGTTTCCTTCGACTTTACATCCGATATTCTGATCAGAAATACTGTTATTTTGAGGTAAGGGGTATTATTTTCTTCGTAAAGGATATTATTTTCTTCAATATCATTATGCTAAAATATTGATATGAATTTTATTGTGAAATTTCTACCTTTTTTTGTCGGGGTTACTATTCACGTATACGACAATTATTCACAAATCTGTGAATATTCAATTTAAAAATAAAATTTTCTTTATTTTTCCTCGATGTCTATTATGGTTACTATCTTTGATTGTATCCATGTTTTGATCTTCATTCTTGAATTTTACTCCATTATAGTTTACTATGGAGTATTTTTAAACTTGAATTATCTAAAGTACGAATATCTAATCTTTGTCCTTTTATCTCAATGGATTCGTTTTCTAAAATATTTTTCACCATCCTCAGTCCTTAATGGTGATACTTGATGAATATCTTTGGCCTGTAGTGCAAAGATGAATGATTACATGATGAATATCTTTGGCCCGTAGTGCAAAGATGAACATGACCAACTGGTGATACAAATGAATATCTTTGGCCCGTAGTGCAAAGATGAATATTTGATTCAAGATGTATATTAATTGATGTTACAGGAATAAAATATTAATGATAGACTTTTAAATTCATAGATGATAGTAGATTTCATTCTCTACTTAACTCTTCTAATGAATTGTTGTTTCCGCTGCAGTTGTTGATCTAAAACTTGTTGTCTATTATATTTTATCAGATTTTTCCCTGTTGAAGACTAAGGATAATTTGTTGTATATTATCTTAGTCATAATATTCTTTACTGGGCTAGTTGAGCACATCCTTTTCCTTTTTGTTCTATTTTTTTTTCTCAAGAAGCGAGAATATAGCAAGAACCAGTCGGGGTATAGAGTGATGGTCCTAGACAATTGTTTTAGCAATCCTCACTATTTTTATAAAATAGTGCATCAATAATTATAATGAGGACTTTATTTGGGTGTGGATATTGTCTAGAAGACAATATTTGTATTTAAACTCACAGTATGTGTTGTCGTATTTTGCACGATAATTGTAATAATAAAGTTGTAGTTGTTTTCTACATATCATGTATTTGACGACTTAATTTTAATGAGTGATGTATACATATTTTGGGAGCGTCACACACACACTATATATATATATATATATATATATATATATATATATATATATATATATATATATGGAATCAATCCATGGCAACCGATTGCCCAAATCACTATTCTAACAACCAACATGTTAGTCGTGGATCAATTAAATGGAAGGCTAAGATTGAAAAAATATTTCCCCAGTTGCTACATGTTGTAGCGGCCTAAACAATACTTTGAAGCGGTTTATATTTTAATAATGATCAAATTAACTTACTAATGTGAGTCCACTTTGTCAGATAGAAAGATAAAAAATAAATTTTTTTATATGCCAACCGCTACAAGCCTGTAGCGGCTTGGTCTTAAATTATTATTATTATTATTATTTTACATTTTTTTCGTTGTCCCACTTTGTCAGATAGAAAGATAAAAAAAATAATTTTTTTTTTATATACTAACCGCTGCCTACAAGCTGTAACGACTTAATTTAACGTGAGTCCACTTTGTCAAATATAAAGAAAATGTTCCAAACCGCTACATGTTACAGCGGTTGGTAAATTTTAAAAACATTTAGCTTTTGCTATTCATTTCCAGGGTGGTGTTTACACGACCCCATTAATCGACCTATTTAATCTTTATAACCCTATTTTTGTATGTGTGACGCCCCCAAAATAGGTATACATCACCTATTCTGAGTCGCCAAATACATGATACAGAATACAAATACAATCTTTAATATACAACAAGAAAGCTGTGAATTTTAATACAAATATTGTCTTATAGACAATATCCACTCTTAGAATAAGTCCTCATTATATTTATTGTCACACTATTTAACAGAATAGTGAGGGATCGCTATACTATCATCATCCGGACCGTCACTCCGCTTTCCGACTAGTCCCTTGCCACGTTCTCATTTCTGAAGAGAACAAAGGAAAGAAAGGGTGAGCTCAACTAGTCCAAGAAGAAATATTATGACTAAGATAATGCGTAATAAATTATCATTAGTCTTCAACGATGTTAAACCGATAAAAATACAATAGACATCAAGTTTAATGCAGTATGAACATCGATCCATTAAAAGAGTCAAGTAGAGAATAAAATCTACTATCTTTTATGATTTAAAAGGTTTTTCATCATTTTTATTCTTTGGGACTCGACTTTAATAAATAATTCACCTCATCCCCTGCATTACGGCGAGGGATATTCATAAGTATCACAACCACAAATTATCCATGCACTACGGGCCAAGGATATTCGTGTATTCATCAATGGTCATGATCATGACAATAACTGTCCATCAATGCACTACGGGCCAATGAGGACTTTTACCACATCATTTGTAACATTACGGTCATGATTACACCGAATAATCCCTGGTCATAATCATACCAAGTCCATCTATGCACTACAGGCCACAGATGACTTTCAACAAAATATAAACATGAGGATGATGACAATGATATAAGAATTCAATAAAACAAGTTCAAGAATTAATTTATCTAGGAACTAATAACGTCCAAATTGTCAACATGATACTTATTTGTAGAGTAAAATTTAAGAATGCTCAGAATAATATTTTCATGAAAGATACTGGATGAAGCGCAAATATCAAGGATATTCCACTAATTTCATGGAGTATAGATATCAAAACTTTAACCAACTGAGTATAATAAAGAATGGAATAACAAAAGAAATCACCATGCATGCGGTATTTGCATGTATGAGTTATTCCAATGAACAATAAATAACGGAACCGGTCGGCGTAATACGCTTGCCAGATGGGATATTCCAATGTAATAATAAAGAATGAAATAACAATGTAAATCACCATGCGTGCGGTACTTCACATGATGCGGTTATTCCAATGTAATTATAAATAACGAAATCGGTCCGTAAAAACGCATGCATGAGATATTACAATGTAGAATAATAAAGATTTTAAACCAGTCCGTAAAGAAACGCATGCATGGGATGTTTCAAATGAATAATAACGAATGGAATAACAACAAAAAATCACCAAGTATAAGGTAGATCATGTGTATCGAGTTATTTCAATGTAATAATAAAGAATGGAATAATGAAGTTCTCTTATGAATATGAAAAAATAATACCCTTACCTTATAAAGAAGAGTACTCCGTGGTAGGGCGGGATATACTTGAAAAAATTTGCACTACGCTCAAAACTTTCTTAAACGCTAAAGAAATACGCTCAAGATTATAAGAAGAATCCTCTCTACGCTTTCTCTCTCTAGAGTTTCAAAGAATTAAGTAAGAAATAATGAAGGAATGAAATTTATTTATAGAAGAATGGACTGAATATTAACCAATCCATGAACGTTCCAAATTGATTTACTTTAAACAGACGGTCCAGATTGGTTTACAATAAAATATAATATATTCTATTTATAATTATATAATAAAACAAAACTTTTAAATAAAAATATTATATATATATATATATATATCAAACATGCTAGTTCACAGGAATACACACCCGTGATTCCTTTTTCTTTCCTTGACAAATACTACCTATTATATATATACTAGCGATAACCCGTGCTTGAAGACACTGTATAATTCAAAAAAAAAAAAAAAAGATCATGAACACAAAAAATTAAAGCACTAAATATGGACACACACTAAAATAAAAGTCTAAATTAATTATTAACACATCCGCACTTTCCATACATACTCCACAAAGCATTTAAATGAAAAATTCTTATGAAGACAAATTTCATTGAATAAATAAAGAATATCCAACTTTAATAGTCAAATTTTCATAAATTTAAACCAAGTTTAACTACATTTCAAGATTTATTTTTTATTATGTATAAGCCTTTTTAATTGATTGTAACTTTTAAAATAGTAACTTGACAATTAAAAATTATTGTTTGCTTGTTATAACAACTCTTTTTTTTTTGTCATGCGTAGATGAGTATACAATTTAGCAGAGTAAGAACTTGATTCAAAAATTGATTGCGGTCGTTATATAAATTTAGGATTAGCTCAGCAACGAAGTTTAAAAATGAAGAACTATGACAAATAAGAGAGAGGGAGAGTTACGGCTCTACGAAATTGTATAAATGTATGAATTGTACAAATTATATAAATTTAGGTGTTATAGATGTATGAAATAAATATAAAGATTTTTTTAGCAATAGATTCATCTTAACTAATCATATGAAATTAGGTATTATATTTTAAGGCAACCTAATCTATTCCATTTTAAAGGAGAGACTTGGTCATCCAACAACACACACACTGATACAACTAACATACCATGTGGTTGGTTTACATCTATAATATTTGATAAGCTTTCTAAATTTTATGAGAATTTGCAGTAGAAGAGAATAGATGACTTCCAGTCATTAGACAATCTTAGTACAATGCTCAAACTCATCTTACATTTTGAAAATGTCATAAGAGAATAACCACAAAGAAGAATGCCTATGCAAATATTGTGCACCAGTGCAGCTCATTTCGACTTTTTCCCCTGTTTCTTCTTGATAACTTCATCTATATACATTATGCCTTTATAAACTTCAGGAGGTTTACAACTCCGAACAGCAGCAACAAACTGGTGTACCCTTGCCCGTGTATGAAGGCACGGCGAAACAAAAAATTAGATTAAAATTCGAAAAGTAATACATTACCTAAAAACTCTTTGCAACTTAAAATAACTTACAATCAGACATAACAATTATTATAATTCACCATACAACCACAATAATTAATACATACTCAATCATCAACGCATATCCAACCACCAAAATATCAAGCTAGTTGCTACTAATTTCAATAAAATTTGACAAAATTTCCTTTAAAAATAGACATCCAAAAAAATCTAAACCTGTCTACAAAACTTACAATCATCAATAAATATTCAAACCACTAAAACAACCATCATTCCATACCTAAAATCAACATAACCATGTATAATTAGTTAACTTTACAAAAGACGGAACACAAAAAATATATACATGCAGAAAATAGATAAACAACTTCGTATTCTTTACAGCTTGCACCAAGTATCCTTCAATGTATACCTGAAAATACCTGAAAATATATGAGTGCTTACAGAGTTTGATTGATGAAAACTTGTAATGAGTGGAAATATATAACATACCAAAAAATTTCCTAACATTTTCAGAAATGTATAAACATGACTTCACCCTAGGGCCAAAGTTACAATCAACGAAGCAGTGAATCTATCAAGGATAACTTATAGTACATTATGTAGACAAATTAGCATACTTTTACTGTGTGCAACTGTTGTATTCCGTCTCATCCGACCACTGCAACTATGTAATTCTGCATAGCAAAACATCAATCAACAAGAAGTTTAAAACGAGAAGTTGCAAATTCAAATCGAATAAACTACTTACAATGAAATTATAGACGCTGAACTACAATACGTAGTTATGTATTATATTATAGATACTCGTATGTGTGTATAGATACTCGTATGCGTGTATATATATATGTGTATGTGTGTGTATCTGAGCCCTACCTTCGCTCTTATACTTTACAGACCCGATATGCCATAATTCATTCTGACGTTGCAGATAGTTAGTTTTATGTATTTTAATCCAAATACAAACAATGACAATAGTATAAGTGTACCTCGACATTGCACAGCTGAGTAGGCGAATGTTTAGCCAATATTGTACTAAGAGATGGTTGGGAATGCAAGGGGAATTCAGTAACCATGTTAGGAAGTAGAACATGGTTGGACTTGGGTGGTGTCAATACTGGAAAGTCTTTGGGTAGAGGATGAGTGTAATTCTCAGAACGCTCTCTTTCCCGACGTGCGCGTTGTGCCAACTTACGTCGCGAGCACATACTACTATCGATGCGATTTCGTTCACGTCTGGTGCGTTGGCCCTTAATTTTAGAGGAAGCGAAATTTGATGCGGGAGTCTAAGATAGGAAGTGATGTGTTGAATAAGTTAAATAATTAGCAAACTAATATAATTTCAAATCCCTAATAAAAATTGCATTAATCTACTGCAAGTAAACACAACGTAGCAATTTATGAAAGGAAAAAAAAATTAAGAAAATTAAATAAGAATCTATAATATGTAAGAATGGCTAAAGAAACCATTACATAATTTGGACAATATGTTAGCAGGTCCAAAATCAAATTCATGTAGAGCTGCGAAATTTATTTAAGAATAGAGTCGTGTGTGCGAGAGAGATGTGTAAGAGTGAGAGTGAGGGGTGAGGAACTCAAAAATGTAAGACCCCAACTTTTATGAATAAAGATGATTTTTCTATAATTATCATTTTTGAATATTATGGAATGAATTTGTTATAATGTTATAGCTGTGGATAATATTTATAAATTTTGCAAAATATGCAAGTTGTTATATTATATTCGATTGGTCGGAGAATATTCATTTTAGCAAGGAATATTCATACAACGGCGCAATCATTGGTGGAATCCATAATGTAATTATTATTTGATTGAGAAAACGACAAAAATATATTTATGAAAAATAACGGCGGAAGTTTTCTGACCGTAATCTTGTTGAACTACTCGGTAGTAAAAGTACATGCTGATACTGGCGTGGTTGCGTAGTAAGCATTACCAGATTGATTATTGATGCTTACGTGAGAAGTCACCCGCTTATACTCAATTATCACTACGATATTGTCACGCATCATATCTCTCATATTATTGATTCGATTATTGTCACAAGATCATCTCGTATAATATGTTATTTTATTAAATCAATAATTGAGACGGAAAAAGTTATTCATATTATTAAATTGTAATATTTACAATCTCTGAGAAGTTACATCGAGGAGAGGTTTGGTCACCTAATTGCTTGGCTAATAATGAGAAATCCTTATTGAAAGTCCTCTTCACAGGAACGACTTTCGTTGATAAATATTGTGAGTTATAATATTAATGATGAATGTTATTAAAATTAAAGTTGTGCTTTCGGAGTTGAATTTGGAGACGCGACGTGATATTTGAGTCCTAACGATGAAATAAGTAAAATAGACTATAAATACAAAATTTTCTAGGTTTTACTATTTGGTCAAAAAGTCAACAGTTGACTTTTTCGGAAAAAGTCAAACTTTGAAATTTTAAAATTTATATTTTTGATAAAAATAGTTTCATTGTGTTGGAATTATTTGTGTTAGTGAAAATCGACATTTATTTCAATAATAATTGATGTCCTGGAGGTTATATCGACCAATCTGTATTTAACCGGGATAAATGAGTAATTAATTGCTATTATTTTACATGATTATAACTATTTGTTCACATGTGTATACTATTGTTTCACATTCTTGTTACTATTAGGGGAGTTGGTGCAAGATTGATAATACTTGCATGACTAAGTTAAAAATGGAGGTATAGATGGAGTCTTATCTTGTAATTCGTATTTTCACATGTCAGAACTATTGATTCACATGATTTTCTATTGAATCACATTATTTACTATTAAGGGAGGTGGTGCAAGTTTGATAATACTTGCATGACTAAATTAAAAATAAAGGAAAAGTTAGAGGTATTGTACTGTAATTTTTCGAGCCCCAAAACGTCTGATTATTGAAACTATATTTTTCTATAAATAAGCTCATTCTTCCTTCATTTTTCACCAATTCACTAAAGCTATAGAGCAATTATTATAGAGAGAAATTATAGAGAAAATCAGAGAAGAAGAAGAAGCTCTTCCTCACTACTCCTATATCCAGTTTTTTCAAAGGTAAGGGGTATTATTTCTTTCTTTCGCCTTCTTCGTGAAGAGAACTTCATTATTCCATTCTTTATTATTATGTTGGAATAACTCAGATATATGTCAGATCTGATATCGTGGTGAAATTCTTCATTATTCCATTTTTATTATTTTGTTGGAACATCATATATGCGTGCTTTCACGCATGACTGGTTCCGTTATTTATTATTCTGTTGGAATATCTTGTCTACATGCGTTTACTGTGGGACCGGTTCCGCCTTTTTATTATTCTCATTGGAATATCCATGCATGCGTTTACGCGGTGGGACTGGGTTCCGCCTCTTTATTATTCTCATTGAATAACTCGCTTGTGCGATCTACCGCATGCTTGGTGATTTCTTTTGTTATTCCATTCCTTATTATACTCACTTGGTTAAAGTTTTGACTTTCTATAGTCCATGAAATTAGTGGAATATCCTCGATATTTGCGCTTCATCCAAAGATCTTTTCATGGAAATATTCTTCCGAGCATTCTTGTATTTTACTCTACAAAGAAGTATCATGTTGACAATTTGGGCGTTATTAGTTCTGGATAAATTAATTCGTGAACTTATTTTATTGAATTCTTATATCATTGTCATCATCCTCATGTTTCTTTTTTTTTGAAAGTCATCTGTGGCACATAGTGCGTAGATGGACTTGGTATGATTATGACCGAGGATTATTCGGTATAATCACGGCCGTAATGTTACAAATGATGTGATAAAAGTCCTCATTGGCCCGTGGTGCATTGATGGACAAATTGTTGGCATGATCGCGACCATTGATGAATACACGAATGTCCTCGGCCGTAGTCGTGGATAATTAGTGGTCGTGATACTAAAGAATATCCTCGGCCGTAGTAGTCATGGGTGATTCGATGATGTGGATTATTTATTAAGGAATTCCCAATGATAAAAGTTATGAAAAACCTTTTAAATCATAAAAGATAGTAGATTTTATTCTTTACTTGACTCTTTTAATGGATTGCTTGTCCCTCTGCTGTTAAACTTGATGTCTATTGTATTTTATCAGTTTAACATTGTTGTAGACTAATGATAATTTATTCTGGCATTATCTTAGTCATGATATTTCTTCTTGGGCTAGTTGAGCTCACCTTTCTTTCACCTGCTCTCTTGAGAAATGAGAACGTAGCCTGGACTAATCGGGGAACGGAGTGACGGTCCGGATGATAAGATTAGTAGTCCTCACTATTACTCATTAAATAGTGTGACAATAAATATAATGAGGACTTATTCGAGAGTGGATATTATACAGATGACAATATTTGTATTGAAACTCATGAAGATATGTTTGTCGTATTTTACACGACAGTTGTATAATTAAATTTTTTTATTATATTTTGTACCATGTATTTGGCGACTCAAGATGAGTGATGTATACCTATTTTGGGGGCGTCACAAAAAATATGACCAACAATATAGTGTACATCGCTCTAACAGAAATAAGGCATTAGGTTAGCATGTCTAAAAAGCATTAGTTTTTTAAATTAAATTCATAATAAATATTCATAATAATACCACAACACAACAATTCTACTCGATGATGGTATGTAGTCGTGTGTGCGTGAGAGAGAAGGGTAAGGGTGAGAGTGAGACTGAGGGGTGAGGAACTAAAAAATATCAGCGATAATGTAGTGTATAATGCTCTAACCGATTTTTTTCAACAGATAAACAATGATTAGTACAACATACCAGTTGATTAAACCAATTTTCTTTTCGATAGAAACAACCAATTTTTGCTTTCCCTTTCGTTGAAGATGGAATAACACTTAGGTTGTTCAAGTGATTCACATGTGAATTCTCCTAGGAAGTTGAAAATAAGACATTAGTCAAAAAATGCAAACTAATATAAAAATAAAAGTTTTTAACAATACTAGTAGTGTTACCTTATCCATATGTAATTGATTAAGCATACATTCAGATAAAACATTGACAGGTATGTTGTTACTATCACTTAGATCAACCTGTAAGAGCAAACTTAATAAATTAAACATGAGTTAAACATGAGCAAATGAAGCTGCAAAGACAGATTTCGTATCTTGAATATCATGACAAAAACTTAATATTTGATCAAAACTATGCTTAGTTTCAAAAATACATTCAATATTATTGTTCCAAATCTTCCGAGCCTAGATTTATTTTTTTTATTTTTTTATTTTATTTTACTATACATTTATACTATATATTGTTCTGTAAGAGAGGAATTCCCTCAAACCGTTGGAAGTTGAATTAGAATAAAAGGTTGAGTTTATTTTCTTGACATCTTATGTTTAACTTCTTTAATTGGTGTCATTTTTCAACGAATTTGATTTTCTGGAAGAAAACAAAAAGAACTGCCAAAGTTCTTGGAATATATGTGATAAGGTTTAAGTATTTGGAGCCAATCTTTGTGTTTTTCACCCAATGAATGAAGTCTCTTTGTGTTCTTTCTTTCTATTCTTTTGAACCCAAACTCCATTAACATCCTATATCAAAACTGTAGCACTCTTTCCACAAACAATTCTAGACAAACCACATGTGACAAAATTTGATATCACTAAAGGTAGGCAAAGCAGTATTGAAGACCCAAAGATGTTTGCGAATGTGAAAGATGAAAAACATCATACTCCTCTTGATTATACCCTTCATCCGCCACCTCCATTAGGTACTACCAGTTTTTGCAGCCTTGGTTGGTTGGGTAGGGTATTGGAAACTTCAATAGACAAATAAGCACTTGCTTACTGGTAAAAGTAACCCATGAACAATAACTTGACTTGTGTTTTGGATTGTAAGGACATACTGTTGTTGGAAGGAAGGTTGATACTGTGAAGTGAGTTTATTAAGGTTGAAAAGATTAACTATATAAGGATAAAGAAGAGAGAAAAAAAATCAGGGATTGCACCTAGAAAAAAATTGTCAGGGCTTTATATTATAGAAATGTTTCTTCAAAAATCAATTTGAAGATTGCCAGAGCTTGAACTCTAATTAGTTTTCTGCTGCTTGAATAACCTTAACAAAAATGTTGGCCTTACAACCTAAATGCTTTTTTGTGACCTTATTAATCTTATATAATTCCATTTTTTCCTCTTTTCCTCTTTTCCTGTAAACTCTTCTATTGTCCAAATTCTACAAATTTATATTTTCTATAAACTCTTCTTCTTTGTTCTTTTTTTCACCTTTACATTCTTTTGGGAAATGTTGTGGTGTATTTTCTATTTATTATCCTAAACATTCTATTTGACATTCTGACATTCCATCCAACATTTTAAGGGTATGTTGTGGTGTATTTTTATTTCCTCCAATGGGGTTGTCATAAGTAAGTTAAACAAGTAGGGTACCTCTCTGCCTTACTTACTGCCTTGTATCCACAATAAATATAACACAGAGTCAAATGGTGGTGTCTAGTATGACTATTAAAATTGTGTGATCTAGATGTCAGGAAACAGTGACATGAATCAATAAGCATCATCTCCAGATTTTATTCAGGCAATTTATTTTTGATAAATAAAGTAAAAGGCCAACATTGACAACAGTAGGAGTCAAACCCATATTTTCTCCACTTAAGTTTAAGTGGATCAATGTAGAAGGAGCCAGTTAATTAAAGTCTTTTGTGAAACTTGAGTGAACCAGGTAGCAGGTGCATTCCTTCAGTCCTCTGCTTGGGGTCTTGCTTGGGGGTAAGAAAAATAAAACTGTTTGATGGATAAACTGTGCTCATATCCTATCACATGTACAATATAAGTACTCCCACACAGTGAATTGTTAACGATCTTTCCTTGGTGGGAAGGAAGTATTTGCTGATTAATTGAACCAGTTTGGCAGATTTTTTAATTCCAAGGAAAAACTCTTTTAGTTTATAGGAAAATTCCAAATTCTCTTTTTAGAGCTTCAATTCTCAAAACCAAGTCTGGCTCATAAGGGAAAAAAGTTCTTGCAGAGAACTGGAGCAGAAACTACACATTCACAGCTAGCACCTATGCTGTCCATGGGGCTATTTCTTAAGCTGCATCATACACCTTTTTTGATTGATCTGACCAAACTAAAAAAAATCAATTTGTTCAGGATATTTTTCACAGTTCATATCAAGTATATACACAAACATATACATCTTCTACTACATATAATGCACTATTAGATTTCATGGTTATTGATTGATTTCTTACTTTTCTTTGCCATTTGCCACACTCTAGAAAAATCAAATAAAACCTTGTTTTTTTTGTGAGAAGTTAAAACCTTGATTCTCTGTAAAAGATTTAGAGATGTTAAATTTGTCTGTAAATTTTGATTCCCCATTGCTTCCCATTAGACTTAGTTCTACCACTCATCTAGATATAGTAAATGAGATGAATATACATTGTCTGCGCGTGTCAGGTAACTATAAGTATGTTCACCTCATATAGAGATGAAGGCGGTGTTGCTAGTGAATATTGTGTGCAGTGACCCAAATTGTATCTTAAAATCATCTATTTAAAGGATATTACATAAGTCTATTATGTAATTTGGCTCTTCTTGTATTTTCATCTAAGAATGTATTAAAATGTTGGATGATTTTCTACATAGAAGAAACAAACAAAATGTAATACTATATGATAACCAAATGTATTCTATAACATAGAAAAGTTGATTAATTGAGAACATGCAGAGTGCAAAAGGAACCCCTCCCCCAGTTTTAACCACAATAACTGCCATCACTTGATTAAGCTGACCCAGTAACAGAAATTACTCATAATTTGAATAGAAGTACAATAGAAGAATATACAACTTTATATTCTCTGTTATTCGAAGCAGATAGAAACAATAAAGATCAATCATGTTTTGTCAAAATTTTAACGGGTAATAAATAAAGGAACAAACTTTATGCAGTCCAATTCCAAAAGTAAACCAAGTTAAGTAACAAAATACAAAAAGAACAGATCAATCGGCTAAAAAAGAAACTATGAACTAAATAAAACACATATAAATACCTCAAATGTGATCTTGAGTGGCTCATCAACTGCAATAAAAGAGGAAAACAAAAAACAAAAAGCAAATGTTAGGGTTTTGGAAATTTGACTTGAGCATTTCTTGTGTTATGATCACCATTTTCTCTCAAAATAAAAGTGACCCAGTTCAAAAAAACTAAAACCCAAATCCCAAATTTCTCTGATTCAACTCCATGGCTATGAAAAAAAATAAAAAAGAGTAAATTTCTCTGGGTGAAAGTGCAGAGGGAGAGGAGATAGAGGTGTCAGGAAATAGGGTAGCTTGAAAATAGCAAACTCTGACGGAAATAAAGAACTAATCAAATGTAAACCCACCAGAAATAAAATAAAAAGAAGGAAGATGTCCGCTGCAATAATCACCTGCGATAATCCGAAGAAGGCTTGATTAGGAGATAATCCCCTGCGAAGAAGATGTTCGCTGCAATAATCCCCTGCGATGTCCGCTGCAACTTTTTCTGGAAATTCCCGGCGGGATAAGGAGAAAGGCGAATGGGTAGAGTAGGGGGATTTTTGAATTGGGCGTATTTTTCTAGTGATTTTCGCAGAGGTATAAGGCGTGTTTTTCTAGCGATTTTTGAATTGTGGGTATTTTTGAAATCAGAGCGATTAGAGTAATTAGATTAAATCTGAGCCATTGGATGATGAAATTTAATCTAGACCGTTGTTTGTTGAAGTCGCTCTGTTTTATTATATAAATATAATAACTAAAAAGTACACCACCTGTGAAAACCAAATTCCCCCCCCCCCCCCCACCCCACCCCACCCCCACCCATTTTGACTAACATCCATATATATATATATATATAGATTCTCTTAAAAAAGATTTTTTATAACAAATATTCCTTTATTAAAATTATATCGTTTTTTGAGTCTTTTTAAAGAGAGTGGTCCCACTTATTTTTCTTTTATTTACAAAAATGCCACCGCCATTACTCCAAAACGATTTAGTTTTAATAAAATAATCTTATTTAAGAAGAATACTTTTTAGGAGAATCTTCTTCTTCGCTTCTCTCTCTATATATATATATAATAAAACAAAAGCTGAGATAACTTCTCCCTACTATTTTAAAAATGGGTAAATGGGGTTCATATAATAACATCCAATACTTCATAAAAAACCTCTCAATATTTTTAACAAAATTTATCATCATTATTATAATTCACAATATTAATCGTGCGCTGCGTTCAAAGGAAAGAGGGCTTTCCAATAACGATTTCTCCTATTAATACAAGAATTAGGTGACCAAACCTCTCTCAAGGCGAACTTCTGACATCGTTAATATTGCGAATAATAATATTAATAACTCAATATCTCATTTATTGATTTAATAATATATAAAATATCGAATGATAATTGAACAAAACCGGTTGACTTTCACGTAGCGTCAATAATCAATATCGCATTATTCTTGTCAACCACGCCATTCCTCGCATTTTTTAACACCGGGTGTTTCAACAGTTAATGGTAAAACTTTCATTATTTTTATAAAAATATTTTTGTCATTTTCTCAATCCGACAATAATTCCGTTGTGGGGTCCACTAATGATTGTCTTAGTCGTTTAATATTCCTCGTTAAAACGAATATTCTCCTAATTAAATCGAATATTATAAACAACTTGCGTACTTTACAAAATTTATAAATATTACCTACAATTATAACATTATATCAAATTTATTCCATAATATTCAAAAATGATAATTATAAAAAATTTATTTTTATTCATAAAAGTTGGGGTCTTACAGTATGTGTATCCAAATTATACCTAAAACACTTTATTTTATAAAAATTCCTATTAAAATAAATACTATACATTTTTTGAAGTCAGAAGAAAAAAAAAAAATCAACCTGTACAATAATTTTGTCTAGTTTTCCTGTCCGGCAAGACTTATTGTTCATTTCCATGCCATGACACCAACACCAATACCGAGCTGTCACATAATTTAATGTTATGTCACCAAAAGTACATTATATACAGAAAACAGAAAAAAAAGGAGTACATTATATACCAAAATTAATTCTTCTTCTTCTTCTTCTTATTATTATTATTAAATCTAATTATTATTATTATTATTATTATTATTATTGTTAATATTATTAAAGTGATACACAGTCGCTACAAACTGTATAAACTATAAGATTTTTTTTTTTTTTGCCTCGTTTTACGTATATTTTAAAAAACAAAAACCATTTTTTATAAAATCTAAATTCTGACAATAAAGTGGGACTCATATGCAAGTGTTTATTTTTAATTTTGAAATTTGAATTAATATATTTTTCTTCTTTTGTTCTCTTTCGCTTTACCATCCCAATTTTCTGATCTGTTTCTTGGCAATTTCTGAATAAATTGGAGGCAATTTCCAAGTCTAACTACGCTAAGTCGTCTCATCAGTAAAAATCTAGGGCTGCTCCTATTAATGCCAAATTTTACATTAAATAATATTTGGCTACATTTCAAAATTCTTTGACTTTAATAATCTTAAATTTTAAATTTTCAATTAATTGTAAAATGAATTTTATATTTAATAATACTTTTATGTAATTCATAATATTAGTATTTTATTAATTAAAATTAAATAAATACACATCAAATTTAAGTTTTAGAATTTTGCAATTGGCTACCAAAAAGATTACACATGTAAAGAAACATGATATTTTAATTTTTTTTAACTAATTAAATTTCATATTTTTTGTGGATGTTCTTTAGAAACTATGTACCTTAAAAACTGAATTAACTATGTAATTTAGAAAATATTACGCCAAAGACTCATTTATAAATTTTAGTGATATATTTTCGTTAAAACATAAAATCACGAGCATTAATAAATAAAAATTGATATTTTTATACGAGTTTTTTTTATATAAAAGTGAGATTCATTCATTATTTATATGAGAGGATTATGTGAAAATATTGGATTATTTTTTATGCAGAAATATTTATTACCTTTTGAATAGTACAAAATCATTAAATTCGTTTGTTCCCCATAAATTTACTGAATTTTAAGATAAATAAATAAATAAAGAATTAGACATATGTTGGGTCCCCATTAATAAAGCTCTCTCTTTCCCTCACTTGTCAGTCCAGTCTGGTCTACGCAGAAACATTTACAGACTCTATTTTCTCTTTTTCACTCATCGGAACTGAGCTTGGGATTTTCTCCGACTGCTGATGGAATGGAAGCTCTTGCTAAGCTTCAAGTTCTGCTTTTAATCTTTATTCTCTTCTCCAAATTAACTTCTTCCGAAATCATATTCGAAGAGCGATTTGATGGTAATAATTTACTCCGCTTTTCCTTAATTTTCTCATATAATGTTGAGCTGAATTTCTAAACGCTTATTCAATTTCCGTCGTATATTGTTCTTAAGTATTTCGATTTCCCTTTTAGCTAACTAGAGTTTTTCAATATCAGCTGAAAAAGTTATGTGTTAATCACACTTAATTTGAGATTTTTTTCCTTATATATTCATATAAGCTGGTGAACTTGATAGAGAATGTGCTGAAAATATTACTTTTTTTTGCCCTCCTATATTTGTTGTTGTGTGGTTTACAAGTAGAATACTTTTCAGCTATATATATTATATTGTTTGGTTGCTATTTCAGTGGAATTGTTATTGACGGTTTTACTTTTTCTTTTTGATTTGTCTGTTGGGAAAAAATAAAGATGGGTGGAAAAGTAGGTGGGTGCTATCAGATTGGAAGAGGAGTGAAGGGAAAGCTGGCACATTTAAGCACACTGCAGGAAAATGGGCTGCAGATCCTGATGACAAAGGTAATTTATTCAAAATGTTGCTCTGAATTCTCCAATTATTGATGGAATTTTAGTAGAATGAATTAGAAAATTGATGAAATTCACCTTAAAATAGTAAACAAGAAAGAGAGCTGATAATTTCCATGAAATGGGTAGTTAAATTTTATCCCAAGTTTTATTTTCTCAAAATAGTAATAAAATACAAAAACAGCATAAAAAGTTAAAATAAACTGATTGAGATAAATCAAATCAATCTCTTGACCAATTCTCTCCTAATCTTATGCTTACTGTTTGTAGATAATATTCGTTGTAAATGTTCCTTGATTTACTCCTTCTTCTTCTCCAATTATTCTGTTTAATTCAAATTGTAATTATATCTAGGATAACTGTTATCATCTGTATTCACACTACATGTTGTATATATATACCTTACTAATATCAATAATAGAATAAGCTTCATTTTATTATTTCCTCTTATATGGTATCAAAGCCTAGATCCAAATTTTTTTCCCACGGCTTTACACCCTCCTTCTCCCTCAATGGCTCTTATCCCTAACAATGCTGAACCTACCAAGCCTTTCATCATCATCTCCCTTTCCCACATCCTCAAACTCACTCCCACAAACTATATCTCATGGAAAACTCAACTTGAAGCTACCTTCCTTGACCATGATCTACATAAATTCATAGATGGTTCTCATCCCGCTCCCTCTAAAACCATTATCCAAAATGACACTACTATTACTAATCCTGCCTACACCACATGGTTTCGTCAAGATAAGCTCATTCTTGGATCTCTTGCCGACACGCTCTCCAACCCACTCGTCCCTCTCATTTTGCAATGTTCCACTACTCGTGACGCTTGGCAAACTCTTGCCAAGACCTATGCCAATCCCTCCAAAGGTCATCTCAAACAAATAAAAGATCATCTTCGCAATATTACCAAGGGCACCTGTTCGATTTCTGACTATATGCAAGAAATCAAGTGTTGTACCGACCAACTAGCCTCTCTTGGCCGTCCCCTTGATCCCGATGACATCATTGACAAAGTCCTTGATCAACTCAACGATCCCGACTATGATAGTGTCATCAATGTCATCCAAAGCCGTGAGACTCCTATTACGTTTGATGAGTTACATGAAAAACTCATCAACCGTGAACTCTCCCTCAAACACAAAGCCAAATCATCCAATATTTTTCCTGCCATTATTAACTATGCTGCCAAACACCAAAACCGAAACTATCAAAGCCGTTCTCCCCTCCTCCAATGCCTACTTCTCCCCACTCCAAACCAATCCCACTCCCTCCTACTACTCGCTCTTCTCAACCCTTCAAAGGACGGTGTCAATGGTGCCGAAACCAAGGTCATTATGTCTCCCAATGTCCCATTTTCCGCTACCAATATCCAAATGCCATACTACCTTCACAACAACCCAACCCACCCGTGGTCCCTCCCCATACTCAACCTCGCCTTGTCGCCAAAAGCTACCAATCTCCATTTCCTCGTGTCTATGCTACCACCGCTACCGACTCATCCTCCAATGGTTGGCTCCTCGACAGTGGTGCTACTCATCATGTCACCCATGATCTTGACAACCTTGCCCTTCACTCCCCCTATGATGGTACTGAGGAACTCATTATTGGAGATGGCTCGGGCCTAGCCATCTCAAACACTGGTTCAACTTCTTTTCTTACCCCTACTACTAAATTACATCTTAATCATATTCTTCATGTGCTTTCCGTTTCTCGCAATATTATTTCTATTTCTAAATTCTGTCATGATAATAATACTTCTATCATTTTCTTACCTAATTCTTATCTTGTGAAGGATCTTCGCATGGGGTAATTCTTCTTCAAGGCCCAACTAAATCTGGAATCTATGAATGGCATCCCACTAGTCCTGCTGTTCATTCCGTCAAAATCACATCTACTACTGATTGGCATCCCATCCATCTTATTCTATTCTACGTTATCTTAGCAATGTTTTTAATTTACATATTCCAAAGTCAGTTTCTTTTCATTGTAATTCATGTGATTGTAATAAGAGCCACAAATTGCCATTCTACCAAAATACCATTCAATCTCATGGTCCTCTTGATGTTCTTTATAGTGATGTTCTTTATAGTGATGTTTGGACTTCCCCCACCCTTTCTTATGATGGCTACAAATATTATCTTATCTTCGTTGATCATTATTCCAAATATGTGTGGTTTTATCCTCTCAAACACAAAAATGATGTTACTGCCATTTTTAATAAATTCAAACTCTTGGTTGAAAAATTCTTTAAAAGCCCCATAATTACAATCTTTAGTGATAATGGTGGTGAATATATTGGTTTAGATCCAACACTTGAGTCTCATGGCATAAGTCACCTCACTTCCCCGCCTCATACGCTCGAACACAATGGCTATTCGGAGCGTCGTCATCATCATATTGTTGAAACAGGTCTTTCCTTTCCCACTCATTCCTCTATGCCACGAAAATATTGGCCTCTTGCCTTTGCTACTGCTTGCTATTTAATTAATCGTATGCCTACTCCTACGCTTCACCTTCAATCCCCTTACTCTAAACTCCATGGCCACACGCCTAATTATCTCAAACTTCGTAGCTTTGGATGTATTTATTATCCATGGCTACGTCCCTATACCTCACATAAACTCGATCCCCGCTCCTTTCCTTGTGTTTTTGTGGGCTATTCCGCTACCCAAAGCGCCTATTATTGCCTTGCTCCTAACTCAAACAAAATCTATGTTTCTCGCCATGTCAAATTCATTGAGCATGAATTCCCTTTTTCCTCCTCTCTATGTTGGCACCATTGCACACATCCACCGAAACGGACGAATGGTGTGCATTTCATCTCCCCATTATTTCCACTTGCTTCACCCACACCAGCTTATCCTTTCCCAAACCCCATGATCTCCTCCTCTCCTCTCTCTCCTCCCTCTACTTTCTTGGTAGAATCCCAAACTCCTCCCGGCTCTCGGTTTCTCAACTCCTCTCTCTCCTCCCTCCTCCTCCTCCCTCCACCTCCACCTCCACCTCCACCTCTGCCGTCCTCACTCATTTGCAAAAATAATATTCATGAAACCCATTGATAAAATGAACCTCCACGTCTCTTTTCAACCCTCTTCTACCGAGCCTACCACCGCCACTCAAGCTCTCAAAAGCCCGGTTTGGCGTCTTTGCCATACAAACCTAATACATGCCTTTTTCAAAAATAAAACATGGGACCTTGTTCCTCCTCTCCATCACAAAAAATCTCATTGGTTGTAAGTGGGTATTTAGGACTAAGTATAACCCGAATGGCTCCATAGCCCGTCCACAAGGCTCGCTTAGTAGCTAAATGGTTCCACCAACGTCCCAAATTGCAGACTACATCAAACTTTTAGTCCCGTAGTTAAACTCTTTTCATCGTCTGCATCTGTTCTCTCTCTCTGCCATAACCTATGGGTGGTCTCTCCGTCAAATTGACATTAATAATGCTTTTCTCAAGGTTCTCTCATGGAGGGCGTGTTTATGGTTCAACCCCCTGGTTTTGTTAGTCAATCTCATCCTACTCATGTTTGCAAACTTCACCAAGTTCTTTATGGTCTTAAACAAGCTCTCCGAGCTTGGTATAATGAACTCAAATCCTATCTTCTTACTCTTGGTTTCACAAATTCTGTCTCAGACACATCTTTATTTACTCTACGTAATAATAATGATCTAATCTACCTACTTGTCTATGTTGATGATATTATTATCACTGGCTCAAATTCCACTCTCTTAAACACATTCATCTCTCGATTCTCCTCTCGTTTCTCTCTTAAAGATCTTGGTAACCTATCTTATTTTCTTGGCGTTGGAAGTGTTTCTCTCATCCTCAAGGCATCTTTCTTAGCCAACACAAATATATTCAAGACCTTTTAACTCATGCTCATATGTCTACTACCAAACCCGTACCCACCCCTATGGCCATGCATCCTCCTCTATCCAAACAAACTGGAATTTCTCTAGCCAACCCAACTGAATACCGAACACTTGTGGGAAGCCTACAATATCTCTCTTTAACTAGACTTGACATCTCCTTTGTTGTAAAAATTTATCTCAATACATGCACAAATCTACTGCAGATCATTGGGTCGCTCTCAAACGCCTATTACGCTATCTTGCAAGAAATACTACCCAAGGTTTACTACTTCGCCGAGACTCGCCCACTACTCTTCATGCTTTTACAGACGCTGACTGGGCAGGTGATAAAGACGACTATATTTCTACAATTGGTTACATTGTCTACTTGGGTCGAAATCCTATATCTTGGAGTTCCCGCAAACAACGAACTCTTGCTCGTTCTTCCACTGAAGCCGAGTACCGAGCTGTTGCTGCGACTACTGCTGAGGTCCTATGGGTCCAAAACTTACTTCGTGAGCTAGGATATCTACCCACAAACAAACCGGTCATCTACTGTGATAATATGGGAGCTACATATGTTGCCGCAAATCCGAAGTTTCACTCAAAAATGAAACATTTAGGACTTGACTACCACTTTGTTCGTGAGAATGTTCAAAGTCAAAACCTACGTGTGTCATACATTTCCAGCAACGATCAACTAGTCGATGCTCTTATTAAGCCGCTTGCTCGCACCCGATTCCATGAACTCATGTCCAAGATTGGTCTCATTAACCGATCGTCCATCTTGCGGGGGCATGATAGAGATAAATCAAATCAATCTCCTGACTAATTCTCTCCTAATCTTATGCTTACTGTTTGTAGATAATATTAGTTGTAAATGTTCCTTGATTTACTCCTTCTCCAATTATTCTCTTTAATTCAAATTGTAATTATATCTAGGATAACTGTTATCATCTGTATTCACACTACATGTATATATATACCTGACTAATATCAATAATAGAATAAGCTTCATTTTATTATTTCCTCTTATATAAACGACATTATTAAGCAGGGGCAGATCCAATCTGTTGGTTCATTGGGGTCAAATTTGAAAAAAAAATATCAATAAAAAATGAAAATATAATAAAATAAATAACAAAATTAAATAATGCTCATATATTATTTACAATAACATTTTTCGAGACTCCATAACTTAAAATTATTGCATGATAGCCTCATTTCAATAGTTACAAAAATATCATGTTCAATAATTTAAGTTACTAAACAATCAGATCCATTCATCTTTGAATTTTAATTTTTTTTGATGGGTCGACGTTATTGTAAAAATATTTAACCCCATTTTAAGCAATTGTAAAAATTCACAAACAATTACTAAATTTGTGAAATTATAAAAAAGAAAAACTACAATATGTTTTAAAGAATTTTTCTTTGATTGGTTAACATTGTGACTAAATAATTGAAAAAGAAATAACAGAGTGGGTACAAATTTGAGATGCACATTAATTTTTAGGTAAATTATATAGAGGGGGAGAGCGGAGCGGGGCGAGGGCGGGGGCGGGGGCGGGGGCGGGGGAGGTTTTTTTTTACCATCATTTGATTTCTTTCTCATACCCCCGTAAGAGTGCGAGCCTACTACACTCCTATCTTAATTAATCTTCATATTCTCCGTAGTTTCCGAGGCTCCATGCTTCAAAGCGACTTGGTCTAGGGATAAAATTCACTTGACTGATAGTATTCATGTAAATGACTGTGATCCGACTTGAAAATTGATAGGTTAAAATATTAATTTTTTCAGGAATATTTATTTTTCGGATGGTGGACAAATTGACCCCCTGAAAATTCAGTGGGGATCAATTGACCCCACTGCCCTCAAGTGGATCCGCCCCTGTTATTAAGACACCTTTAATCTGGATAGATTGATGTTGCACTTTAGTTCTTATATTATCAAAATACTACTCTCGTTTTTTCAAGAGAAGGAATATCCAAAACTAAATGAAATATTGTACACTTCTTTTATTAAAGATAAAGATGAATTGAATAGTTTAAGGTGAAGATTGGAAAATTACATTAATTGACTCAGATATCAATACAGAGGATTGTAGAATTTAGCAATCATGCTTTACTGACCAAGATGAAGGCAGGCAGTTGTTTCATGCAGATTCAGTCCGAATCTGAAATGGTGAAAGATTGAGCTAATAATAAAGCATGAAATTTTTATATAGAGAGGCTGTAAAATAATACTCCTTGTAACTGCAAAGGTTGAGCAAAGAGAGAAATCAAGAAAATACTATCCCTTTGAAGTTTAAAGTTAAACACCAGTCAAGAAAATCTCAGATCTTAATAAAATTAGAGGTGAGAAGAGCCTGTAGTGCTGTAATACGTACATGCCACTTAGAAGATGTAAATGAGTTAGAGTTCTTGCATTACATTCATTTATATACCGATTCAATTAAAAATGATTTAGTTATCATAATAATTGCCATATTGCAGGTATCCAAACGTATAATGATGCCAAGCATTATGCTGCATCTGCAAAGATTCCCGAGTTCAGCAACAAAGACAGAACTCTTGTGGTTCAATATTCCATAAAGTTCGAACAGGATATTGAATGTGGTGGTGGCTATATTAAGCTTCTTTCCGGTTATGTCAATCAGAAAAATTTGGTGGTGATACTCCGTTACAGGTGTTTCTCTGCTATTCTTGAACAATTTCTTGAATTATGGACTCTCTTATTTTAAACCTGGTCTCCTTATATGTCCAGAAGGTCTATCTTTTGATCTAGAATTTGATGTAAACACTCAACCTTAAAAATTTTCTGTGCCTGTTTCTTTCTTCTAATATATTTTTCTATTGGTTGTAATTTTGAAAACTTGATCTAATATAGGCCAAATTTACATTGTTTGTCAATGTTATTTAACGTTCACAATGGGATTACTTTGTGATATTTGAGTATGTTCTAAAGTGGTCTGTTCCTAAATTTTCTTAGCCAGCTACTATTATTAAATTATAAAATTAAACTTAATTTTGTGTTGCTCTTATTGTTGAAATGAATAACTAAGAGGTCAGAACTGAATAAGAGCTATTTTCCAGCAACCAGTATTGGGTCTGCTGTAGGCTAATAATCATAAAATTGGTTATGTTATGAAGTGATGTACACCCTCTCTTCTTAACTAAAAGTTATGGATTACAACTTCACAACTAATTAAAAATAGAACCAACAATATACATACATATATATATATATATGTATAGATATACATATATACATATATGTGTGTGTATATATAATACTAAAATTTGGTCCATAACCTCCCAGATGATTCTGTAGTAGGAGGAATTGCTCCTATAATGTGTGCCTGGTTATGCTAATAATATTTAAAGTAATTATTATACCGATTTGCATTATTGTAATATGTTCAACGAAAGACACATCAACGAGTAGGCAATCCAATTGAAAGCTGCAGAAGGAAATCAAATAATCCATCAGTATGAGTGCATAAGAAAGTATTTTAGTTAAGAGCACACTAGGACTTACCGTTGAGATACAGGCATATGCATGTTTCTCAATCTTTCTTTATGTTATTAGGGCTATTCTTTCATGCTCTTGTATTTTATTTTGGTTTTCTGTTCAGGATTTTGAACTCGTGAGCCATTTTGTGTAAACCCTTGCCCGCTCACAGACTACTTTGTGACACTACAGAATCACTTCTTTTACTAATAGCCATCCTTTATGCAGCTTGATGTTTGGACCAGATATATGTGGCCCATGAGATTTAAAAAACTCCATGTTATTCTTTCCTACCAGGGACAGAATTATCCCATAAAGAAAGAGTTACAATGTGAAACAGACAAGTTGACCCATTTCTACACGTTTATTTTAAGGCCAGATGCAACTTACAGTGTCCTCATTGATAATCGGGAAAGGGAGACTGGAAGCATGTACACAGACTGGGATATCCTCCTCCGCCGAAAATCAAAGATACCAAGGCAAAAAAAGGTATTATGAATCATTTAGGAGTTAAATTTCTGAATTAGTCTTGGAAGAAATGTGTGGGTTTAAGTTTTGGTCTATCTATCTGTTTAATGGCAATATGGATCAATTTGCAATTGGCAGATTTATATAAGTATATGTATCATATAGAGGAATCTATTGACTTCCCTTGTTTTCAGCCAGCAGACTGGGATGATAGAGAATACATTGATGATACAAATGCTGTTAAACCAGAGGTATGAAAGCACTGGTCACTACTTCATTTTTAAAAACTGATGTAAATTATTCAATAAGTTTCACAAACTTAGTAACTGTCCTCATGCTGCAGGGTTATGATAATATTCCAGCTGAGATACCTGATCCAAAGGCTAAAAAGGTTTGTTGGTTGTTCTAGAACTTATTCCTGTATAGAGGCTTAAAACTACCCACCCTAGTTTATTTTTCACTTTTCCTTTTGTTATCCCAAAAAATTAATTATAATATACTAATTAAATAAACAGAATTAGAAGATAAACAATTTTATAATAATGACTTACTAGATGTAATTGACAAACTTTTAAAACCAAGTCAACTATTGGACAGTCTCTCCTTAAAGCAGATTTCGTCCCCGCTATCGGTGCTTACGGATGGAATAATGGACATCTACTTCCCAGGATAAAATGGTCTTCAACTCTCACAAGAAGCACTTCAATAGAAGAGTTCCACGAACCAACAAAAATTTGAATACTCTCTATGACTTTTAATGAATGAAGAATGAAATTAATTTTTAAGAACTTGAGAAGGATTAAAGCTGAAGTTGAAGTGATTGTTTTGGGTAGATTTGGAACCTATTTATAGGTTTCCAAATACCCCTTTGAAGATATACATCCTTTCAAAATGTTACATCCTTTTGAAAGGTTGCATTCTTTTGAAAGGTTACATCCCTTTGAAAAGATACATCCCTTTGAAAGGTTACATTCCTTTGAAAAGGTACATCCCTTTGAAAATGTATGAACCAAAGGTCATACCTATTGGTTTTATTTCATTCATTTATATATATATATATATATATATATATATATATATATCCAACCACCATCCGACCCCATCCGATCTCATTCGACCACCATCCGACCCCACCGGACCACCTTCCGATCGATCGTTCCCACCACACGCTCATCATCCCACCCCACACCCCCCGACATCTTCTTCTTCATCTATTCCCCATCCCGAACCAACCCAAATGTCATCCTCCATCGGGCTCTGATGACCCGAGCCACTAATATCCATTCTATGACCACACGAGCCAAAAATCATATCCACAAACCTATCCAAAAGCTCAATCTTAATGCTCAACTCCTCCCTTCTACTGACCTTGAACCCACAACCGTGAACCAGGCTCTAAAAGACATCAAATGGCGTCGTGCAATGTCTGAAGAGTGTGATGCTCTTGTTCGGAATGGGACATGGGAGCTTGTTCCACCCAATCAAGCTCACAATATTGTTGGATGTAAGTGGATTTTTCAGATTAAACGCGTTTTCGATGGTTCTATTGACTGGTATAAAGCACGTTTAGTAGCCAAGGGTTTTCATCAACGTTCAGGCATTGACTATCATGACACTTTCAGCCCAGTTATAAAACCAACAACAATTCGCCTAGTTCTCACCATTGCACTTAGTCGTGGATGGTCGCTACGTCAACTTGACATCAATAATGCTTTCTTACAAGGTCATCTCACCGAAGATGTCTTTATGATACAACCCCAAGCTTTATTGATAGAGAATTTCCCGATCATGTGTGCCAATTGCGCAAAGCTATCCATGGTTTGAAACAAGCTCCGCGGGCATGGTACCATGAGTTACGATGTTTTCTTCTAGCTGAAGGCTTCACCAATTCCCATGCGGACACTTCTCTGTTCGTCTTCAACAATACACATACCATGATCTACTTGCTAGTATATGTTGATGACATCATCATCACAGGGAATGACACATCCACAGTGCAACGTTTTGTTACTCAACTTGCAGCACGTTTCTCTCTAAAGGATCTCGACAGTCTCTCATATTTTCTGGGTATTGAAGTCCTTCCACATCAACATGGTCTCCTCTCACAACGTCGCTACATTCATGATCTTCTCACACGAACTCATACGATCGATGCCAAGCCACTTTTTACCTTTTAGCAACCGATCGACTCTCGGTCTTCACACCGCACTACCTTGACCGATGCTTCCAATACAGAACTATAGTTGGCAGTCTTCAATACTTAACTCTCACAAGGCCTGACATTGCATTTGCTGTAAATAAGCTCTCTCAATTCATGCATCGTCCTACCACAGCTCATTGGAATGCAACCAAACGACTATTACGATATCTTTGTGGCACCTCTAATCATGGAATTGTACTTCATCGCAACCCAAACTTCTCTCTTCATGCCTTTTCAGATGCTGATTGGGCTGGTAACAAAGATGATTTCACATCCACTAGTGCTTACATTGTTTATCTTGGTAGTAGTCCAATTTCTTGGAGCTCGAAGAAACAACGCACGGTTGCTTGCGATCGTCAATCGAAGTCGAGTATCGTGCTTGCTATTCAAATCTCGCCATCGAATTAACTCAGGTCTGCTTCCTCCTTACCGACCTTGGAATTCGAACTTCGACAGCTCCGGTCATCTATTGTGACAATATTGGCGCCACTTATCTGTGTTCCAACCCCATCTTTCACTCTCGGATGAAGCATGTAGCTATTGACTTTCATTTCATCCGCGAACAAGTCCAAAGGGGCGCCCTTCGTGTCGCCCATGTCTCTTCTGCAGATCAGCTGGCTGATGCACTCACAAAGTCACTCTCACGTACTCAATTTCTTAATCTCAAGGACAAGATTGGAATCTCCACCAGGAGCTCCAACTTGAGGGGGCATATAGAAGGAAACTACAGCTAATCTTTGTACATAATATCATTGACCCAATTGCTTAATTATAGGAATCAGAATATCATGTACATAGCTGCTAATCAGCTATTGATTATAGGAATTAGATGTAAATACATAATTCTAGGAGACTGGCTTCCTGGATTGTCTCCACAACAATTGTATATATTGACCTCTTGGAAGTAATACAATTATCATTGCATCTATAATCATTATAAGGTATACCTGGAGAGCAAGTGAAAAATTCATCAAGGGGAATGGGTTTAAAGCCTGTAAAATCCTAAAGAGTCGCCATAATGGAAACCAAACCTAAATGATTGGAGATCCCAAGAAATAGGTTCAAAGGGACAACCTAATTATGTGTGATCTAGTAAGCACTGAGAAAATAAATACTTCTTCCCATTTCTATGATGATACAGTGCACAAACTGCCGAGTGAAACAGGATAAACTTTGTTTTTAATAATTTCTATAGCTTGAATATAAAAAGGTCAAGTGGGGTATTAGCAGGACATTCTTTATAGAAATTACCTATGTAAGTGAGAAGGAGGGCACTTCTATGAGAATGACGAAGGCTAAATTCTCTAGCACACTCATGAAATCAGGAGGTGTCCACGCCAAAATGGACACAATAATAAGAACCAATAAAATAAATTCAAAAATACTATCTGAATTCTATTGTCTCGATTTACACTAAAAGGTTGAACAGTTCAAGACATCACGTTCACTGATTGGCCGTGCCATGACCCTGTGTTGTGTTTCTTGAATAGCCGGCTGACTGGGATGATGAAGACGATGGTGTATGGAGACCACCAAAAGTTCCAAATCCAGCCTACAGAGGACCATGGAAGCGCAAGGTGCTCCAAAGCTTCCAATATAATGTCATAGTCCAAATTATGATGCATCATTGTAAAAAATTCTGAATTTTTATCTTCTGTGCTACAGAAAATTAAGAATCCTAACTATAAAGGGAAGTGGAAGATTCCATGGTTTGATAACCCAGGTATGTATTAATTAGCGGAATCTATTTACTCCTGTAAGACAAATTCTGTTCTGAAATTCACAGTTTAATGGTTGGAAATGGCAAGTCTATAGACATGACTTGTTTTTAGGTTTATAGAACAAGTTGAATAGTAGATGATTGTCTTCAGCTTCTGAAGCACGTAGTCCCATTCTTCTAAATTTTAATGTTTTCATGATTCACTTACAGTCCACTTCTACATGCTGATTCAACCATTTGTTTGAACCTGTCATTGTTCCTGCTGGACCTATGGTATGGTTTAAATACACTTCTTGTTTATTTTATGCAGAGTTTGAAGATGACCCTGAGCTTTATGTGTTGAAGCCAATAAAATATGTAGGCATTGAAGTTTGGCAGGTAAGACGAGAGGTTGCATATTTTCCTACCTAAAGCTCTATTATATGATGCTTTGATTTAGCATCCGTAATGATAGTATAAAGCATATGTACAGGCTCTCACTCAGTCCCAGATTGTTGCACGTTTTGTTATTGGGGGGGGGGGGGGTTTAATCTCAAGTTGCTGTGTTAAAATTTCAGAATCGAGAAAAACTGACTACATGATTGTTAATCAACTTATCTACTGCCTCTGTGCAAGTTTATGTTGATACTTCACTATTTGCTTGTATTTTAAGACGAGCTGAAGACACATTTATGTACTATGAATTTACATGTTTTTAATATAGTTGAAAATATAACGTATATAAATATACTGAGAAATTAAAAACTTGTGAATTTTTTTTAATGCATTTAATACATTAATCTGTTTTAAGCACACATGAGATGCGTTCAAAAGTAAAGTGTACAAACTTAGACAGGGAGTACATCACTTGGACACGAGGATTGTTATCTTCCAGAAGTTGGTCCATTTGGAAGATTCCGTATTAGAGATGAAGTTCATAGTGTTTGGACTAATAAAAAGTTATTTTATTCTCCGATTATATTTTTATTTATTTGCAACTTTATGAGTTAAGATTGGTCAGAGCCTATTGCTGGAAGTGACTTTCTCGTCTCAGTTGTCTGTTTACTTGCCTAGGAAAAGAATTTAATAGCTTCATGATTCAATTCATTTCAGGTAAAGGCTGGTTCGGTGTTCGACAACATTCTCATCTGTGATGACCCAAAGTACGCAAAACAAGTTGTGGAAGAAATATGGGCCCAGAATAGGGAGGTAAGCCAGCGCTCTTCCAACATTCTTTAATAATATCTCAGCGGCTAGACTTAACATTTTTTCTTGTGAATAATACAGGTTGAAAGGGAAATGTTTGAGGAGGCAGAGAAAGTAAGAAGAGCTCAAGAAGAAGAGGTGATTGATAAGTAGACATCAGCCAATGAATTTTTATTGCTCAATATGATAATTCTTCCCACAAGTTTCTCTTTCCTAGTATTCTCCAAGTGATTCAAATAATGATTATAGGATGCTAAAAGAAAAGGCAAGGACGGTGAAAAGAAAAGGCATGACCGTGGAAGGCGACATAGAAGGGTATTGTAACTATACATCCCTCTCTATCCTTTTTATGAGCTGTAGTCCATTTATGTCCTTTCTGCCGAATATTCTTTTATTTAAATATTATCATCTAATTTTTTACAAAAAATAAAATAAAATAACCTACTAGTGGAAACTAACTGACAAACTCTCTCTTGCAGCACGATCCGGAGGATTACATGGATGATTATCATGTAAGTAGTAAAATCTGTCTTTCTTTCTCATTGTCTGCTTAATATTTCAAGACACAAGATAATTATAACACACACAACACTTTGAAAGGGGAAGGGGGTGGGGGTGGATATCTGAAGAAGTTCTACTTATCTGTTGCTCAATCTGTTAAATTCAAAGTCTGGTCCCTTTCCGTAAAAATGTAGCGATTGAGCCCAAGTGCTGACATATTTATAGGTAATAAGTACTGGATCCCATTCTCTGTTGGACTCAACACAACATTGAAGGGCTTAATTCTAAGAAGCATCTAACTGATAGTTTGTTCTTTTTTTCCTTCTTTCTTATATACTCTTCATATTTTTGGCATGAAAAAAGATAATAAATTTGCAAAAAAGTAATTAACGAACAAAGATGCAATGCTATTTTCCCTTGAGCTTTTCAAACGTAGTTACTTGTACTTAAAAGACCCTATAATCTTCTGCTGTACATGTTTATGCTTTTTATTGATGAACTTAGGGGGAAAGAGAAAGGTGACTGAACATATTTCCTGTTTATCATGTCCAGAAAATGCAAAAAAAAAAAGAAAAGAGAAGAAATTCAGAGTGTCTTAAGACATATTGTATACCTAACACAATGACTTGCGGTTGTTCTTTGTCGTTGCAGGATGAGCTGTGAGCTCGTTTAGGTATTATCAGTTTTGAATCTACTTGCTTGAGACTGACAAGCTTCAAGAATTGCTAACATTATAGCTCATCTTGATTAGTTCTATTTGTACAATAAAATTTAGTGACTTCAAAAAACTGCGCCTAATATCAATGTGATGATCAAACCATTAAGGTTCAGTGGGCTGTGGTTATTATAATATCATGTATGATTTGTAATAATATTTTAATATGTCCAATAATAATTATTTTGGATGGGATGATTATGTGGTAATTACATTGAGTAATTGTTTGATTAGCACTGAACGACTGACCGATTTTTAGTGCGTTTGTTTCAGAAAAAAATTTTGTTTGAATGGTTGAATCGGTCGGTAATTCGCATTTATTTAAAATTTGAATAGCCAAGTTTTTTTTTTTTTATTTGAATGATTTTTTTTTACAATATCAACTATTATATTATATTAAGTAATATTAAATAAGTTTACAACAATTTTGAATTCTTTCATAGGGGTAAAATAATAAAAATATGTTATTCAGATTTTTCAAACATGTCAATTATTAAATGCTTCTTAAATATTGTAAAAGTTTTTTGTTGAATTATATATTAATATATTACGAATTATAATTATCTACATAACTAAAAAGTCGATTGTAAGATATAAGATTATCCTTGGTTTTATTTGTACTATTCCTTCTATTTTATTCTGTATTTTGGTTACAATACCTGCTTGAATAGTTTCTCGCACTCAACGGAAAGCCAAGAAAAGGAACTTTCTTTCTTGGATGGACGGCGGCGACGGCAGCGACGGCACTGCGTAGAGGTGGGACCGACCATGTCCCCGCCCAAAATTTTAATTTCTTTTAACCAAGTATATAGTGAGATCTTTATTTCTTATTTTTCAAACACTCTTCTAGTTTAAGGATTGTTTTATTTTTTTTCCAAACAAGTTTTAGATTATATTTTTTGGGTATGTAAGATTAGATGTTTGTTCTTTATTTATATCTTTTCTTTGGATTTGGCTTCTCTCTATTACACCTTCCTTCAATTTCCATTCAACACATTTATTCTTTAATTTTAATAATTTTGTTAGTAATGATCAAAATATATTAATAAATAATTGATGTCATTAATATTAATTTTATCAAAATTAGGATCAGCATAAATATTTTTACCATTAAAAGTTTAAATGAATTTTTAACTATTGAATTTTTTTATGAAAAATTCACTTATTTATCAAATGGTGAAAAAGTGTTGAATTAATATCATTAATTCCTATTATATCCCTCTACATCTTCAATTTCCATATTCCCAAATCGATCCGTCTGTCAACAATTAACATTGTTTCAATACCCTTTTGTCTCATCTGCAATTGATCTATACTTATTTCTCTTTGGATTTTTTCCTATCATTTTTTTCTTTTATTTCTCTCCCAAAATAACACGATGTTCTTCTTCGATCTCTGCGTTGCAGAAGGACCCAGTTCATTCCTTGAAACCATGTTAGTGTTTCTTTTATAAACACTTTATTTGGGGTTGTTATTAGAAATTTACATACATACACACGATCATGTATCGTGGCCTAATAATATTGATACTGCTATTTATCTCCATTGTTCCACTGCAATCTGATGTTGCATCTCTCATTCGTATATTCCGTCAACTATCTGCTGGATCACGACGCATTCCCAATCCCAAATTAGTCATTCAGGTATTATTCTTTTTAAATTTTTTTCTCAATTATGTCATAGCTTAAATTACAAACACAATGCCATAATGGTTTGTGAATTCTGGGATTGAAGAAGCTCAGAGCGAAGAGAAAGAATGAAGGGAAGAAGATAGAGAAGAGTTTTTTTGCTAAAATTGAATATAGTGGGTGGAGGGTTAAAATAGTAAAATAGTATTATTCAGACATTTTATAAAAATTAATTATCAAACACCATTTTTTAATTCAGATGTAATTTTAGACAGATACTCTATATTATTCAGATGTCTAAACTATTTAGATCTTAACATTCAATTTTATCAAATACAACCTTAGTAACTCAGTAGGATGATAACGTATTATTATATAGTTGGTTACTTTGTTCTATTAAAAATATTTCTACTCTCGCTTCAAATATGAATACGATGGCTCGTGTACAACGCTCTTGGCAAGACTAGAAAAACCTAGTTATCTCATCATGTTAAAGCTTATGAGAAGATGATGAGCTGAATCCTATGAGTGACAGCGAATAAAGTCCGCATCATTCTATATCGAATAAGCAAAAGAAGTGAACCAGTAAATAAGCAAGACATCTAAGCAAGAATCGAGATTGATAAAAAACAAGAAACTAATTGATTGCGCAAGCCTTCCTTGTAAGCTAATCCCCAACCCCAACCAGAGGCAAGGAAATGCAATCTTCGCTAGCATTTTCCATCCAATCTTCATTCTTTTGGATGGCCTCGCATCGAGGGGGATACAATTGACTGTCTGGAACTGATACGATATGAATTGAAGTCCCGACTCAACATTATCTAATGGATCCATTCGTTCTAATACTTTATCCGAGAGTTATCAGTATTTATCAAATTTATTCCTATCTAACGGAACGTTATTGGATCAAATGACAAAGACATTGTTGAGAAAAAGATGGATTTTCCCGGATGAAATGAAAATTGGATTCATGGAACAGGAGAAAGATTTCCATTAATTAACAGGAAAGACATGTGGCTATGAAAGAGGGATTAAGTCTCCTTTGGTTTCGATACTAGTACCAGCAGCTTCCCCAACACCACCTCACCGAAGATCTATTCCATTTCTAGTCGAAGAACCATCGGGCCGATTATTGACCCAGTGACTAGGGTAAAGCTAGTTGGAGATATATTACTTAGCCTTTTTTTTCATATCAGCAGTGGTCCCACCCCTGGAAACAAAGGAAGTCAACCGAGTTGACTAAGAATCAGTCGTTTACGTCGACTATCAACCAATAAATATGCCTCTCTATGAGGTAGAGCCAGGAGCAGTAAGTTCACCATTTACAAAGTTATACTCCCTTTTCGCCAGTTTGAGTTACCATTGTTAATCCAAAAGCTTCTGAACTGCACTCAAAGGTAGGGCATTTCATATTTTTATAGGAACTTCTGTACCAGAAACAATGGTATCTCCAATTATAGCCCTTCTAGGATGTAAAATTTATCTCTTCTCACCATCCCATAGTGTATGAGATAAATGTATGCATTTCGAATAGTGCGACGCCCCCAAAATAGGTATACATCACCCATCTTGAGTCGCCAAATATATGGTACAAAATTCAAATACAACTTAATTATACAATAGTCGTGTAAAATACGACAAAACATAATCTAAGAGTTTTAATAAGAATATTGTCATCTAGACAATATCCACACTCAATGGAGTCCTCATTACATTTATTATCACACTATTTTATAGAATAGTGAGGACTACTAAAACAACCATCCGACCGTCGATCCGTTCGCTCTCACTCGTCCCAAATATATTCTCATTTCACAAGAGAACGGTGAAAGAAAGGGTGAGCTCAACTAGCCCAAAGAAGAAATATTATGACTAAGATAATGCGAGAATAAATTATCCTTAGCCTTCAACGATATAACAACCGATAGAATACAATAGACAACAAGTTTTAGATCAATAACTGCAGCGAAATAAGTAATCCATTAGAAGAGTCAAGTAGAGCATAAACTCTACTATCTTCTATGATTTAAAAGTTTTTCATCAACTTTATCATTTGAGACTCGACAATAAATAAAATCGAATCATCCCTGCATCATGGCCAAGGATATTCATGTAATCATCAATGGTTATGATTATACCGAATAATCCCTGGTCATAATCATACCAACAATTGTCCATCAATGAACTACAGGTCAATGAAGACTTTCACCACATCATTCGTCACATTACTACCATGATTATACTTAAATAATCCTCGGTCATAATCATACCAAGTCCATCTATGCACGTAAGCCAAGATGACTTTCATCACAATATAAGCATGAGGATGATGACAATGACATAATAATTCAATAAAACAAGTTCAAGGATAAATTTTAAAGATTTATAATTTAATTTATCCAGAATTCAATAATGTTCAAATTGTCAACATGATATTGCTTTGTGGAGTAAAATTCAAGAATAATATTCATGTGCCAAAAATAATTTGGACAGAAAAGAAATATATTTTTCGGGTAAATAGTACCCCGTGAATAGTACCCTGTGAATAGCACTTCGAGAATAGTACCTCGTGAATAGTACCCCGACATGAAAAGTACCCCAAATACCCGAGTGAATAATATTTGGGTGAATAGTAATTGGGTGAATAGTAACCCGTGAATAGTAACTCGTGAATAGTACTTCGGCACGAAAAGTGCTCCGAATACCCGAGTGAATAATACTAGAGTGAATAGTAACCCGTGAATAGTAACTCGTAAAAGAAAAATATCAAAGAAAATGATATTCCATGACGAGTACAAAAGAAATGATATCTCATACGAGTATAATAGAATATATGAAACTGCAAATGGATTTTCGCCCGCCATGCGATAATCCACGTAGATAGATCATTTCCACAATTTAATAAGGAATGAATATGAAAGATCATTCACCATGCATGCGGTAATCCACATGCATAGGCGAGTTATTCCAACGTAATAATAAAGAATGGAATAATGAAGAATTCACCGTATGCGATAGACGCACAGACAGGTTATTCCAATGTAATAATAAAGAATGAAATAATGTAAGAATTCACCAGTATGCGATAGACCAAGCATGAATCTGTTATTCCAATGAGAATAATAAAGAATGGTATAATAACCCTTACGAATATTGAAAGAAATAACTCTCTTCATGAATACGAAAAAAATAATACCCCTTACCTTAGTAGAAGACTGGATACTGAAATAGTGAGTAGCAGAATACTCTTCTTCTTCCTCTCTATAGTTTATCTCTCTAAAGTTGCTCTTGTGAGTCTTAGTGAATTGGTGAGAATGAAAGAAGAAATAAACTTTTATTTATAGAAGAACTGAAAGTAGCTCTTGGTCTTAACAAATGGTCAAAATGACTCCTGGTAATATTGAAGAGACAACTACTATTTGCAAAGGGGCAAATAACTCTTGGAACACCGAAGAGACAAGTAACTCTTGAAAAACCGAAGAGACAGGTAACTCTTGGAAAACTGAAGAGACAAATAACTCTTGGAAAACCGAAGAGACAAATAACTCTTCGAAAACCGAAGAGACAAGTAACTCTTGAAAAACCGAAGAGACAAGTAACTCTTGGAAAACTGAAGAGACAAATAACTCTTGGAAAACCGAAAAGACAAATAACTCTTGAAAAACCAAAGAGACGAGTTACTATTTGCGAAAGTGACTCTTAGATGATGACATAGGGTCCCACTTACAAAATGACACATATTACCATTATTTCCTTCGAGTATTATCAATCTTGCACCACCTCCCCTAATATTACATACATGTGAATCAATAGTACATACATGTGAACACATAGTTATAAGCATGTGAATTAATAGCAATTAATAGCTCATTTATCCGATTAATTATCCGATTGGTCAATATAACATCCAGACATCAATTATTATCGAAATACATATCGATTTCCACTAACACTAATAATTCCAACACAATGGAACTATCAATTTCATTTTTAATCAACACGAACTTATTCATCATTAATATTATAACTCACAATATTTAACAACCAGGTCGTTCCCAGGAAAGAGGGGGCTTTTCGATAAGGATTTCTCCTTATTGGCTCGTAATTAGGTGACCAAACCTCTCATTGATGTAACTTCTGACATCATCGATATTGCGAAATAATAATATGAATAACTTTGTTGTCTCAATTATTGATTTAATAATATAACATATTATCTGAAATGATCTTTGTGACAATAATTGAATCAATAATATGAGAGATATGATGCAATAATTATTTATAGCAATAATTGAGTATAACCGAGTGACTTCTCACGTAAGCATCAATAATTAATACCATGTGCTACTATGCAACGACGCGTAGTACTGTAATTTTACTATACCGGGTAGTTCAACAGTTTTAACGGTAACACTTCCGCCGTTACTTTTATAAAAAGATAATTCTGTCGTTTTCTAACTACGACAATACTTTTGTTGTGGGGTCCACCAATGATTGTGGCATCGTACGGATATTCCTCGATAAAAAGAATATTTTCCGACCAAACGAATATTTTATAACAACTTGTATACTTTGCAAAATTTTCACATATCACCCTTAACTTTAACCTTTTATCAATTTAACCATTTACTAAATAACAATAATAATTATAAGAAAATTGGATACTTTCATTTCATAAAATTCGGGGTCTTACAAATAGGGTCATATTCTATGGTTATGATTCTACCATATATGTCTTTTTCATTTCGTCGAAAATCGAATTTACGGTATAGACGTTTATGACCTCCCCTGCGGTAATGATTCCTCTGGCATTACGACCTTAACCACAATGATGTTGTCTATAACTCAAATTATTTTGTGGATTAGATTTCACTTGAATGTGTGGTACACATATCTTTCAATGTCAATTAAGTAATTCATTCCCCTAAATCAGAAAATTGGGTATGATAATACCTTTCTTTTATTCTATAGTAGCCCAATTTCTGGGATTAGCTTTACTCATGATTTCACACTCGGAAAGGTAGTCTCATAATCCAGCTATCCCCCTATCGCCTAGGAGAGGGAACCACTAAATCAAAGTAGCTCGGGTGAAATTTCCCAAAGAAAGGAAATGAAGCCCCGGTAAACACGACTACAAGCAAACCTAAAAAGAAAGAAAAGGATAAGGAAGGCACTGACCTCACTGTAAGAGGGAATCCAAGACTTCGTAGATCAGGTAGAGGTGAGCGGACCGCCGGCGCGAACACAATGGTATTTGACCAGGACCAAGAACCAATTCGAATTTGGATTTTGACATGTTGGTGGTTTTTAACCGTAGGTATTTTTCCAGGAAGTTGGTGGGCTCATTATGAATTAGGTTGGGGTGGTTAGTGGTTTTGGAATCTCGTAGAAAATGCTTCTTTTATGCCCACAGCTCGTATTCATTCAGTAATTCTACCTCTTCTTCATTCTTGGACCTCAATATTCTATATTTCATGTTATTGGCTTACATATTAACATAAAGGCAGCCTCTTTAGTTAACTCATGAATCAATATATAAACTATTGACCTAAGTGATCGTAAAGTAATTAGGCAGCTGATTGTGATTGTTTTTGCTTGTCGGCCCCTCCCGTTCCCTCCTAGTTCTAATTTCTTTCTGTAACTCCCTAAGTATCATCTATTGGCTTCTTCTATTCAAACTAAAATAACAAAATGGATAATTTCGAGCATGTACAACCATAGAAGCTGAGACCAAAGCAAGACTTGGGTTTGAAAGTCTTTATTTTATGTGCCAACGTACGTCTATCACCAAATCTGCACGGCGAAATCATTTATTGGATGGCTTGCTAATTCATGATTTACACCTCTCTTCACCGCTTCTTAACAGTTGACTGCGAGATTAGTACTTTCTTCGTTACTAATAGATATATCTTTTTCGTAGTATACTTTGTAAGAGAAATTAGAACCGGAAGAAGCCCATGTTTATAGGTCTTACCACCGTACTCTTGTTGAAGACATGATGCACACTGTTTTAGGTACAATGCAGTGGACAACATCTCGAGCTTCTTCAACAGTCTCACAACTTTTCTGCTAAACAAATATGCACCAATTCACAACTCCTTTGCCATCTTGGAATGTCACACTATTAGAAGTCATATATAAGTTGTGACGCCCCCAAAATAGGTCCAATCCATCCAACCTATTCTGAGTCGCCAAATACATGGTACAGAAAACAACTACAACTTTATTACTCTAACTGTCGTGCAAAATACAACGACATATATACTGTGAGTTTTAATACAAATATTATAACGTATATAATACGACAATATTCATACTCAAATTATTACATGCCATATAAAGTACAACAACAAATATTTCAAGTCTCCAAAGGGACACGAGAAGATTTCTGTTCTCTTCATTATAACGCGGGCACTTTTGACGCTTTCAAGGTCGGGTTCTCATCACCCTATTGTTGTTCACCAAAATCAATTATTAAGTGACGTATAAAATACGACACACACATCTTAGGTCCTCAATATAATTATATATTGCATGTCATGCCGTTTTATAATGTATTGAGAAACTTTGACAGTCTCGGAGCATCACACTATTTCCTTGTTATTCCCGCTCGACCCGGCAACACTCTTATTACCTGAAAGGAATTGTGAAGCAAAAGGGTGATCACAACTAGCTCAGTAAAGAATATCATGACTAAAGATAATTAAATTATCAATAGCCTTCATCAGTAATAAATCAGAGATTTAGAACATATGGTAGATGATAAAACTTTTCAACCATAGTTGCAGCGGAACGAGCAATCCATTAGAAGAGTCAAATAGATTATAAAGTCTATTATCTTCTCCACGTTAAAAGTCCACCAACAATATTTTATCCCTATAACATCAATCAACAGTTCCTTTCCACAATCATATGAATAACTCATAATCATAATTGTAGTTCTAAATTCCTCTTCTCATCCAAGACAAAGATAATTTTCATCACTTGTCTTTACCTGAAACATCAAAGATCATGGTTATACCAAATCACAGTTCCTGTTCATAATCATACTAATAAATTCATCTTTGCACTACGGGCCAAAGATATTCATTAACAGTTCATATTTGCACTACGTGCCAAAGATATTCAGCAACATGTCATCTTTGCACTACGGGCTAAAGATATTCAACAACAGGTCATCTTTGCACTACAGGCCAAAGATATTCAATAACAGGTCATCTTTGCACTTACAGGCCAAAGAGATTCAACAACAGGTCATCTTTGCACTACAGGCCAAAGATATTAATATCTCAAAGAAATACATAATCGTTTCAGAATTTATATAAACCATAATTATAACCATGTTGATCAATTCATCTTTGCACTTAAGCTAAAAATATTCAATTGTAAATTCAATGGTCATGATCATACTAGTCAACAATTCACCTTTGCACTACTGGCCAAAGAGAACCCATAGTCACGATCATACCAATAATCTATCCATCTTTACACTTAAGTCAAAGAGAAATTTCATCACCAGAATTATAAAAATGTTATATATGATAATAAAAATAATACGATCAACAACTGCATTTAATTTCAAGAGTAATATTCATGAATCAATGATTTCATAACACCTTAATCCAAATGTTATAAATCACTTAATAATCTCACAATCTAATATTATTAATATTACCACAATATTTTAATCATTTCTTAAACTTATAAACAATTTATTTTAATTGTTTACACTTTACCAATTAATGCATTTAATCATCCTAAAATGCCAAAATCATAAAATTTCATCACCAATAACCAAAACCCTCATCAAAATCTGCATATACCTTATATAGGATTCCCCAAGCCATAAAATCCTATTTTCCACCTTTCTTACTTCACATAACATATTTAATTCATTTATTCATAACTAGTCTATTTTCATGAAAATATCAAATCGGTTCCCAAAATATTTCTTTTCTGGGATTTAGCAGAATATAGTCCCATATTGAACATATATTTTTCTCGGAATTTTTAAAATTCATTTACTATTTTTCACATAGCCAAAACTGCCGAATGTTTAGATATTTATCATAAATTGTACGTTTGTCCAAAAATTCTGAAATTTATAGAGTATACTTCTGTTATATATATGTACTCTCAATAAAAATTTCACCAATTTTGGAGTTAACCACAAAGAGTTATATGAGTTTACTTTTAAAATAGTCTTTTTCCATAAAATTGATAACTCCTAATCTATACATCCAAAAATCGCCATTTTTGAACATAATCGAGAAAACTCATCAAATTATCATTTCAAATTTTTCTAGAATTTTTGTAGGTCGGAAAAATTATGAAACAGAAAAAACATAATAACCCATAAAATCCCTTACCTCAAAAGAAATCCCTTACCTCAAAATAGCAAGATTTCGGATTGAATGTCTGATGTAAAGTCAAGGAAACTTGCACTCATTAGCAACTCTCAAAGTATCAAAATAATCACAAAATACGCTCGATAATATAGAGAGAGAAAGAGAGAAAGCTTATGTTTCTGGTATGATTTTCAATTCTAACTTTGTCCTCTATTTATAGGAAAATGTTAGCACGTCGAAGCAGACTTGACCTGCTACCTGAAGGCTTTACCTGCTACTATTGCCACCCACCACATTTGAATTAGAATTTCAGCACATTTCTTCATCAACCATAGGTGGGGCCCACCCATTCTAGAATTTTCCACCAAAATGATAAATTCTGAAACTTCAACAATTTCTGAACCAGTCACCTCTTAAAATTCATAACAATTTATACGTTCATTTTTAACGGTTCAAAATTTGTGGACATATACTCAACTTATATATGTATAACATATCCAAAAATCACAACAATCCAACGGTTGGATTAAAAATTATAACTCACGCAATATATCACAAGAACACTGGTTTGATTTTTAATACCTCCTTTCTGACAAAAATACTGATAAAACACCTCAACATTAATTCCTTCATTTATAACCACATAAATAAATCCATCATTTATATCCGCATCAAATAAATATTTCCTTATCATATAAATCAATAATTAATTATTTACAAATAATATTACAGAATCACAATTATGATAATCGGTAGTTCCTGTGAAAGAGGGGGCTTCCGATAAGGATTTTTCTCATCATGGCGTGCAATTAGGTGACCAAACCTCTCCTTGAAAGAACTTTCTAGACATTGCCAATAATGCTATCTAATAATATTATTCAAATAATATGAATTATTGATATGATAATGAGAAATATTTGTGCAATGACAATTATTGAAACAACAATAATATAAAATATATCAACGCAATAATTATTGAATCAATAAAATAAAATATTGAATAGTAATTATCAGAACAATTATTGAGTAGTGCCTTCACGTAAGAATCAATAATTCAAAATACTGTAATAATACTGCAGTGTGTACCGCATGCGACCACGCCAGACATCGTATTTTAACCACCGGTATTCCAATAGTGTTAATTCAGAATAACTACGTCGTTATTTATAAAAACTCAAACTTGTCGCTTTCTTCATCCCGATAGCTTATTCTCATTATGGGGCCCATAAATAATCGCGCTGGCCGTATCTAATAATATTCCCAACAACAAAGAATATTCCACGACCAAACGAATATTCCCTAACGTAAATGAGTATTTTATAACCACTTGCGTATTTTGAAAATTTTACATATATCACCCTTAACTTTAAACTTTTATTAATTTAACCATTTACTAAATAGAAAAATTGAATACTTTTATTTCATAAAATTCGGGGTCTTACAATCTCCCCTCTTTATGAAATTTCATCCCCGAAATTTACGTACCTGGTATTTCGAAGAGTTGAGAATACCTTGCTTTCATTTCAGATTCCATCTTCTATGTCATCATGATTTCTCCATTGCTCATCTCCTGTATTTCAGATATCATTCTAGAATACAGCTTCAAAACAAAGGTTAATTAACATATCACAATTTGTCAACTTAAGTAAGAAAATTCAACTTTTAGGTAGGACACATACCAAATGAAGGATATTACTAATCTCTCTTCCTAGTTCTAATCCCGGATCTCCGCCAGAGATCATATCCCTAAGCTCTGATACCAATTGTGACTCATGTCTCAACCGTGGACAAAGACCTCACAAAGTGGTACTATCGGTTGCCACCCATGAGCGGTGTCCTCCTTATGGAGAGTCTCGGCTTGATGCATCCCACACAAGGAAGTCACTAGCGAGAGGCTCGGGGCTCTTTACTTATAGCTCGACATGAATCATGACGCCCCAAAAAGGTCCAATCCATCCAACCTATTCTGAGTTGCCAAATACATGGTACAGAAAACAACTACAACTTTATTACTCCAACTGTCGTGCAAAATACAACGACATATATATACTGTGAGTTTCAATACAAATATTGTAACGTATATAATACAACAATATTCATACTCAAATTATTACATGCCATATAAAGTACAACAACAAATATTTCAAGTCTCCAAAGGGACACGAGAAGATTTCTGTTCTCTTCATTATAACGCGGGCACTTTTGACGCTTTCAAGGTCGGGTTCTCATCACCCTATTGTTGTTCACCAAAATCAATTATTAAGTGACGTATAAAATATGACACACACATCTTAGGTCCTCAATATAATTATATATTGCATGTCATGCCGTTTTATAATGTATTGAGAAACTTTGACAGTCTCGGAGCATCACACTATTTCCTTGTTATTTTCGCTCGACCCGATAACACTCTTATTACCTGAAAGGAATTGTGAAGCAAAAGGATGAGCACAACTAGCTCAGTAAAGAATATCATGACTAAAGACAATTAAATTATCAATAGCCTTCATCAGTAATAAATCAGAGATTTAGAACATATGGTAGATGATAAAACTTTTCAACCATAGTTGCAGCAGAACGAGCAATCCATTAGAAGAGTCAAATAGATTATAAAGTCTATTATCTTCTCCACGTTAAAAGTCCACCAACAATGTTTTATCCCTATAACATAAATCAACAGTTCCTTTCCACAATCATATGAATAACTCATAATCATAATTGTAGTTCTAAATTCCTCTTCTCATCCAAGACAAAGATAATTTTTATCACTTGTCTTTACCTGAAACATCAAAGATCATGGTTATACCAAATCACAGTTCCTGTTCATAATCATACTAATAAATTCATCTTTGCACTACGAGCCAAAGATATTCATTAATAGTTCATCTTTGTACTACGTGCCAAAGATATTCAGCAACATGTCATCTTTGCACTAAGGGCCAAAGATATTCAACAACAGGTCATCTTTGCACTACAGGCCAAAGATATTCAACAACATGTTATCTTTGCACTTACGGGCCAAAGATATTCAACAACAGGTTATCTTTGCACTACATGCCAAAGATATTCAATAACAGGTCATCTTTGCACTACAGGCCAAAGATATTAATATCTCAAAGAAATACATAATCATTTCAGAATTTATATAAACCATAATTATAACCATGTTGATCAATTCACCTTTGCACTTAAGCTAAAAATATTCAATTGTAAATTCAATGGCCATGATCATACCAGTCAATAATTCACCTTTGCACTACTAGCCAAAGAGAACCCATAGTCGCGATCATACCAATAATCTACCCATCTTTACACTTAAGTCAAAGAGAAATTTCATCACTGGGATTATAAAAATATTATATATGATAATAAAAATAATACGATCAACAACTGCATTTAATTTTAAGAGTAATATTCACGAATCAATGATTTCATAACACCTTAATCCAAATGTTATAAATCACTTAATAATCTCATAATCTAATATTATTAATATTACCACAATATTTTAATCATTTCTTAAACTTATAAATAATTTATTTTAATTATTTACACTTTACCAATTAATGCATTTAATCATCCTAAAATGCCAAAATCATAAAATTTCATCACCAATAACCAAAACCCTCATCAGAAATCTGCATATACCTTATATAGGATTCCCAAGCCATAAAATCCTATTTTCAACTTTTCTTACTTCATATAACATATTTAATTCATTTATTCATAACTAGTCCATTTTCATGAAAAATACCAAATCAGTTCTAAAAATATTTCTTTTCCGGGATTTAGCAGAATATAGTCCCATATTGAACATATATTTTTCTCGGAATTTTTTAAATTCATTTACTATTTTTCATATGGCCAAAACTGCCAAATATTTAGACATTTATCATAAATTGTACGTTTGTCCAAAAATTCCGAAATTTACAGAGTATACTTCTGTTATATACATGTACTCCCAATAAAATTTTTACCAATTTTGGAGTTAATCACAAGGAGTTATATGAGTTTACTTTTAAAATAGTCTTTTCCCATAAAATTCATAACTCCTAATCTATACATCCAAAAATCGCCATTTTTGGACACAATCTAGAAAACTTATCAAATTATCATTTTAAATTTTTCTAGAATTTTTGTAGGTCGAAAAAATTACGAAACTGAAAAAACATAATAACCCTTAAAATCCCTTACCTTAAAAGAGCAGTACTTCTGACCGGAACATCGGATGTAAAGCCAAAGAAAACTTGTAGTCATTAGCAACTCTCAAAGTATCAAAATACTCACAAAATACGCTCGATAATATAGAGAAAGAAAGAGAGAAAGCTTATGTTTCTGGTGTGATTTTCAATTCTAACTTAGCCCTCTATTTATAGGAAAATGTTAGCACGCCGAAGCAGACTTGACCTGCTACCTGATGGCTTTACCTGTTACTATTGCCACCCACCATATTTGAATTAGAATTTCAGCATATTTCTTCACCAACCATAGGTGGGGCCCACCCATTCTAGAATTTTCCACCAAAATGATAAATTCTGAAACTTCAACAATTTCTGAACCAGTCACCTCTTAAAATTCATAACAATTTATACGTTCATTTTTAACTGTTCAAAATTTGTGGACATATACTCAACTTATATATGTATAACATATCCAAAAATCACAACGATCTAACGGTCGGATTAAAAATTATAACTCACGCAATATATCACAGGAACACTGGTTTGATTTTTAATACCTTCTTTCTGACAAAAATATTGATAAAACACCTCAACATTAATTCCTTCATTTATAACCACATAAATAAATCCATCATTTATATCCGCATCAAATAAATATTTCCTTATCATATAAATCAATAATTAATTATTCACAAATAATATTATAGAATCACAATTATGACAACCAAGTCGTTCCCAGGAAAGAGGGGGCTTTCCAATAAGGATTTCTCCTTACTGGCGCGCAATTAGGTGACCAAACCTCTCCTTAGACAGAACTTTCTAGACATTGCCAATAATGATATCTAATAATATTATTCAAATAATATGAATTATTGATATGATAATGAGAAATACTGTGCAATGACAATTATTGAAACAACAATAATATAAAATATAAACGCAAAGAATTATTGAATCAATAAAATAAAATATTGAATAAGAATTATCGTAACAATTATTGAGTAGTGTCTTCTTATGTAAGAATCAATAATTCAAAAATACTCAAATACCGTGTGCCATCATCTTGAACCACGCAGACATTCGTATTTTAACCACCGAATATTCCAACGAAGGTTAATCTGTAACAAACTACGTCGTTATTTATAAACACTCAAACTTGTCGCTTTCTTCATCCGCAGCTTATTCTCATTATGGGGCCCACAAATGATCATACTGGCCGCATTTAATATTCCCTGACAACAAGAATATTCCACGACCAAACGAATATTCCCCGATAGATATGAGTATTTTATAATCACTTGCGTATTTTGAAAATTTTACATATATCACCCTTAACTCTAAACTTTTATTAATTTAACCATTTACTAAATAGAAAAATTGAATACTTTTATTTCATAAAATTCGGGGTCTTACATAAGCAGTCTAGTTCGGTACAAGGAATGCTAGCAAGGAAGCTAGCCTATTAGCTATTCTAGCCAAGCTACATCAACCTCAAGAATGAGAGCAAACAAGTCCAGGAGTATTGTGCAAGTCACTGTCTTTCTTCGAGAAAATAGATCTGATGCCAAGAATCGGGCAAGCATTTGATTTCGTCAATATTATTTCTTTGAATGTTTTCCCTTTATGTAGTGTCCCCTTCTTTTGAAAAGGCTAAGACTTGAATAACGCTCTTAGAATGGTTTATGCAGGAAAAGGCTGGTCGAGAATCCAACTGACAAATGGCAAGATCTTAAGTATTTGAAGTTATCCCAACTTTTTTGCCTTTAGCCAGGAGAGGGTTCTACAGAAAGAAAGAAACCGTAAAGAGATTTGAATGTAAACATGAAAAGAATCCTTGACTCGGTTGGGAAACTCAAAATTTGAAAGAATCTTTTAAGTTATTTTTTGAAAAGAAGAAGTGCTTGAAACATAGCTAACCCTTATTAATGCAAGAGTGCTTGAAAAGAAAGCTACCCAAAGGAGAAGCAGTATACGTAATGTCTAAGCCTTATATAGTTGTCTTCGTCTCCTTGGTACCCTTCCCTCTTATTCTTCCTCTATAATAGCTACCTCACTAGTGAATAGTCTTCTAAGCCCTGAGCGCGCTTAATGTTTAACACCGAATTAATAACGTCACTTCTACCACTTGTATAACATATCGGTAGTAGCTACAAGATAAAAAAAACTAACTCAAAAACACAAGAGAAGTGCTTTTTTATAGAGTTACAAGAAAGCATCTACTAAGCCAACCATCTAATCTAAGCAATAGTATCTCAGCTAAAGGAATAGCTTCCCCGCAAGAAGAAAGAACAACTAACTGTGTACATGCTAACTATGGGTAAAAAGCAGGAACCATTATGTAAATAATTTTGGGGGGTTACAGATCTCTTCATTAGGCTTGAAAACACTTCTAAAAGATTCTCCAGGTATAGTATGTTCGAGAGTGAATGTCTCTAGACTTTATAAATTTGACCTAACTAACTCAATGAAGACTATAAATAGAGACACTCTTTTGTCTAAGCTTTCACATGTAGTGATGGATAGGGAACGCTCTAGCGACGGGAAACTGGTTACTAGTTACAAAGCTCCAATAAGGTAAGGTATCGAGAGGGGTATCACAGTCAGGTGCGAAGCAATTAGTTCTATTTGGAAAGTACCCATCTTCCTATTTATAGAGTTGAGGCGACCAATTTCTTGATCACCCGTTTCGTTCGCCATGCACCGGACCCATTCACTTGCTTATCGTAGAGGCTGTAAGTACACAGTGGCCCCACAACTATAAATAGTATAGTGGGGTTGAAATACAAGAGTGCGCTCCTAAAGTAGGCTACTTTTTCCAGAATGCAGTCCGAGATAACCATAATCGTGTATATATAGAAATAGATCTTCGATACTGTCATTTTGAAATGTTCGCTTCAATTGCTCTTTCACCTCCCAAAGAGCAAAGTTGGCTTGATGAGCGCAGATGAGGAAGCGGGAGCAAGAAAACCAATAATATCTTTTTTGTCCTGTTACTTAAGAGGCAAAGAGAAGCCAACTAAGACGAATCGAACCTGATAGACACATCTTTTTCCTTTTGGGAGTGTACTCTGAGTAGTGGTTACCTCGTAGGACCTCGACTCGCCAACTTGGGTCTTGTTTGGATATGCAGGAAGGGGTGCCCCTAAGTGTGTGTAGGGGTTATGTTTGTTTGCAAGAATGGATTCCTCGTCAAGTGAGTTTGGGGAGTGTGGACACACTTGTACGAATTCGAGTAACGGCAACAAGGGATAAAAAGAAAGGAAACTGTACCCGACTAGGGATGGATGTAAACTCGTAAGTTACCAAGGGTAGGATAATCTTTTAGGTCTTATTGCAAAAGAAAAAGTCACCCCACCGCAGTAGGCATCTCTCGCAACGCAAGCAGTATTGTTCTCCACCACCCGAGAAACAAATGATTCGAAACAAGTCTTACTAAGATAGAGAAGCATATGAAACATCGGGAGAAGAATAAGATCATAGAGCATAACAAACTTGTAAGACCCCAACTTTTTATGAATAAAGATTTAACTTTCTCTAATTATTATTTTGAATAATAAGGTGTTGATTTGATATAATGGTATAGTTATGGGTGATATGTGCAAATTTTACAAAGTAAGCAAGTTGTCATAAAATATTCGTTTGGTTGGGAAATATTCTTTTTGTCAGGAATATTCGTATGACAACATAATCATTGGTGGACCCCACATAACAGAATAACTGTCAGATAAAGAAAGCGACATAAATAACCTTTTTATAAAAAATAACGTCAAAACTTTTACCGTTAACTTTTGAAATACTTGGTGATAAAAGTAAAGTAATACGCGTGGTTACACAGTAGCACACAATATTGCACCGTATCTCTGATTATTGATTCTTACGTAAGAAGTCACTCAGTTTCATTCAATAATTTCCACAGTAGTTGTTGCATAATATCTCATATTATTGATTTAATTATTGTCACAGTATCATTTGCACAATATTTTATATTATTAAATCAATAATTGAGATGACACAGTTATTCATATTATTATTTGCATTATTAACAATGTCTAAAAAGTTCTGTCAAGGAAAGGAATTAGGTTATTTAATTGCGCGCCAATAAGGAGAAATCCTTATCGGAAAGCCCCCTCTTTTCTGGGAATGATCTGGTTGTCAATATTGTGAGTTATAATATTAATGATAAATATGTGTTGAAAGATTAAAAATGGGTTGATTGAAGATAAATGATTTGTGGTAAATATTTATGAAGCGTTTGTTGTAAGTTTGTCTTATTTAATGGACCTCCACTTACACATTTTTCAAAATCGTCGGTAGAAAGTTGTCTCAGTTTTGTTTTATTATTAGTATAATAGTAATAAAACAGAAAACTTTTTATATAAAACATAATACTTTTTATAATATATATAAATTTATTTATTTTATTTTATTATATTATAATTAGAATATATTATATTTTATATAAAGTTTTTGTTTTATTAGAATATTTTATTGCACAGTGATGAATAGTAAAAACCAGAATTTCGCCGAATTCGTTCGTGAAAAAAGTTTCTGTTCATCCGTGATTACTTTCTTAAATAGTATCCTGTCATTCTCCTATAAATAAGATGCTTAGTTAAGAAATGAAAATCACACTAGAATCAGAGAATTCTTCTTCTATAATATTGTGCGTATTTCTTTCTAGTATAAGAATACTTTGAGTGTTACTAATAGTGCAAGATTTTCTCAAGAATATATCCACTATACCAGTCAAATTTAGTCTCCTACTAAGGTAATGGGTATTATTTTTTATAATACGGTAAAGGGATATTATTTTCTTCATACTCGTAAGGGATATTATTTTTATTCAATATTCCTAAGGAATATTATTTTTTTCCATACCCTATAGTATGTAAGTGATATTATTTCATTTAATATTCCTAAATTTACACTTATTTTGATAAGTATTGCTTCTATAATCCCTGAAATTAGTAGAATATCCTTGAGTTTTGTGCTTAATCTAGTATCGTTTCACTGAAATATTGGTCTGAATTTTTTTATTAAATTTTAATATTTTCATTCGGGGTACTATTCACTCAGGGTACTATTCATAGGATACTATTCACAAAAAAATTTCTTTCTTTTCTGTCCAAATTATTTTTGCTACATGAATATCATTTTTGAATTTTACTCCACAATTGGTGATCATGTTGACAATTTGGACATTCTTGAACTCTGGATAAATTAAATTATAAAACTATAATATTTATCCTTGATCTCACTTGATTGATTCTTTATATCATTGTCATCATCCTCATGCTTATATTGTGCTGAAAGTCATCTTTGGTCTGTACTGCAAAGATGGACTGTTGATTGGTATGATTATAACCAGGAATTGTGTATTGGTATAATCATGACCTGTAATGATACAGTCAAATGTTGTGGTGAAAGTCCTATTTGGCCCGTAGTGCATAGATAGACATTTGTTTGGCATGATCATGACCACTGGTGATACAAACGAATATCCTTGGCCCGTAGTGCATGGATAATTTGTTGGGTTAAAACATTTATTGATTGGTGTTACAGAGATAAGATATTGATGATGGATTTTTAAATCATAGAAGATAGTAGACATCATGCTCTACTTGACTCTTCTAATGGATTGCTTGTTCCGCTGCAGTTGTTGATCTAAAACTTGTTGTCTATTGTATTCTATCAAGTTTTTTCACTATTGAGGATTAAAGATAATTTATTCTGCATTATCTTAGTCATAATATTCTTTACAGGGCTAGTTGAGCTCACCATTTTCTTTCATTGTTCTCTTAAGAAAATGAGAATATAGTTAGGACTAGTCAGGGAATGGAGTGATGGTCCAAGATGGTTGCTATAGTAGTCCTCACTATTCTATAAAATATTGTGATAATAATTGTAATGAGGACTTTATTTGAGTTTGGATATTGTCTACGAGACAATATTTGTATTAAAACTTATAGTTTATATTTTGTCGTATTTTACACGACAGTTAATAGTTGTATAAATTAAGTTGTATTTGATTTCTATTCCATGTATTTGGCGACTTAGAATGAGTTGTGTGGACCTATTTTGGGGGCATCACAAAATCGCTAAACCATGTGCGCTGTTCATGCCTTTTTTGGTCTGATTCGATAGGGCTCTAGATGAGTCCCTTACTTAAAAGGGCTGAAGCCCCAACAGATCCACCATCTCTGTGGACGCTATGTTTGTGACACCCTCAAAATAGGTATACATCACCCATCTTGAGTCGCCAAATACATAGTACAAAATTCAAATATAACTTAATAATACAAGTGTCGTGTAAAATACGACAAAACATAAACTGAGAGTTTAATACGAATATTGTCTTCTAGACAATATTCAAACTCAAATGGAGTCCTCAATATATTTATTATCACACTATTTTATAGAATAGTGAGGACTACTAATGCAAACATCTGGACCGTTACTCCGTTCCCCGACTAGTCCCGGCTACGTTCTCATTTCCTGAAGAGAACAATGAAAGCAAAAGGGTGAGCTCAACTAGCCCGGTAAGAAATATTATGACTAAGATAAAGCAGAATAATTTATCGTTAGCCTTCAACAATGTTAAACTGATAAAATATAACAAACGTCAAGTTTAACTGCAGCGGAACAAGCAATCCATTAGAAGAGTCAAGTAGAACATGATATCTACTATCTTATATGATTTAAAAGATTTTTCATCACTCTTATCGCTGAGACTCAGCTTAATAAATAATCCACATCATCGAATCATCCCTGCACTACGGCCAAGGATATTCTTTAGTATCACGACCATAAATTATCCATGCACTACGGGCCAAGGATATTCGTGTATTCATCAATGGTCATGATCATGCCAACAACTGTCCATCAATGCACTACGGGCCAATGAGGACTTTTACCACATCATTTGTAATATCACGGTATTGATTATACCGAATAATCCTTGGTCATAATCATACCAAGTCCATCTATGCACTACGGCCACAGATGACTTTCATCATAATATAAGCATGAGGATGATGACAATGATATAAGAATTCAAATAAATGAAAGCAAAGGATAAATTTTTAAATATTTATAATTTAATTTATCCAGAAATCAATAACGTCCAAATCGTCAACATGATACTGCTTTGTGGAGTAAAATTTAAGAATAATATTGTACCAAAAATTATTTGGACCGAAAACGAATCAATTTTTATCATGAATAATACCCCGGGTGAATAGTATCCCGTGAATAGTACTTCATAAATAGTAACCCATGAATAGTACTCCGGCATGAAAAAGTTAAAGCTTATCAAGAATGCTCAGAATAATATTTTTATGAAAAGATATTGGATGAAGCGCAAATATCAAGGATATTCTACTAATTTCATGGAGTATAGAAGCCAAAACTTTAACAAAACGAGTATAGAATTTGAAATCTGAAACGAAATAATATTACTTACATACTACAGAGTATGGAAGAAAATATTATTTTGAGCGAATATTGAACAAAAATAACATCCCTTACCTTGAAAAGAAGAGTATTCCAACTGATATAGCGGGGATATTCTTGAAGAAAACTTTCACTATTTTCTACACTCAAAGCTTTCTAAAACTCGAAAGAAATACGCTCAATATTATAAAAGAAGAATTCTCTGATTCTGGTGTGATTTTCAATTCTAACTAAGCATCCTATTTATAGGAGAATGGAGATGATACTATTTGGAAATAAAAATCACGGACACACAGTTGTTTTAAAAATTTTTTGGACGATTTCAATATTTGCTACTATGCATTTACTATACAGGCACTATGCAAACACTATGCATAATAAAATATAATATATTCTATTTTGCATAAAAAACAAAACTAATAAAATATATTATATATATATATATATAAACAAAAACCTGTGACTTTGAAAACAATCACCCGTGAACTTTCCCAGTCAATTCATTTTTCACATATGGGCCCCACATGTGGCCCCCACATGTGGGCCCACCTTTATAATATTAAATAACTTTCTATCGATTATTTTGAAAATGAGTAAATGGGGGTCCAAATAATACGCCAATATTTACAACAAATACTTCATAAAAATCACCTCAGTATTTTTAACAACATTTATCATCATTATTATAATTCGTAATATTCAACAACCAGGTCGTTCCCAGGAAAGAGGGACTTTCCAATAAGGATGTAACTCTCATGGTGCCTCGACCACAACCTTACAATGATACTTTACATAAAAGTACAGTCAAAAATTATTTTAGAAATTAAAATCTTTGGGAAGTGCTCAAAGAAACCTTCGTACATGGGAGGCCATGTGTCTAGGTTATGATAGATATCTTATGTCCACAGAATTATCCTTGGTTGACCCAATAGTCCCCAAAGAAAAACAAGAAGATTGTTATCATCTTCTTTCCAGTGGTGAGTCTTCTCTTAACATATAATTATCTCCGTTTTCTCCAGTTAAAAATTATATTTCAAATAAACTCCAAGATCATATAGGTAGTGCTCATAGATATACTCAACAAGTGGATGTGCATAACCCTGTCTTATGATAACACGAGGTTGTATGTCATTAGACATCTTGTATGATAGTGGCAAAACACCCTTCCAAAGTTGGGTTCACCTCACCCTATTTGGTTCACCAAAATTAAATATCAAATGACATATACAATACAACACACTTATCTAAAGTTCTCAACAAAATTATTTCCATACTATATAGGGAGAACCTCAACAGCTATAGACCACCGTTCTATTCCCCTGTTATCCCCGCTCGACCCAGTTACACTCTTATTACCTGAAAGGAATTGTGAAGCAAAAAGGGTGAGCACAACTAGCCCAGTAAAGAATATCATGACTAAGGATAATTTACATCATCAATAGCCTTCATCAGTAATTAATCAGAGATTTAGAACATATGGTAGATGATAAAACTTTTCAACCATAGTTGCAGCGGAACGAGCAATCCATTAGAAGAGTCAAATAGACCATTAGGTTTATTATCTTCTCCATGTTAAAATTCCACCAATAATGTTTTATCCCTGTAACATCAATCAACAATTCCTTTCCACAAACATATGAATAACTCATAATCATAATTATGATTCTAAATTCTTCTTCGCACCCAGGACGAAGATAATTTTCATCACCTATCTTCACCTGAAACATCAAGAATCATGGTTATGCCAAATCACAATTCCTGCTCATAATCATACTAATAAATTCATCTTTGCACCACGACCAAAGATATTCATTAACAATTCATCTTTGCACTACAGGCCAAAGACATACAACTGTATTTTAGAAGAGTCAAGTAGAGCATGTTATCTATTATCTTTTATGAATTAAAAGTGTATAATCAATATTTTATCGTTTGAGACTCGACAATAAATAATCCACATCATCGAATCATCCCCGCACTACTGGCCAAGGATATTCATGTAATCATCAATGGTCATGATTATACCGAATAATCCTCGGTTATAATCATACCAATAATCGTCCCATCAATACACTACGCAGACAATGAGGACTTTTACCACATCATCTATAACATTACGGGTCATGATTATACCTAATGATCCCTCGTCATAATCATACCAATAAATGGTTCATCTATACACATAAGCGAAAGATACTCATCAATTAATAGTTCATCTTTGCACGTAAGCCAAAGATATACAATTGTAAAACCGATAATCGTTGATCCATCTTTGCACGTAAGCCAAAGATATACAATCAAAACTAATAATCAACAATCCATCTTTGCACGTAAGCGAAAGATGACTTTACTTTCATCATAATATAAACATGAGGAGACGATGACAATGATATAAGCATTAATCAAACGAAATCAAGGATAAATATTAAAGGCTTTAAATTTATCCAGAGTTTAAAATATCCAAATGTTATCAATCACTTAATAATCTCATAATCTAATATCATTAATATTATAACAATATTTTAATCATTTCTTAAACTTATAAACAATTTATTTTAATTGTTTACACTGTACCAAATAATGCATTTAATCATTCAAAAATGCCATACTCATAAGATTTCATCACCAATGATCAAATTCCTCATCAAAAATCTGCATATACCTTATATAGGATTTCTAAGCCATAAAATCCTATTTACCAATTTTTCAACTTCACATAACATATTTAATTCATATGTTCGTAACTAAACCATTTTCATGAAAAATAACAAATCATTCCCAAAAAGTTTTCTTTTCTGGGATTTAGCAGAATATAGTCCCATATTGAAAATATATTTTTCTCAGAATTTTTAAAATTCATTTACTATTTTTATATACCAAAATCCTTAGAATATTTAGACATTTATCATAAATTGTACTTACATCCAAAAATTTCAAATTTACGGGGTATACTCACTGTTATATATATGTACTCCCAATAAAAATTTTACCAATTTTGGAGTTAACCACAAGGAGTTATATGGGTTTACTTTTAAAATAATCTTTTCCTGTAAAATTCATAACTCCTAATCTATACATCCAAAAATCGCCATTTTTGGACACAATCTAGAAAACTCATCAAGTTATCATTTCAAATTTTTCCAGAATTTTTGAGGGTCAGAAAAATTACAAAACTGCAAATGGATTTTCGTCCGCCATGCGGTAATCCACGTAGACAGATCATTTCCACAATTTAATAAGGAATGAATACGAAGGATCATTCACCATGCATGTGGTAATCGATATGTATGAGTTATTCCAACGAAAAATAAAGAATGGAATAACGTAAGAATTCACCATGCATGCGATAAATCGCATGCATAAAAGTTATTCCAACAAAATAATAAAGAATGGAACCGAATCATGTAATCCGCACGCATGAGATATTTCAACAGAATAATAAAGAATGGAACCAGGTCATGCGTAATCTGTGACGCCCCCAAAATAGGTATACATCATCTATTCTGAGTTGCCAAATATATGGTACAGAAAAAAAAAATACAATCTTAAATATACAACAAGAGCTGTGAGTTTTAATACAAATATTATCTTCTAGACAATATCCACTCTCAGAATAAGTCCTCATTACAATTATTATCATACTATTTCGTAGAATAGTGAGGACTACTAATGTTATCATCTGGACCGTCACTCCGTTCCCCGACTAGTCCCTCCTACGTTCTCATTTCCTGAAGAGAACAATGAAAGAAAAAGGGTGAGCTCAACTAGCCCAATAAGAAATATTATGACTAAGATAATGCAGAAAAAAATTATCGTTAGCCTTCAACAGTGTTAAACTGATAAAATATAACGAACATCAAGTTTAACCGCAACGGAACAAGCAATCCATTAAAAGAGTCAAGTAGAGAATAAAATCTACTATCTTTTATGATTTAAAAAGGTTTTTCATCACTTTTATCGTTGAGACTCAGCTTAATAAATAATCCACATCATCCCTGCACTATGGCCAAGGATATTCATTAGTATCACGACCACAAATTATCCATGCACTACGGGCCAAGGATATTCGTGTATTCATCAATGGTTATGATCATGCCAACAACTGTCCATCAATGCACTACGGGCGAAAGAGGACTTTTACCACATCATTTGTAACATTACTGACTCCATGATTATACCGAATAATCCTCGGTCATAATCATACCAAGTCCATCTATGCACTACAAAGCCACGGATGACTTTCAACATAATATAAACATGAGGATGATGACAATGATATAAGAATTCAATAAAACAAGTTCAAGAATTAATTTATCCATGAACCAATAACGTCCAAATTGTCAACATGATCTTTGCTTTGTGGGGTAAAACTCAAGAATGCTCGTAAGAATATTTACATGAAAAGATCTCGGATGAAGCGCAAATATCAAGGATATTCCACTAATTTCATGGAGTATAAAAGCCAAAACTATAACCAACTAAGTATAATAAAGAATGGAATAATAAAAGAAATCACCGGAGGCATGCGATAAATCGCATGCATGGAGTTATTCAAATGTAATAAATAATGTAATCCGTGTCATGCGTAGACGCACGCACAAGATATTCCAACGTAATATAATAAATAACGGAACCGGTCAAAGTAAATTACGCCGAAGCGTGATGTTCCAATGTAATAATAAATAACGGAACTAGGTCATGCGTAAACGTCTGAGATAGTATGTTCCAAATGAATAATAAAGAATGGAATAATGTAAGAATTTCACCATATATGCGGTTATTGGCATGTACAAAGTTATTCCAACATAATAATAAAGAATGGAATAACGTAAGAATTTCACCAAGTATAAGGTAGTCCACAGATATAGGTTATTCCAATGTAATAATAAAGAATGGAATAACAGAAGTTCTCTTCATGAATACGAAAGAAATAATACCCCTTACCTTATAAAGAAGAGTACTCCGACGGGTAGGGCTGAGATATACTTGAAGAAAACTTGCACTACGCTCAAAGCTTCTTAAAATTCTAAAGAAATACGCTCAAGATTATAGAAGAAGAATTCTCTGAATTTCTGGTGTGTTTTTAATTCTAACTAAGCATCCTATTTATAGAAGAATGGAAGGGTACTGTTTGATCACGGGTGCACCAATTGATAATTTCACTGAACAAATTTTAGCACTCACGGATGCTTTATGAATTCATAGATTGCATTATTTCATCAGAATAACAATAAAATACACACACATACACACACACATATATATATATGTATATATATATAAACACATGTTATATCTATATTATATACATGTAAACACCCTTTCATCCAAGGCATCCCCTCCTTCTCCCCTTTCTAATTCACACACACACACACACACACACATCACTTTCACTCTTTCTTTTCTCCCACCACTTTCCACTCACACACATATTATATTATATATATACACACACATCACAACCTTATATATATAAACTCCTTCCCCTATACGTAACTCCCTCCCACCCCCATTTCTAAAATCAATTTTTCAACACATATGGGCTCCACATGTGGGCCCCACCTTTAAATAATTTCTATCGATTATTTTGAAAAATGGGTAAATGGGGAGGGTCCATAAATACAACAAATACTTCATAAAAACTCCTAAATATTTTTAACAATATTTATCATCATTATTATAATTCATAATATTAACCGACCAGGTCGTTCCCAGAAAAGAGGGGGCTTTCCAATAAGGATTTCTCCATATTGGCGCGCAATTAGGTGACCAAACCTCTTCTTGACTGAACTTCTAGACATCGTTAATATTGCAAATAATAATATTAATAACTTTGTCGTCTCAATTATTGATTTAATAATATATAAATATCGTCAATAATTAAATCAAATAATGTGAGATACTATGCAACAATTACTGAAGTAATAATTGAACAAAACTGAGTGACTTCTCACATAAGCATCAATAATCAATACCATGTGCTACTATGCAACCACATGTATTCCTGTACTTTTAACACCAGGTATTTCAACAGTTAACGGTAAAACTTCTGCCGTTATTTTCATAAAATATTTTTGTCGTTTTCTTAATCCGACAATAATTCCGTTGTGAGGTCCACCAATGATTGTCTTGTCGCATTTAATATTTCTGTTAAAACGAATATTCTCCGACCAATCAATATTATATAACAACTTGCGTACTTTGCAAAATTTATAAATATTACCCACAACTATAACATTATATAGAATTTATTCCATAATATTTAAAAATGATATTTATAGAAAAATCATCTTTATTAAAAAAAATTGGGGTCTTACATAATCCGCATGACGGTGATATTGCAATGAATAATAAAGAATCGGAACCCGGCCATGCCATAATCCGCATGCATAAAGATATATTCAAACAAAATAATAAAGAATGGATTAACAATGTAATTCACCGCATGATGTAATCGCATGCATGTGTTATTCCAATGTAATAATAAGGAATAGAATAACGTAAGAATTTCACCATGTATGTGGTACTTCACATAGACAGGTTATTCCAACATAATAATAAAGAATGGAATAACAATAGCTCTCTTCATGAATACGAAAGAAATAATATCCCTTACTATAATAATAATATCCCTTACCTTAGAAGAAAACTGGATACTGGAATAGTGAGGTAGCAAACTTCTCTTCTTCTTTCTCTCTATAATTTCTCTCTATAATAATTGCTCTATAGCTTTAGTGAATTGGTGAGAAATGAAGGAAGAATGAACTTCTATTTATATGAAAATATAGTTTCAATAATTGCACGTTTTGGGGCTCAAAATATTACAGTATAATACCTCCCTCTTTTTCTTCATTTTGTAATTTAGTCCTGCAAGTATTATCAAACTTGCACCACCTCCCCTAATAGTAAATAATGTGAATCAATAGTAAATTACATGAATCAATAGTTGTAGACATGTGAAAATATGAATTACAGTATAGTACCTCCATCTATACCTCTATTTTTAACTTAGTCATGCAAGTATTATCAATCTTGCACCAACTCCCCTAATAGTAAATGAATGTGAATCAATAGTACACACATGTGAACAAATAGTTATAATCATGTGAATCAATAGCAATTAAATGCTCATTTATCCGGTTAATTATCCGATTGGTCAATATAACTTCTAGACGTCAATTAATATCGAAATAAATGTCGATTTCCACTAACACTAATAATCTCAACATAATGGAAATATTTTTATCAAAAAATTTATTTTTGAAATTTCGAAGTTTGACTTTTTCCAAAAAAGTTAACTGTTGACTTTTTGACCAAAAAGTCAACCCCGGAAAATTGTGTTTATAGTCCATTTTTACTAATTTCATTGTTCCGGACTCAAATATCACGTCTGCGTCTCCAAATTCAACTCCGAACTCAAATTTGATTTTTAATAACATTTATTCATTATTATTATAATTCGCAATATTTAACAACCAGATCGTTCCTAGGAAAGAGGGGGCTTTCTTGATCTTATAGAAAACTCAAGAATCTTAGAAAAATCTAATGATATAGAGCATCAAAAGTCTTCAAACTGCAGTCAAAGAATTTCAAGACTTCTCCATGGATCAAATGAAGCAGACTGAAATTGTCCTTAACATTCTTCAACGACGTGAAACTCGTTCTGATGCTTTGATCCAAGAGAATTGTGAGGACATTGCTCAAATTCAGAGTCAACTCAATGAGCTTGTCCAAGGAGTCAATCGCCTCTCAGAAGATATTCAAACCCTTGATGCTGACATAAAGGGGGAGAATAAAGGGAAAGGAGATCAGGGAGGCAAGGGAAAAGGCAGAGGTCAACTCCAACCTCACTCCTCAAGGAATCCTTCCGCAATGCAAATCCACCAAATAGACTCAAGATCCAACCATCGACTCAACGATCGATCAAAGGGAAGTTTTAATGGCTCAACCTTTAAGGAGTCTAGGCCAACGACCGACTCTCATGAGAGTAACAACAACAGCCTAAGAATGCCAATTGGAGATCCCAGATTCATGAATAGGCATGATCATAATCATAGACTAAGCCCAAGTGAATCGGAAGACTTAACCGTAAGGGAGAAGCCGGTGAGAAATAGGAGAGCTTAGGAATATGCAAACCCTCCCGAGAAGCAAAAAATTTGAAGAAATAGAGATAAGGTTAATTTTAATTCTTATTGATGTAGTCAAATTTAAATGTAATATCTATCTTCATACATCAATAAATTCATGCTTATTCTCTAAAAATTTTAGCTAGTTACTGAAATATTAAGTCATATTTACTTTGCTGCAACTGCATATAGAATTTGATAATCATGGCAACAAATCTCCTTGGTTATGTCCACATCAAATAGGGGGAGATTGTTGGAAGAATGCATATCTTGATTTGATGTTTAAAGCAAATACTCATGATTATATGTAAAGCCCTTCAAGGAATATATGTACAAGGGCTTAGTGATAGATAAAATTTGTTTGCTTGATCTTAGCTTTTAATGTTCATCATTCTGTAATCGAATGTATAGATTAAGAGATCAAAGATGTTAGGTTGATCATGACTTATAACGAATAGATAGGCTTTCAACAAGAATCGTAGTCTATCAAGTCACATCCAACAGATTACGAAGCTAAAGGCGGGATCGTAAAGCTTAGCGGATCGTAGTGTATATCGCCTTGGAGGACCTCTTCGAGAATCATAGAGTAATCCGGGACGTTTTGAAGCTAACTTTAGATCGTAGTGTGATTACAGAAACATAGAGTCTGCAAGACGAGCAAGTAAAGATCGTAGTGTGCAAAGATTGTAGTGTGCAATTTCTTGAAAGGAATATTAGTGTTCAGACCGAGCACAAATATGACAAGACACCACGATATGGATCGTAGAATATCATCTCTCTTCTGTCAGAAGCATCGAGCTCTATCTTCTGTTTGGAGATAAATTCCAACAAATAAGGAATGGGTTTCAAACGTTGAAGCACTCACCAGTCCCAACGATACAAAAGATATTCTTAGTATTCATCAAAAGAAACGTGTTCAAGAAGATAAGAAAAGGACCATTGGGCAGAGGAAAACACCTTTTCAGGTGTTAGGTGAGAAAGCAGTCTGCCATATCAGTGGGCCAGAATGAAATTCAGAAGATGTGCAGAAATGTCTCCATCAAAGCTCAAAAATGTCAAACGCATTTAATGCTTCATCAGATGACTTCAACGGATAGATTTAAAAGATCACATATATACAGAATACAGACATATGAGAGATAGATGCAAGTATTGAACAAAACGAACAAGAACACTCAACGCTCAACTCTACGATCTGAGAAAAAGAGGAAGCTTGCTCAGCTACTCAGTTCTTTCGAACAAGTGCTTAACTGCAACTGAGTAGCCTCAATCACAACTCAACAACTATCAATCAACTAAAGTAAAAGTTCCAAGTCAGAAGGACTTGAAGACTTCTAAGTGAACTGTGAAGAGCCAAGTCTGCTGAACTTGAAGAGTTCAAGAGTGAACTTAGAAGTGCTTAGACTGACCGGTCTAGAAGGAATCTGTGAGATTCAAAAAGTGTAAAAGACATCCTTAGTGGATTTCCTACTCGAGGAGCAGAAGAGTGGATTAGGAGCTTTAAGTGCTCCGAACCACTTAAAAACAACTGTGTCTATTTATAACTACTATAACAGCTATAACTACCTTACTCCCATTAACTCAAGATATCTGAAAGAAGGTGTATCATATACTCACTCCGCTGTGTATTAATCAATCATTCTAACTGGTTCAAAAGAAAAGTTTTTAAATATCTATTCAACCCCCCCTTCTAGATAACTATTGTGCCTCCGGGAACTAACAATTGGTATCAGAGCAGGTTCTATAATACAGCCTACAAAGCTTAAGTAGATCCAATGGCACACTTACCAAGCGAATCAAAGAGTGGAGGAGGCAGCAAGCCACTTATGTGCAACAAAGATAAATTCACTAACTGGAAGGTTAGGATGCAAGCTTATATGGATTCAATAGATGAAGATCTATTTGAAACTGTTCAAAATGGGCCCTACGTTCCTACAAAGCTTGCACCAACTACAGAGGACCCAAACAGAGTACAGATCAAGGTCAAAGGAGAATGGACAGAGAACGAGAAAAAAGAGTCATCCATCTTGACAAAAAGGCCAAGAACATCCTATTTCAATCATTAGAAGATGATCTATTTGAAAACGTGGTCAACTGCAAAACAGCAAAGGAGGTTTGGGAAGCACTGCTTATTATTCATGAAGGAACAGAAGAAGTCCAAGAAAACAAACAATCTCTTTTGACTCAACAATATGAGATGTTTGTTCACGTTCAAGGAGAGAACGTCACTGCCACATACGAGAGATTCAATATTCTGCTCAACTCTCTACGAGCCTATGGAAAGATTTATCAAACAAAGAACTGATCATAAAATTCATGAGAGCTTTACTAAGCAAGTGGGAAGCCAAAACCATTGCTATTAGAGAATCAAAGAATCTACATGAAATGACTGTTCAACAGTTATATGGCAACCTCCTCACGTACGAACTGGAGCTAACACAATGAGCAGAAACGTTGTCTGAAGGAAGAAAGAAGGATAAAGGTGTTGCTCTCAAAGTAACCAAAAACATCTCCAAAGTCAACACTGAAATTGATTTTGACTACGATGAAGATGATGATGAGGACTTTGCAATGCTGGTTAAAAGACTAAGAAGATTCATGAGATAAGGCACAACCAGCAAGCCAAAGAAAGTTAGCAACTACAACCGCCAGGAGCAAATGAATGACCTATGCTATAACTGCAAGAAACCTGGTCACTTCATTGCCAACTGCAACAAACCTCTTAGAGAAGAACTCAAGAAGAAATCACATGCAAAGAAGGAATACAAAGGCAACAAAAGGCCAGTAAAGAAAGACAAAGGCCTTGTAGCCGGAGGATCGTGGAGTGACTCTGATAATGACTCAACTCTAGAATCTGGAGATGACGAAGATCCTCAAATGGCTAATCTCTGCCTGATGGCCAAAAATGCATGGGATAAACAGAACTCCAACATACATGAAGTAAGTATCGATGAGGTATTTGACTTCAATTCTCCTGATGTAGATATTAATGACCTTAGAACTGCATTACATGGCATAACATCTGATCTGCACCAATACATGAAGTGGTTTAGAGTTTTTTCTAAAGACTATTCACTTCTTCAAAAAGAGAAAGAAAAGGTTCAAGAGGAATCTGAAACGACCCTTCTCAATCTTGATTCTCTCTCAAGTTTGAAGTGAGAATAAGCTCTTGAGACGAACAAAATGAGCTCGATTACTCAAAGAGAGTCTAGTCTAACCTCTAAGATTGAGGATCTAGAAAAGACAGTCTCTACATGGAATAAATCCTCTTCATCCATAGACTCCTTAATCTTTAACCAGAGAAGTGTCTCTGATAGAACAGGGTTAGGCTTTGGGGAATCTAACTCAGAGTCATGTGTGGAAAAAACAAAGGAAACTAGCACTGGTAATGTCTCAGGTTTCAATAGAGGCATTATATTTGTGAAATCCTCACAGAAGGATGAGCACATCAAACCACCCTTGGTGATTCAATTTATATTCCCAGGAGTAAGGGATCTCATGCTGGTCTAGGTTTCAGAAAAGAGAAGAGTAATCTAGCTACTACTCATCAACCTCGAAGGATCGTAGAGTCCAATAAAACTAACTCTACGAACCAACCAGGAAGATATAGTAGAAGTAAGATACACTCTTCACAAATAATGAAACAAAAGAATGCATGGAAAAGGGAATATCAGCATAGCAAGAGGATGACCAATAACCCACAAAAGTCTAAATGGGGGAAGAACTTTCACACACACACTAACATACATCATATCAAATGTTTTGTGTGCTTTATAGAGTTAATACAAGGTCATGAAAGTGTCATTATAATTCCATGCATGTGAGACCCAAAATCAAGCAGATTTGGGTCCCCAAGGGTACTAACATAGTAGGACCCATGCAAGTATGGGTACCAAAATGAAGGTTTAATGTTACCTCAGGAAAAGAGCTCCACGAACACAACATGGTATCTGGATATTGGATGTTCAAGACACATGACTGGGAACAAAGTCCTTCTGTCTAACTACATAGAGAAGGAGGGTCCCTCGGTCATCTTTGGAGATAATGGCTCTGGCAAGACAAGAGGCTATGGCTCAGCTGGAAATGGTGCGGTATCCTTTAGCAAGGTGGCCTATATGGAAGGACTACAACACAATCTTCTAAGCATTAGCCAACTCTGCGACAAGGGCCATCAAGTAACATTTCTCAACAATCAATGTCATGTTCGAGACCTGAAGACATCTGCAGTGAAGCTAACCGGAACAAGAGAAGGAAATGTCTACACAATAAATCTTAGAACAACGAGCTCGAAGAGAGAGATAATATGCTTTACGGCTAAGGCTTACGAAGAAATGAGTTGGCTATGGCATCAAGACATCTCTCATCTCAACTTCAAAAGCATGTCCAAATTAGCTTCAAAAGATCTAGTTGCGAGCTACCCAAGTTCAACTTCGTTAAAGAAAGGTCGTGCGATGCACCGACTTGGAAAAGCAGGACCGAAAGCACGTTCGAAGAGCAAATCATCAACTCGATTGACAAGCCATTGCGGTTCTTTGCACATGGATCTTTTGGGCCAATTCCAACAACGAGCCTTGGAGGAAAGAGATACTCTCTGGTCGTAGTTGATGACTTCACCAGATTTACATGGGTGTTCTTTCTAACCTCGAAAGATGAGACAAGTTCCCAGCTGATCAAAATGTTCAAGCTTGCGATGAACGAGAAAGGAGAGAAAATCAAGGCTATAAGGAGTGATCATGGTAGAGAATTCGACTTCTAAAAAATGGACCAATTCTGCACAAACAATGGCATTAGTCACAACTTCTCAGCTCCATGAACTCCTCAACAAAATGGAGTTGCTGAGAGAAAGAACAAGACATTAATAGAGGCTGGAAGGACTCTACTAGCAGCAGCTCTTCTGCTTGAGTACTTCTAGGCAGAAGCGGTCAACACTGCATGTTATACTCAGAACAGATCACTCATACACTCTACGATTAAGAAGACTCCCTATGAACTATGGAAAGGAAGAAAACCTAGTGTCAGCTACTTTCATGTCTTCGGTTGTGCATGCTACATTCTCAACAATGGAAAGCAATACTTGACAAAGTTTCAACCGAAATCAGACGAAGGAATCTTTCTTGGATATGCCACAGACAGTAAGGCTTACAAAGTGTTCAACAAGAATACACTGAGCGTTGAAGTCTTGATTCACATCATCTTTGATGAAACAGACCTAGACAAAACAATGCCTCAAGACACTATGACTAACAATTCAGACACTACGAATGAGGTCGTCGAGCCCAATACTGCGATCATAGTGCCTGACAATGAAATCGTTGAGTAAGGGAATGAGATCGTAGATAGGCCTATGCCAGACAATGAACATACACATCAAGAAGAAGAAATAGATCTTGAAGATCTGAGACAAGAAGGCATAAGAACTGATGTCCCAACAGGAAGCAGATGGGCAAGAGATCACACTCAAGATCTAATCATTGGAGATCCGAATGCAAGAGTCAAAATAAGAGCTGCTACTCAAAATGAATGCTTCTATCTAAGCTTCCTATCTCAAATAGAACCAAAGAAGATAGAAGATGCTATAAAAGACTCCAGCTGGATAGAGGCCATGCAAGAAGAACTTAATCAGTTCAAAAGAAGCAAAGTATGGAGATTGGTTCCAAGACCAAAAAATCATCCTGTTATTGGAACCAAGTGGGTTTTCAGAAACAAGATGGATGAAGATGGAGTCATCACCAGGAATAAGGTAAGACTAGTGGCCAAGGGCTACTCTCAGGAATAAGGCATTGACTACGATGAGACATTTGCACTTGTTGCCAGACTAGAAGCCATCAAAATATTTCTTGCCTTTGATGCTCACATGAAATTCAAGGTCTTTCAGATGGATGTCAAGAGTGCATTTTTGAATGGAGAACTTTAAGAAGAAGTCTATGTAGAACAGCCTCCAGGTTTCATCAATCCATCTCTTTCTAATTATGTCTTTAGACTAGACAAAGCCTTATATGGTCTTAAACAAGCACCTAGAGCATGGTATGAAACATTAACTAACTTTCTTATTGAAAATTGATTCACTAGAGGTAGAGTAGATACCACCTATTTCTTAGAAAACATAAAGATAAAGTCCTATTAGTTCAAATTTATGTTGATGATATTATCTTTGGGTCTACTGATGAAAAGTTATGCAAGATATTCTCCAAGCTTATGCAGAGCAAGTTTGAAATGAGCATGATGGGTGAGCTGAACTTCTTCCTTGGACTACAAGTAAAGCAGACTGATGAAGGAATCTTCATCAACCAAGCCAAGTACATTAAAGACCTACTTAAGAAGTATGGCATAAAGTTAGCCTCTCCCATGAAAACCCCAATTGCTCTTGCAACCAAGCTTGACAAAGATGAAAAAGGTAAAAGTATTGATATAACTGTTGTAAAGAGGATTTTCAGGTATCTCAAAGGTACACCCCACTTGGGGCTTTGGTATCCCAAGGAGTCCTCATTTGAGCTAACAGGATACACAGATGTTGATTTTGCAAGCTGCAAAATTGGTAAAAAAAAGTACTAGTGGCACCTGTCAATTGCTAGGAAACAGACTCGTGTCCTGGTTTAGCAAGAAACAAAATTCAGTATCTACTTCAACTGCGGAAAATTAATACATTGTTCTTTGGCGATTCTTTGTGCTCGAATCTTATGGATGAAAAATCAACTAGCAGATTATGGGTTTGAATTCAAATCCATACCTATTCACTATGATAACACTAGTGCAATTGCTATAACTCATAATCCTATCATGCATTCTAGGACTAAGCATATAGAAATAAGGTATCACTTTATTAGGGATCATGTGCAAAATGGAACTATATCTTTAAAATATATCCCTACTGAGATTCAACTTGTTGATGTCTTTACAAAGCCTCTAGATGAATCCAGATTTAACAAGTTAATAAGTGAGCTAGGCATGCTTAACTTACAACCATGACAAATATGCTCTAGTATGTGTTAACCATACAGGTTTAAAGGCTATGTTTGAAATCATAAGCATGATTAAAGGAAATCCGCTATCGTAGAACCAAAGTGTCACAAAATGACAACGATCGCAGTAAAGACTCAACGATCGTGGTGCAGACTCAACGATAGCAGAGCTACATCAACAAACCAAAGGAGCACCATATGATGATCAAACATAAATCAAAGCAATCTCTCTGATAAGTACCTCAGGGACAAACCTAACCCTTAATTCAATCAACGAGGTTGGCCCTTCCTGAGCTACCTTAAACTAAGAAGAATGCTAAGTCAAAAAGTTCATCACGAGGACTAGTTCAGACTCAATGATCGTAGTTCAGAGTCAATGATCGCAGTTCAGACTCTACGTTCTGACTTTCGAACCACGGCATTTAATCGCTACACGAGACTCGATAATGGAGGAATAGACTCGACGATTCCAAGGACCATCTCAACGATCATAGTCCTACACTAAAGAACATATCAACCCAGAAAAAGTCAAGGGTAATTCAGTACAATCCCTCTCTGTTAAATTCGTAGAGCCAAGCAGAATTCGACACCTGTCCCACTAAGCAAAATGGAGAGAGGGAAGTTACTTGTACCATTTGAAGGCGCCCTTTTGAAACCAGAAGTTCAAAAGGTTATCCCTCTCCTTATCTCTGCAAGAAGAAACCCTAAGCTGTTTAGAAAGCTCAGTAAACCACACTTCCTGCAAGAAAATTAATGGCGGCTTTCAGTGTTATTTTCGGCTACAGACTCTGTTTTGATGAGTTTAAATCAGCTAAACCTCAATTTCACAAGACATTGTCGCTACTAAAGAAGGCAGGTCTCGAAGAAGCCTTGGGTATGGACACATTTATCTACCCAAAGCTGGTAAAAGAATTCTACAATAACGGGGTATTTGAAAACAACACCATCACTGCGAAAGTCAGGAACGTCCAAATCAGACTAAAGGTTGAGGACATCAATCTAGCCATAGGTCTCAAATCTGAAGGGTATCCGTCCTTAGATGGCATAGACTTCCATAAGGGTCTCAAGAAGATGCATCACAAGAAATCACCCTCTGTCAAAGGATACAAGAAGAAGGAGTTTCCACAGGGGTATAAGTTTCTAGCTGATATTGTTGGAAAATGTATATGTTGTAAGAGCTCAGGTCATGACTCTGTGAATGAGGTACAACTCAAACTCATGACTGCCATATGTTATAAAATACAACTTAACTATGGGGCTCTATTACTTGAATGGATTGGGAAGTGGTTAATCAGTTCAAAGAAAACAAAGAGCTCACAGAAGATGCTCTACGGACGATTTATAAGCATTATCCTACAGGCTGCTCTTGGTGACCTAATTGAGGATGATGAAGGAGAAGCCATCAATCCAAATCGACGAATGACCCAACAGTTATTTGAAAACTGGAAGGAATCCAGCTAAAAATGTGAAGATGATGTCTGAATCCAGTGGTAGAACTTGTGAGATAAAGGGATTAGGAGTACCAGGAAATATGTCTGTTGTCAGAGAAACTGAGGAAGAAGAAGAAGAAGCTAACAAGGAAGAACCCATTGCTTTGGTCAGAAAAAGTAAGGGCAAAAGAAAACTGAAAGCCAAAAGTACAGAAGAACCTCAAGGATCCACTACCAACAAGCCTGTAGAGTAATCAGACATTGAGACTCTAAGATCCTAAGAAGAAAGGAACAGCAGGCTGAGGCAGAAGAAGATAGAGCAACCATATCTCAGCTGCTGAAGAAGAATAAAATCAGCCACAAGACCTAAAGGCCATCAATCTCTTCGATCGTAGAGTCTCAGTCGATCGTAGAGACCAGACCAAACAAGGAAGTAGCTGCAACAAACATTTTGGCTGATCAGAAGGATAAAATTGAAGAAAGTTCTAAGGTTGAGGCTTAGCCTAGAAAGCCAAGAAGAAAATTGGTCAAGAAATACATTCTTGTCAATGAAGAAGTGCTAAAAAGGGAAGCCAAAGAATTGGGTGCTAAAAAGGAACCAGCAAATGAAAGCCAAGAAGTCATGGCTCTTGCTGAGGGGTAGATGCCTGAAGATCTCATGCTAGAAGATGCTCCAGCTAAGGGGGAGCTGCTAAAAGATGCTCCAGCTTAGGGGGAGCTGTTGATCGTACAAAAAGATGATCAAGCTAAGGGGGAGGATCATGACACCTCCATGGCAAAAAAATAGACTCCTGCAAGAAATGATGAAGAACCAGTGCAAGAACATCATGAGGCCATTGACATAATGGAATCCTCCAGTGAAAACAGAGAAGAAGATGATGAGGTCGAGATCATAGCTGTAGGCATTGATGGGCACAGAAGAGCCAACTATGAGCATCTGTTTGCATATCTTCCCATGATGCCTTTCCACTAAGCTCAAATTCTGAACTCTTGGGATCACATATTCTGGAGCTTCAAAGAGTATCCGGCCATCTCAGTGCTAGCTAATGGATTACCAGGAAGATTCAACTTTGCCAAAAAGTTACTTACAAACAAATCTTCCTTACAGAATAAATCTGAGGTACGGTCTATTCCAACTCTATTTAGAGTCAATCACTTGCCATCATCTTCATTCAATCAATTTTATGAATTCCCACGATGGTTGAAAGTAACTGAGGAACAAAATAAGATCAACTCCCTAATGCTCTCATATCCCATCTCTACGATCACTGACTCTAGCCCCATGGTAGAGTCTCCACCTCAAATCGTAGAGTCACCAACCTTCAACCTCCAAACCCAGGCCCCTACGTCAGATATTCCCTCCTCATCCAACAATGAATATTTCAATATTGAACTTGCCCTCTACTCATTACAAGATTAATTCAAGAGCACATCACCTCCCTCACAAACTCCCCATCTAAATGAACTCCTGTCAGAACTATCCACAAAGGCTGATTTATCAGCAATGTCTGAGAAAGTGATCAAGGAACTCGACGAGAGTCTTGAAGATCATACTGCACTTATACAGTTGAAATTGACATCAATGATCAATGCTGCAAACAATCTTCCAAGCTCCCTAAGCTCTGAGCTTTCTAAAACGCTCAAAGAGATCATCAAAGAAATGATTCAAAGCATAAAAGATAGGGATGATATTCACTTTCTTGCAGCTAAAAAGCATCGGGATGCTATCTTGATCTTATAGAAAACTCAAGAATCTTAGAAAAATCTAATGATACAGAGCATCAAAAGTCTTCAAACTGCAGTCAAAGAATTTCAATACTTCTCCATGGATCAAATGAAGCAGACTGAAATTGTCCTTAACATTCTTCAACGACGTGAAACTCGTTCTGATGCTTTGATCTAAGAGAATCGTGAGGACATTGCTCAAATTTAGAGTCAACTCAATGAGCTTGTCCAAGGAGTCACTCGCCTCTCAGAAGACATTCAAACCCTTGATGCTGACATAAAGGGGGAGAATAAAGGGAAAGGAGATCAGGGAGGCACGGGAAAAGGCAGAGGTCAACTCCAACCTCACTCCTCAAGGAATCCTTCTGCAATGCAAATCCACTAGCAGACTCCACGATCCAGCCATCAGACTCAAAGATCTGATCAGCAGGAAGTTTTAATGGCTCAACCTTTAAGGAGTCTAGGGCCAACGACCAGCTCTCATGAGGTAACAACAACAGGCCTAAGAATGCCAATTGGAGATCCTGCATTCATGAATAGGCATGATCATAATCATAGACTAAGCCCAAGTGAACTGGAAGACTTAACAAGAAGGGAGAAGCCAGCAGAAATAGGAGAGCTTAGGAATATGCAAACCCTCCAGAAGCAAAAGGCCGAAGAAATAGAGATAAGGTTAATTTTAATTCTTATTGATGTAGTCAAATTTAAATGTAATATCTATCTTCATACATCAATAAATTCATGCTTATTCTCTAAAAATTTTAGCTGCTTACTGAAATATTAAGTCATATTTACTTTGCTGCAACTGCATATAGAATTTGATAATCATGGCAACAAATCTCCTTGGTTATGTCCACATCAAATAGGGGGAGATTGTTGGAAGAATGCATATCTTGATTTGATGTTTAAAGCAAATACTCATGATTATATGTAAAGCCCTTCAAGGAATATATGTACAAGGGCTTAGTGATAGATAAAATTTGTTTGCTTGATCTTAGCTTTTAATGTTCATCATTCTGTAATCGAATGTATAGATTAAGAGATCAAAGATGTTAGGTTGATCTATGACTTGTAACGAATAGATAGGCTTTCAACAAGAATCGTAGTCTATCAAGCTGTCCAACAGATTGCAGAAGCTAAGGCAGGATCGTAAAGCTTAGCAGATCGTAGTGTATCTGCCTTGGAGGACCTCTTCAGGAATCGTAGAGTAATCCAGACGTTTGCCAAAGCTAACTCAAAGATCGTAGTGTGATTACAGAAACGTAGAGTCTGCAAGACGAGCAAGTAAAGATCGTAGTGTGCAAAGATTATAGTGTGCAATTTCTTGAAAGGAATAGTAGTGTTCAGACCAAGCACAAATATGACAAGACACCACGATATGGATCGTAGAATATCATCTCTCTTGTGTCAGAAGCATCGAGCTCTATCTTCTGTTTGGAGATAAATTCCAACAAATAAGGAATGGGTTTCAAACATTGAAGCATTCACCAGTCCCAATGGTACAAAAGATATCCTTAGTATTCATCAAAAGGAACGTGTTCAAGAAGATAAGAAAAGGACCATTGGGTAGAGGAAAACACCTTTTTAGGTGTTAGGTGAGAAAGCAGTCTGCCATGTCAGTGGGCCAGAATGAAATTCAAAAGATGTGCAGAAATGTCTCCATCAAAGCTCAGAAATGTCAAACGCATTTAATGCTTCATCAGACGACTTCAACGGATAGATTTAAAAGATCACATATATACAGAATACAAACATATGAGAGATAGATGCATGTATTGAACAACATGCACAAGAACACTCAATGTTCAACTCTACGATCTGAGAAAAAGAGGAAGCTTGCTCAGCTACTCAGTTCTTTCGAACAAGTGCTTAACTGCAACTGAGTAGCCTTAATCACAACTCAACAACTATCAATCAACTGAAGTAAAAGTTCCAAGTCAGAAGGACTTGAAGAGTTCTAAGTGAACTGTGAAGAGCCAAGTCTACTGGACTTGAAGAGTTCAAGAGTGAACTTAGAAGTGCCTAGACTGACCGTTCTAGAAGGAATCTGTGAGATTCAGAAAGTGTAAAAGACATCCTTAGTGGATTTCCTACTCGAGGAGTAGAAGAGTGGACTAGGAGCTTTAAGTGCTCTGAACCATTTAAAAACAACTGTGTCTATTTATAACTGCTATAACTGCTATAACGGCCTTACTCCCATTAACTCAAGATATCTAAAAGAAGGTGTATCATATACTCACTCCGCTGTGCATTAATCAATCATTCTAACTGGTTCAAAAGAAAAGTTCTTAAATATCTATTCAACCCCCCCTTCTAGATAACTATTGTGCCTCTGGGAACTAACAGAATAATTATAAGAAAATTGAATACTTTTATTTTAAAAAAATTCGGGGTCTCACAATCTCCCCTCCTTATGAAATTTTGCCCTCGAAATTTACGTACGTACCTGGTATTCGAAGAGATGAGAATACCTTGCTTTCTTTTCGGATTGTACCTTCCCGGTTATATCCTCTGTATCATGATTTTTCCATTGCTCATCTCTTGTATTTCAGATATTATTCTAGAATATATCTTCAAAACAAAGGTTAATTGACATATCACAAATTGTCAATTTATCAAGTAAAAATTTCGGCTTAGGTAAGTCACACACTAGCGAAGTATATTACTCGTCTCTCCCCTCCTAGTTCTAGACTCATATCTCCACCAGCGACCATATCTCTAAGCTTTGATACCATTTGTGTTGCCCCCAAAATAGGTCTACACGACCCATTCTTAGTCGCCAGATATTATACTATAAAAATCAAATATAAACTTCATTTATACAACTGTTGAACTGTCGTGCGGAATACGACCACAGTTAAACTGTGAGTTTTAATACAAATATATGTAACTCTCATGGTGCCTCGACCACAACCTTATAATGGTACTTTACATAAAAGTACAGTCAAAAATTGTTTTAAAAATTAAAATCTTTGGGAAATGCTCAAAGAAACCTTCGTACATGGGAGGCCATGCGTCTAGGTTATGATAGATATCTTATGTCCACAGAATTATCCTTGGTTGACCCAATATTTGTGATGCCCCCAAAATAGGTCCACACGACCCATTCTGAGTCGCCAGATATTATACTATAAAAATCAAATATAAACTTCATTTATACAACTGTTGAACTGTCGTGCGGAATACGACCACAGTTAAACTGTGAGTTTTAATAAAAATGTATGTAACTCTCATGGTGCCTTGACCACAACCTTACAATGGTACTTTACATAAAAGTACAGTCAAAAACTATTTTAGAAATTAAAATCTTTGGGAAGTGCTCAAAGAAACCTTCGTACATGGGAGGCCATGCGTCTAGGTTATGATAGATATCTTATGTCCACAGAATTATCCTTGGTTGACCCAATAGTCCCCAAAGAAAAACAAGAAGATTGCTATCATCTTCTTTCCAATGGTGAGTCTTCTCTTGACATATAATTATCTCTGTTTTCTCCAATTGAAAATTATATTTCAAATAAACTCCAAGATCATATAGGTAGTGCTCATAGATATACTCGAAGAAGTGGATGTGCATAACCACATCTTTATGATAACACGAGTTGTATGCCATTAGACATCTTGTATGATAGTGGCAAAACACCCTTCAAAAGTTGGGTTCACCTCACCCTATATTCGGTTCACCAAAATTAAATATCAAATGACGTATACAATACGACACACTTATCTAAAGTTCTCAACAAAATTATTTCCATACTATTTAGGGAGAACCTCAATAGCTATAGACCACCGTTCTATTCCCCTGTTGCTACTACCACTTTTACTTCCACTATTAATTTTTGTCTTCCCAGTTCCTTTGACTTTACTCTTGTTCTTTCTCTCCTTGTTGTAGAGGCTCATGGCCTCACTCCCCTCCTCAGCAATAATAGCTTTCTCCATGAGTGCTGCAAATGTAGGGATTTGCAACACCGCCACCTTGTTGTAGAGCCAGGGTTTTAATCCCAACTCAAACCTTCTAGCTTTCCTAGCCTCCGTATCAACTTGATGCGGAGAAAACCTAGCCAACTCAATAAATTTTGCAGCGTATCCGGACACCGTCATATTCTCCTGCTTCAACTCTAAAAATTTTACCTCCATCCAAGCTTGCATACTAGATGAAAAATAGTTCTCGAAGAACAGTGTCTTAAACCTATCCCATGTAACTACACCTTCTCCTGCCCTCGTCTGATTTGCTTCCTGTTGCCTCTTTTTCAGTTATGACAAAAGAGCTCTAACTCATGCAAGCATACATGCGTCAACAAGTAATACAGAGTAAGTAAAGTATCGATCCCACAGAGAAAGTTGTTCAATTTAAACTACTATTCATCAATCAAATCACTATTTCTATATGCTTAAACTAAAGATCAAAAATGTGAATTAATCTATTTGCAAATAAGAACTAAAAGAGAATAAGAATGAAATAAATAAAATCTGGAAATAATGGGATCCTAACTTCATTTAATATTTTATCTAGCTACCATTATCATGCAAAACTTGTTCACATATCACAGGAAAATAGCCAAGAGCACTAATAGAGTCATAGCCATTTTTCAATGCACTAGGACCTACTTACACAGCATTCACATATGATAAATTCTATGTAATCAACAATATAACCAAAATCACTATATGTCTATGTGAAATTGCAATCATACTAAATTTAAGCACAAACCCTTATTTTAACTCATACGGTGAATAAGTATATGTCTATCTCATTCACGAAATCATGAAGCCATATCTGTGACCCCATATATGTATGCTATTATGACTACAATCCATACTCGCATGTTCATTGTCAATTCCATGCAAATACTGAAATGAATGGTGATCAAGCATTCATATGTGTAAAACAACCATAATAGAATTCCCATATGATATGTAAAACAACCCTAGCAATCAAGCATACAACCAAACTACATATTAAAATCCGTTAGAATCCCATAATGGAGTTTAGTTCATGACTGAACCAAAAGCCATTATGAGATCAACGCTAAACATGATTATCAAACAAACAATTAAAAGATGAAAGATAGAACGATCAAACCCAATTGTAGATTGTAAACCAATGTCTACGTTCAAATCCTTATATAAATTCAGAAAAATAATATTATAAATCCATGATGATGGAGAATCCCAATAAGAATTAGAGAAGATGGAGTTTTGGCTTTGTTCTTCGTTGGAATCTCTCTCACTTGTAAACCCTAGTTACTCTTAGAAAATACGTCAAAAATTAACCAAGTGTGCCGAAAGTAATGTCTGACACCAGTCAGATATCGTTTAAAACCCATTACAATCATTTTAATTAAAAATTAAAATAAAACAACTCAAAGACTCCAGTTTATCGCACAGCGATCGCGCGCCCTCCGATATTATTATCATCAGCCATGGCCTTGCGACTTCTGAAAACTCTACACCTGCTTGACCTCTTCTTGCGCGGCGTCGTCCTCTAAGCTTGTCATGCTCATGGTAGCAAAAATTCTGATGAGGTAACATTGTGCATTTTGGGTGCTCACGCGGCACGCCGCCTTCAAGCTCATCTCGCCACGCTGACTTCTGATTTGGTGAATTACGGTTCGCTCCGAGTTTGATTCTGCATTGTTGCTCCTGCTACTGAAGTGTCCTATGTCCATCCATGCTTGTCCATCCATGCTTCACTCAATCCTCAACCATGCATATCCTAGCTTTTGCCTTGCCTCATGCGTCCATTAGCTTCGTGCCCTCTAATACTATCAAATTAGGCCGATTCCTGCACTTATTCACCAAAAGGAGTTTTAAGTAATGGCAATGCAAAATAACATGAAATTCAACTAAAACAGATTAAAATATACTTGAGATGGGCATAATTCGCGTAAATTGATATCCAATAAGTAGGTATAAAACCCACTTATCAAATACCCCCAAACTTGAACTATTACTTGCCCTCAAGCAATGCATGCTGAATAACAAAGAAAAATGCAATAACACTACGATGCAGCTAAACTACTATGCAAACTAGTCTCACATCATTCCAACTTAAACAGAATTTAAGCCCAAAATGCCTCGGTAAATTATTGATTCGTGAATACAAGTTCAAACTAAACGATGGTCATAACATCATACACTCGGATAATTCATACATCTTTATAGAGATCTTTGTGTGTGTGTGTAGTGTTCACCAAAACTTGATTCCAAAGAAAGAATATATATGTTAACATACTCAAACAAAAATTATAGCCTAAATTGAGAATCATGTATACTTATACAACGCAAATTTGTTTCAACATATCCAAACAAACTAAAGTTCAACAATGGGCTTAATTGCTTTATTGCTACTCACGAGGCGATTTTTCGCTCTTTCCGTCTTTGTTTATTGCTATTTTTTCTTTTTTTTTATACATGACGCATGCAATGCCTTATTCCATTAGGCAACACTGCTACCCCTAGCGAGCTTTCAACCAACGACTCCCAGGACCATGAAAAGACCTTAGGGGCTAGGTGTAGAGACAATCCCCTCGGGCGTACTTACTCAAGTAGCCAAGGCCCCGAAATAAGACTAGCCACATTATTGCTATTCATTTTTTTTATACATAGCATACCCATGTTTTCCTAAAGTTTGAATGTCAATGTTTGTCAAGTCTACAAGCATGTTCCACATTTTTCTCTTTTTAAAACTACATTTTCTAACAAACAATGCAACACATAACTCTTATGCCTACAAGTGATTGTGAACACATCCGTGCAAACTGAAAGCATTTAAACAACAACATGAATTCCATCGTGTAAAACATTATAACTCCGTTCATGTTATCCAATATACTCTAAAATCCTTCACAATTCACTATCATCATTGGCTAGGCAAGAATTTCTATAAAGCAAGAATTTTTGTGAGACATGCAAATTAACTAAAATAAAAAATTTCTATCAATAGAACAATAACACCAAAAAAAACTAAATTATTAAACCTAATACCCCCAAACTTATAATATTCACTGCCCCATTGAATAAAGGTAAAGGTTACAAGAAAACTCCTCTAATGATCAGCTGTACCACCCTCCTCGGGTGGTAAATCTGGTGGTGGATAAGGCACTGCTGTACCGAACTGAGGCCACTCAAGCATTGTTCCTTGTTGTGCAAACGCCTCAGCCAAGGCCCTCGTGAGTCCCGTAGAAAACGTTCCAAAATTATCATACATGGCATCGACTTTTTGCTCCAACATTCGGAGCTGTCGATCGCTAGGAACAGTGTGTGCTTGGGGTCGTGTCGAGGGACCTGCCTCATCGGTCTGAGGGGGTTGTTGGGATGGCTCTGGGAATGTGGGCCAGAAAATAAATCCTCGTCCGCGCGGGTGTGGTTCACCACCTGCCCAGTCCTCAAATTTTGCAATAGTAGCATGAGTTATATCCTGGCTCGGGTTTTGCATTTGTTCATTGCCCCAGTTTCACCCCTGATGCGCACATAACATGGCTACCACTGATGCGTGTGGAATGCCCCCCGTGGTATTTCCCTTCATATACTTCACAATATTTTGATGAATCAAATGTCCCACGTCAATATACTTGCCCGTGATTATACCCCACAAAATTATGGCCCTTTCCGCCGTGATCTCATGCTGATGAGATGAGGGCAATAACTTGGCACATATGAACAAATTCCACACCTTGGCATATCGATTCTGTACGGCTGCTGGGAATATGCGAGGTTGGGTCGTGCCGACTGTGTAAGTCCATTTCGTGCCTGGCACGCACAACTCTGCAATAACAAGCTCCAAGTCTATTTCCAGATGTGCTCCTGTGATCCAATTGGCAGCCCCCGTTGGTGGTCTCTCAGTGAGTCTGAAAATGTTTGTGATGGTGACGGGTCTGTAATCTACCTCGACACCTCAAACCATACCGATATCGTCTATGGTGACTTTGGCATTTGCGTAAAACTTTCGGACTATGCTCATCGGAATGGGCATGGGAGTGGCAGTGAATCCAACCCATCCCCTTTCGCGAATTATGGCACATAACTGGCCATTTTGCTCCTCCAGTTTGAAACCACGCTCCTTGATGAACGTCTTTGCCACAATTCGGTAATACTCCTGCTGGGCTGCTAAATCCAGGAACTTAGTGTGATCAACCACATCCTCTCCTTGACTGCCAGAGGAGGATGAAGAAGAAGATGAAGCGGCGCGAGCTCTCTTTGGACCCATATGCTTTGAGAGAGATAATGCAGATGAGTTCGACTGGAAATGAAGAAAAGCTTATGAATTGATAGCCCCCAAACTTGATTCTGCAAACCCAAATCAGGAACCCTAGCTTTATATAATGGATGAGAGCGTGGGTTAAGATTTGAACGTGGAGAGAATTGTGGAGATGTGATTGAGAGATGTACGGCTTCAATTTGTAACTGATAGAGAGATAGAGACATGAGTTATGGAGAGTGAGAGGATTTCGCGTTTGTTATTATTTCAAATGAGAGTCCAAATGGTCCCCAACTCATTTTTTAAAATCTTCAGATCTGTCTTAATCCGGTGTCACGCGCGACCATGCGAGTTTTTACTGGGTTGGGTAGCGGTAGAGACTTCTGAGAATGTGTTGTCGACTTATTGACTTGATCTTGCGGCAGCGTTTATCTTGCAGATAAATTTCTGCGACCGCGCATCGATCTTGACATTTGTAATGCTAAAGTTCAATTCTACTCTGCCTATCAGTGATGCTATCCCATGATGGTTCCTGTATAGACATTAATGCACATTGTTAAGGCATGAATTAGTGGCCACATAATGCTAGCATCTTACAAATATTCGCAAAGCAATTCTTTCAACACACTCAAACATGAAAATCTGATATCCTATTAAAAATGAATTAGATATAACTAACTAAAATAATCTATAATGAATAACTAAAAAGTCAAATGAGGTAGAAATAATGGGTTGCCTCCCATCCATCGCTAAGTTATAGTCAATTAGCTTGACTGTCTCTGAATCTCACGTCACATCAAGAATTGAGGTGCCTTCCTTATTGTCCACCGCACCCCGAAATTTGATAACTTTAGCTTTCGTCAATGGCTCTACCTTCAACTCTGTATTTTCACCCATTACATACCTCAACGGTCCATAATTCCCCGATTTCTGTACCTCATCCTTTAGGCCCCAATCCACCAAGTCAACCAGGAAGCATTCTTCTTCATCTGTTGGTAACTTTATTGCTTTAAAGACGTTGAAGGTGATCTCTTGATCCTGAACACGCATAGTGAGTTCACCTTTTTGCACATCTATCGAAGTCCTGCCTGTGGCTAAGAATAGTCTCCCCAGTATTATTGGTATGCTTTTGTCCTCCTCGTAGTCTAAAATGATGAAGTCAGACAGAAAAATAAACTTGTCCACCTTAACCAACACATGTTCAACAATTCCCCGTGGATACGTGATGGATCTATCAGCTAGCTGTAATGATATGTTTGTCAGCTTTGGAGCCGGCAATCCCAACTGGTTAAACACTGACAAGGGCATCAAATTTATGCTTGCCCTAAGATCACATAAACACTTCCTGAAGTTCATCTTTCCAATCGTGCACGGAATTGTGAAGTTTGCCTTTGGATCATTCGACTTTGGAGGTAATTTACTTTGAAACGCACTGACCTTTGCATTCCTCTGTCAAGGCTCTGAGTCTCAAACTCATCTAGTCTTCTCTTCCTTGACAATATACCCTTCATAAACTTTACGTAGCTTGGCATTTTTTCCAATGCCTCGTGAATCAGTATGTTGATCTGCGACTTTTGAATACCTCCAAGAACTTGTTAAACTGTTTATCCTCCCTCTGTTTAGTTAATCTTTGCGGATACGGTACTTGAGGGTGAATTGGTGGCATTGAACTCTTAAGCTTTTCCTCTGAATCTGTTTTATCTTTTTCTCCCTGTTGCGACTCAGATTTTTCCATATTTTCTTCATCAACAATCACCTGCTCTGCCTCGCGCGGCCTCCTTAGTGTTTTCAGGGGCGGGCACTGTTGGGTAAAATCTAATTACATACAACACGCAAGTATACGTGGTCAACAAGTAATAAAGTGATAAGTTGAGTATCGTTCCCACAGATAATTAGTTAATAAAAATCACCAAGTACTAACCCGTAACCAACTCAATCTTATTTAAACGAATGAATTTCAAATCATATAAATTAAACTACTATTAAATTCCACTAATTAAATTAAGACTATGGAGATTTAAGATCACAACTTCACTTATTGCTTCATTTAAGTTAACACACTTCTCATCAATTATTCTCTATCCCAAATTGTTAATCAAGAACACTAAAGTAGTATTAACCACCTCTCGATGCACTAATACCGTATTAACGTCAATCCACAATTAAGATAGAAATCCGTTAAACACCTTAATCAACTAACCCACTATATCTCTACGTGAATTACAATTGAAGAAGGTTTAAGAACAAGTTCTCTATCCGATTACATGCGGTGTCAAGCATATCTCTACCTTAACACTCATCAAGTTAAAGCTACTAACAAAATCCTGAACACATGCTATCATGATCAGATCTAAATCTATACTTCATCTCTCGAGTTCATATAGATTATCACGGTAATTAATGGCCAGTCAATTAAACAATTAAGTCCAAACCACAATAGACAATTCTCACGATAGAACATAATAATTTCTAGCGAAGCATATTAAAATAAACTACACAATAAGATCCATTGTAATCTCAAATAAAGAATTAGTTCATTGAATTAAAACTAAGAATCCACACTTGAAATAACATTAAAAGATAAAAATAAGAGTAGAGTAAAGAATTGAATCTGTTGTCAGCAAATCTCCATCTTCCTCAAGTTCCTACTCTTGATCTTCAATGGTCTTCAAGTTGCTTCAATCTCCAAAACTATTTAGAACTAGTGTTTTGATCTAATTTACTCTAATCTAATCTAATGGAATGCTCTCTCCCAATCTCTCCAATCTCTCTAATCCTTGTTATTCCCCTCCTTTTATAAGCCTTTTACATGTCTTTAAGTCCTCTTGGAAGTCCTTGAGTCAATTGGATCGAAACAATCCTTCCCGAACTCAAATTTGGCCAAAAAACGTCTTTTCTACGCATACCCCCGCCTCGGCGGGGGTCCTTACTGTCTAGCAGCTGCTATGCCCGCCCCGACGGGGGTTTTACTAAGGAAAAGCCCGCCCAGCGGGCTTCATTTTCTGTCACAGCATCCTTTGGTAAAATGACCATAACTTTTGATCCGGGAGGAGTTACGGGGCCTGCCACCTATCAAATCGAAGATATCGACGAGATCTACAACTTTTATTCTTTGAGGATTCAGAAATTCTGGTCGGATCAAGGTTGAAATTGGGCTGGAAGTGACTGCTATGAAAATGACCACCCAAAACAATGACATTCGACGTCCGTTGGTACAACGATCATAACTCTTGCATCCGAACTCTGATTAGAGTGATTCAAGATGTTTTAGAAAGCTAAGACGATGCTCTAAAATGTAAGCTAAGTTCCAAACCAAGAACATAAAGTAAATATGAAAGCCCAAATGATGTCCGATTTGTTTTTCTTTGCGTTTTCTTTGCTTTTCCTTACCAATAGTCGCTCATACCGCTCCCAAACATATAACCTACAAAATGAACACAAAATACATAAAAAGTAACTAAGACACATAAATATAAGCAACTAATTCAAGTAAAAGATAGTGGATAAGTGTATATAAAATCCACTTATCAAATACCCCCAAACTTAAACTGTTGCTTGTCCCCAAGCAACACAACATAATGCAATGCAATGCAATGAAATGCAACTAATCTATTTGCCTACGAATCCAGCAGTAAAGACAAAAACAAGTCTATTCAACCGGCCTTAGAGAAATCAAGTAAACATGATAATACATCTGTGACGCCCCCAAAATTAGGTATACGTCACCCATCTTGGGTCGTCACTTACATGGTACATAAATTCAAATACAACTTACTAATATAACTGTCGTGTACAATATGACATAAACTGTGAGTTTGAATACAAATATTATCTACTAGATATTATACAAACTCAAAAGGAGTCCTCATTACAACTATTGTCACACTATTTCACAGAATTGTGAGGACGACTAATGCTATCCTCTGGACCATTACTCCGTTCCCCGAGGCTCGTCCCAAATTATGTTCTCATTTCACAAGAGAATAAAGTGAAAGAAAGGATGAGCTCAACTAGCCCGATGAAAATATTATGACTAAGATAATGCGAATAAATTATCATTAGCCTTCAACAAAGGTTAAACCGATAAAATACAATAGACAACCAGTTTAATCAAGACCTAATAAGCAATCCATTAAAAAGAGTCAAGTAGAGAATAAAGTCTACTATCTTTTAGGTTTTAAAGGTTTTCATCAATTTTTATCGATGAGACTCGACAATAAATAAACCACCACATCTAATCATCCACGTACCACGGTCGAGGATTTTCATCAAATTATCAATGGTTATGACTATACTTAATCACCCCTCGGTCATAATCATACCAAAAACTATCCATCATCGCATTACATGTGCCCACCGAGGACTTTTGTCACATCATTTATATCAAGTCGTGATTATACCGAATGATCCACGTCATAATCATACTAAGTTCATCTATGCACGTAAGCCAAAGATAACATAATATAACATGAGGATGATGACAATGACATAATAATTCAATAAAACAAGTTCAAGAATTATTTAATCCATGAATTATTAACGTCCAAATTGTCAACATGATCTTTGTTTACGTAGAGTAAAATTCAAGAATGATCGAAGAATATTTCCATGAAAAGATCTTTGGATGAAACGCAAATATCAAGGATATTCTACTAATTTCATGGAGTATAGAAGTCCAAGTTTTAACCAACCGGGTATAATAAAGAATGGAATAACAAAAGAAATCACCATGCATGCGGTGCTTATATGTAGACGGAGTTATTCCAACGAGAATAATAATAACGGAACCGGTCGGTGAAATTCACACCGGCGGGATGTTCCAACGAGAATAATAAAGATGGAACCGATCCGGTGTAAAACACACGAGATAGGATATTCCAACAGAATGATAAAGAGGCGGAACCGTGTCCTGTAAAACACACGACATGGATGTTCCAACAGAATAATAAAAAGCGGAACCGTGTCCGGTGTAAAACACACGAATGGATGTTCCAATGAATAATAATAGAAGAATGTCACCAAGTATAGGGTAAATCACAGATACAAGTTATTCCAATGAATAAATAAGAATGGAATAACATAAGGATTTCACCAAGTATAGGATATCTGCCGCATATACAAAGGTTATGTATAGGGTATATCACTTTTACAAAGTTATTCAATGTAATAATAGTGAATGGAATAATGTAAGTTCTCTTCAAGAAGAAAGAATAACACCCTACCGTAAAAAGAACTGAATATAGAAGTAGTGAAGTAGCAGAATACTCTTCTTCTTTCTATAACTTTCTCTCTATAATTTCTCTCTCTAGAGTTTCAATGAATTAGTAAGAAAATAATGAAGGAATGAGCTTTTATTTATAGGAAAATGGAATGCATAGTAACTAATCCATGAACGGTCCAGATTGATTTACTTTAATCTGACGGTCCATATTTAAAGAAAAATCTTTTAAATAAAATATAATATATTCTATTTATATAAAAACATTTTACTATGCAAACACTATGCAATACTATGCAAAATACTATGCAAAACACTATATACAACACTATGCATAATAAAATATAATATATTCTATTTATAGAATAACTTTAATAAAATATTCTATTTTATATAAAAAGATGTTTCAGTTTTATTACGTTAATAATACGAATAAAACAAAACGTCATTATCGCTATAATAATTCATATTATTAATCGAAATGATAATGGAATCAAACCGAGTGACTTCTCACATAAGCATCAATAATCAATACCGGTGTGCTACTTATGCAACCACACGTATTCTCGTACTTTTTTACTACCGAGTAGTTCAACAGTAACCACGGTAAAACTTCCGCCGTTATTTCAATAAAATATTTTTGTCGTTTTCTCAATCCGACAATAATTCTGTTGTGGGGTCCACCAATGATTGAGCCGTTGTACGAATATTCCCTGCTAAATCGAATATTCCCAGGCAATCGAATATAATATAACCACTTGCATACTTTGCAAAATTTATAAATACTACCCACAACTATAATATTATCTCAAATTCACACTATAATATTAAAAATTATTTCGACTAAATTTAAATCTTTATTGATAAAATCTGGGTCTCACAATCTCCCTCCTTATGGAATTTAAGCCCTCGAAATTAGGGTACGATACTGGTATGATAAAGAGGTGAGGCTACCTTGAATACCTTTATCGTTTAAAATATTAAATTCATCTTTGAAATCTGCCAAAGCTATTCATTAACAATTCATCTTTGCACTACAGGCTAAAGATATACAACCTATAAAACCAATAATGCTAAGACGCGACTTAATAGTATCACGACCACGAATTATCCATGCACCAACGCTGAGGATATTCGTGTTTTCAATTACTACATGATTATACTGCAAACAATCCTCATCATAATCATACCAAGTCCATCTATGCACGTAAGCCACGATGACTTTGAACGCATCCATGAATTAATATTTCATTCTTTGAGACTCATTTCGATAATTAATCCACATCATCGAATCATCCACGCACTACTGAAAGCGAGGATATTCATTAGTATCACGACCACAAATTATCCATACTACTACCAAAAGATAATTGTGTTTTCAATTACGATTATGATTATACCCAACAATCCTCGGTCATAATCATACCAATTCCATCTATGCACGTAAGCCACGAGATGACTTTGAACACATCCATGAATTAATATTTCATTCTTTGAGACTCAAATTTCGATAATTAATCCACATCATCGAATCATCCCCGCACTACGTGCCAAGGATATTCATTAGTATCACGACCACAAATTATCCATGCACTACGGCCAAAGATAATTGTGTTTTTCAATTACTGATTATGATTATACCGAACAATCCTCGGTCATAATCATACCAAGTCCATCTATGCACGTAAAGCGCATGATGACTTTGAACACATCCATGAATTAATATTTCATTCTTTGAGACTCACTCAATAATTAATCCACATCATCGAATCATCCCCGCACTACGGGCCAAGGATATTCATTAGTATCACGACCACAAATTATCCATGCACTACTACCAAAGATAATTGTGTTTTCAATTACTGATTATGATTATACCGAACAATCCTCGGTCATAATCATACCAAGTCCATCTATGCACGTAAGCCACGGATGACTTTGAACACATCCATGAATTAATATTTCATTCTTTGAGACTCACTCAATAATTAATCCACATCATCGAATCATCCCTCGCACTACGGGCCAAGGATATTCATTAGTATCACGACCACAAATTATCCATGCACTACTACCGAAGATAATTGTGTATTCATTAATATCCGCGACCACAAATTATCCATGCACTACTGCCAAAGATAATTGTGTATTCATTTACTGATTATGATTATACCGAATAAATCGTGGTCATAATCATACCAAGTCCATCTATGCACTCACAGGCCACGTATGACTTTCAACATAATATAAAACATGAGGATAATGATATAAAGAATCAATCAAATGAGATAAAGGATAAATATTAAATATTTATAATATAATTTATCCGAGATTCAAGAATATCCCCATATTTTCAATCACTTAAAAATCTCATAATCTAATATCATTAATATTATAACAATATTTTAATCACTTCTTAAATTTATAAACAATTTATCTTAATTGTTTACGCTTTACCATATAATGCATTTAATCATTCAAAAATGTCATACTCATAAAATATCATCACCAATTATCAAATCCTCATCAAAAATATGCATATACTCTATATAGGATTCTTTAGCCATAAAATCCTATTTTCAACTTTGTTACTTCACATAACATATTTAACTCATATGTTAAGTAACTAAACTATTTTCATGAAAATACCAAATCAGTCCCAAAAATATTTCTTTTCTGGGATTTAGCATAATATAGTCCCATAATGAAAATATATTTTCTCTGGAATTTTAAAATTCATTTACTATTTTCAAAAATTAATTTCTAATTAATTCCTTAAGAAATTAGCTACCTCAAGTTTAACTCAAAAATTCCCAAATCTTGGCAGGACCTTACACATGTTAACGTGAGCCTCAGTTTAAATTTCATGGTCATCTGAGTTATAGAACTCCTAAGTTATAGCGTTTTTTAAATCGGAAAAATCTAAATATTGAAATAGTCATAGCTTGCTCATTTTAAGTCGAGAATGAGCTCATTTTTTGGACAGGAGGTACTTTATACCATATACTTTCATGTCCCAAAAGGCCAGAATTTTTCTCATAATTTAAGTGGCCAAAACAGCCTCTCTAAAATCATGGCGAAGCTTTTTTCGGTTTTTGCAGCTTTGAACTCCTTTGCTAAAATCAGTCCACACAAAATCTACATCACCTTTTCCAGTAATTCCACTTGGATTAGTTAGGTAACTCATAGATCTAACTCTAGGACTTGACCACATTCAAAAATTCAAAATATAAAAGGAGATATGGTCAATTGAATTTCATGTTACGTTTTTCACTAAAATCGATTTTCAACTCTTTGTGATTTCTAAGAAACTTTCATGTTTTCACATACTAACCAACATAACTCATCATAAAACTTACTAATACTTCATATACCCATGATTTTCATTAGTCCAATGCTTTTATTATGACTTTCATCATAATCCTCGTAAATGCATCCTTTTAGTTGAAGAAATATTTGAGGTTTAAGAAATGGGTTTTTATCTTTGAATTCAATACAAAATTCGATTTCATGCTCTAAGTAGGCTAAGAAGTCTTCATGAATATGCCAGAAATTTATTAATAATAGAAATATCATTCAAAACTGTGACTCTCATCCAAGACTTGGATAGTACGTCACATTGATACCAACTGTGACTTCTATCCCTTAACCTAGATAGCACCTCACAATGATACCTATAAACTTGCCATCTTCAGTCACGACGTCGTCTACAGAAAGTCTGGCTTTGGTGCATTCCACACAAGGAAGTCAACAACGAAAGGATCGGGCTCTTTACTTATAACTTGATATAACAGTGATTAACTTTAGGATTTGGTTACTTTGAATTACAGTATAACGAAGTTGGTTAGGAATATGAAAGCTAACAACCTTACAAAAAGAATAATGAGTAGTTAACCAATTGATTCCTAAAATCACATCAAAGGCAAGTATTTTCAAAGAGATAAGATCGTGAAAGTGTTTATTTGAATTAAACAAGATTTAAAAATAGTAGCGGTAACGAAGGCTCCTACTAACGAAGTTTCAACCAATAAGTCAAAGTCTAACTTCTCCGGAGTCAAATTTAAACGTTGAACGCAAGCAAGAGAGATAAAATAATGGGTAGAACCGGTATCTTATAAGGTATAGACTTCGCAATTTATAATTAACTAACCCGCTAACTTAACTTCGGTTTACTTACTCGCTTTTGAGAAGTCATGAAAATGCACTTCCTAAAACCAACGACTTTGTTTTGTCCATATCCACCTTTGGTGCCACCGTCCCAGCTAGACTTGACTTTGGTGCACAACAAAATTGAGCTAAATTACCTTCTCTCCTTGCAATTTCCACTTCTATTATCTTTGCCATGATTACCAATCAAGTGGTTACCATTCTTAGCATGATAATTTCCCCCACGATGGTTATCATTGTTACGATAAATTACCACCACCAATATGATTATTATCGTATTGTTGGTCATTACCTTTTGTTTGAGTTGAAACAACACTCTCATGTGCTTCATTGCTTATCTCAGCATTTTCAGATATCATTCTCAAACACTGTCACAAAACAAGGGTTAATTAACATATCACATATTATCCCTATACTCGAACGACCAATTAAATACCAAATAAATTTAGGTAGGTCATACTAGCCGAAGGAATTCCCCGTCTCCCCCTCCTAGTTCTTATCTCAAGCATCTTAGCCGGGGATCATATCCTAAGCTCGATACCAACCGTGACGCCCCCAAAATTAGGTATCGTCACCCATCTTGGGTCGCCACTTACATGGTACATAAATTCAAATACAACTTACTAATATAAGCGTATGTATACATATGACATAAATCGTGAGTTTGAATACAAATATTATCTACTAGATATTATACAAACTCAAAAGGAGTCCTCATTACAACTATTGTCACACTATTTCACAAATTGTGAGGACTACTAATGCTATCCTCTGGACCATTACTCCGCTCCCGACTCGTCCCGGTTTATGTTCTCATTTCACGAAGAAACGGTGAAAGAAAGGATGAGCTCAACTAGCCCAAGAAGAAATATTATGACTAAGATAATGCGAGAATAAATTATCATTAGCCTTCAACAATGTTAAACCGATAAAATACAATAGACAACCGGTTTAATCGCACTTAATAAGCAATCCATTAAAAGAGTTAAGTAGAGAATAAAATCTACTATCTTTTAGGTTTTAAAAGGTTTTCATCAATTTTTATCGTGAGACTCGACAAATAAATAAACCACCACATCTAATCATCCACGTACCCTGCGGTCCAAGGATTTTCATCAAATTATCAATGGTCATGACTATACCGAATCACCCCGGGTCATAATCATACCAAAAACTATCCATCATTTGCATTACAGACCAACTTTGAGGACTTTTGTCACATCATTTATATCAAGTCGTGATTATACTTAAATGATCCTCGTCATAATCATACTAAGTTCATCTATGCACGTAAGCCAAAGATAACATAATATAACATGAGGATGATGACAATGACATAATAATTCAATAAAACAAGTTCAAGAATTATTTAATCCATGAATTATTAACGTCCAAATTGTCAACATGATACTGTTTCGTAGAGTAAAATTCAAGAATGATCAGAAGAATATTTCCATGAAAAGATACTGGATGAAACGCAAATATCAAGGATATTCTACTAATTTCATGGAGTATAGAAGTCCAAGTTTTAACCAACTGGGTATAATAAAGAATGGAATAACAAAAGAAATCACCATGCATGCGGTACTTCCGCATAGACAGTTATTCCAACAGAATAATAATAACGGAACCAGGTCAGGTGAAATTCACACCGCAGGATGTTCCAACAGAATAATAAAGATGGAACCGGATCCGTGTAAAACACACAGATAGGATATTTCAACGAGAATGATAAAGATTTTAACCAGTCCTGTGTAAAACACATGCATGTGATGTTCCAATGTAATAATAAAAAGCGAAACCAGTCCTGTGTAAAACACACAGACATGGATGTTCCAATGTAATAATAGAAGAATGTCACCAAGTATAGGGTAAATCACAGTACAAAAGTTATTCCAATGAAATAAATAAGAATGGAATAACATAAGGATTTCACCAAGTATAGGATATGCCGCATATATCTGGGTTATGTATAGGTATATCACTTTTACAAGTTATTCCAATGTAATAATAGTGAATGGAATAATGTAAGTTCTCTTCAAGAAGAAAGAATAACACCCTTACCGTAAAAGAACCGAATATAGAAGTAGTGAAGTAGCGAATACTCTTCTTCTTTCTATAACTTTCTCTCTATAAACCTATACTATAATTTCTCTCTAGAGTTTCAATGAATTCGTAAGAAAATAATGAAGGAATGAGCTTCATTTATAGGAAAATGGAATGCATAAGAATTAATCCATGAACGGTCCGTTTGATTTACTTTAATCGTGGTCCATATTTAAAGAAAAATCTTTTAAATAAAATATAATATATTCTATTTATATAAAAACATTTTACTATGCAAACACTATGCAATACTATGCAAAAACACTATGCAAAACTATGCATAATAAAATATAATATATTCTATTTATAGAATAACTTTAATAAAGTATTCTATTTTATATAAAAGATGTTTCATTTTATTACGTTAATAATACTGAATAAAAAAAACGTCATTATCGCTATAATAATTCATATTATTAATCGACAATAATGGAATCAAACCGAGTGACTTCTCACATAAGCATCAATAATCAATACCGTAATATTACTATGCAACCACACGTATTCTTGTACTTTTTTACTACCGAGTAGTTCAACAAGAAACACTGTGAAAACTTCCGCCGTTATTTCAATAAAATATTTTTGTCGTTTTCTCAATCCGAATGATAATTACATTGTGGGGTCCACCAATGATTGAGCCAGTTATCGAATATTCCTGCTAAATCGAATATTCCCACCAATCGAATATAATATAACCACTTGCATACTTTGCAAAATTTATAAATACTACCCACAACTATAATATTATCTCAAATTCACACTATAATATTAAAAATTATTTCGACTAAATTTAAATCTTTATTGATAAAATCTGGGGTCTCACAACATCATATCAAAACCAATCAACAATTTCCTAGTCAATCATCAAGTCTTAGACTGTTATCACTATTATAGTGCGTGTGTGCTTAACAACCATGCCAACTGATATAAAATCAAATTTAACACATAACAAGTCTCTTCGAAGGCATCATACAGTGTAAACTCAAGAAATCCAAAAACAAGTTAGATCCAACTAAAATCAAATAATTACCAATATCGAGGGTCAACATGGGATACTTATGCATTATTTTCATCTACAGGGGCTTTTTGCTCTTTTCCCGTTTTATTCTTTTTTTTTCTTTTATATACACATAACTATGCAATGTCTTATTCCCTTAGGCTTTTCAATGCTACCTTAACGAGCTTTCAACCAACGACTCCCAGACCATTAAGACCTTAGGGCGCTAGGTTTAAAGACAATCCCCTCGGGCTTACTTACTCAAGTAACAAAGGCCACAAAACTAGACAAGCACGCCACGGTGTTTATTCATACTTTTTTTTTCTTTTTTTTTCTTTTTTTTATAGCTTATATATCTCACATATTCCCCCAAACTTAGGTTCTTGTCTAACTTTAGCCATCACTACTTGTTCTTTTCATTCTTTCATTTAAACTAGCATTACCATTTAGAATCCCATTATGTATCAATTTTAACTCAATCAATCAACAAGTTAGTTTTACTGTGCTATCCTTGATTATACCAGTTTCAAACAGGAAAAAGACTCAATTCCTAACAAGAAATCACATCAAAGCTCTAATAATTAGTACTATACTTGTCTACCCAATTCCAATCTCATCATTAGCCAAAATAAACTTAAACCATCAAACAGCTGGACTCATGCAAGATGAACATAGTAACTAACTATTATTTTTGAATTTTTTTGATTTTTTTTTATTTTTAATAATGAACCTAAACTATATTAACAATATATGCAAAATAACATAACATAAACATGAAACTAAACATGCAATAATGAACTAAACTAAACTCCCCCAAACTTAGCAATTACAATGTCCTCATTGTAAAAATATAGCGATAAGTAGAAGAGAACTTCCCTGTAATCAGCTAAGCGTGAGGTGATGGTGGCGATGGCGGAGACGATCATTTTCCTATCCATTGAACCTCCAATACAATTCCTGAGTTGCGAAGCCATTTGCTCTCGAATGCGTTAATCGCCGTAACTTTCTCCCAAACTTATCAATTTAACCTTCACTTCCTCTCAAGTATCCTCTATGAATGCCCAATTCAATTGGTGTGAGAAATATGGTAGGAGATGTGGTAATATATAGAGGTGGTATGATGAGTTCTATTGGTGGATTGTGGAGGTGGGGAGAAGTGATGGAGTGTGGGAGATAGTGGTTGGAGTAGGTGGTGGATGGAGTTATGAAGTAGTGGGGAAGTGGAGAAAGTGGGGTTTTATTGGGGATGGGAGAAGTCTATGTGCAATTGCCAAAGTTGGTTGGATTCCAGACCTCACTTCAATGAATGGTCTTAGGGCTTAGAAGCTTGCTACCCGTGCGAGCTATCTTCTTGTCATTGCTTCTTGAGACCCCCACCCCTGGGGTTATTCACGATGTAAAAGGGCCCACCTTGGGTGGGCATTGCTATTGTCTGATTCCCTTGTTTTCTCACTGTGCTTCATTGTAGCTCCCTTAATGCTCCATTTTCCATCCTGCAAGATATACACGTGAGATGTAGTTAGTTATTGATAACATATCATAGTGTGGAGAGATTAACGAGACTTTTATTATTCTTCTACCTAGTAATTTAATGAAAACTATGATTAAGTAAATAAGAATTGAAAATATGATAAATAAACTAAGGATTGGGTTGCCTCCCAAATAGCGCTTGATTTACAGTCTTTCAGCCTGACTTTGTCTGGTCAACGCTATCCAATTCCTCATCGATAATTGAGGAACCCTCCATCCATCGGAAATAATGTAGCTTTTGGTAGGTTCCCATTTGTAATAGCCATTGTATTAAAGTCATTTAGCATGCTTTCTTTAGATAAAATCACATTCAAGAACGTCCATCATCTAGGTGTTTTCTCCATTGTGTCTGCAAATAGATTCTGGCATTGAGGCTTGTCAAACACAACAATCTCTTCTTCTATCTTCTCCAGCTCATCGCACCATGGCTTTGAAGTTGTATTTGCTTTTACGTCACAAGGAGTATTGCCAACGACATGACTACCAATCGGACAAGGTTTTGCAAATCTAACCGGATTCTTGAACTGTGGAGGAGAAGGCACTTGAGGCATAAATAACATCGGCTCATCATCGTTGGTTCTCACAATTAGTTCTTCACCGACCTTGTTGTCATTATCCCCACTTGTCTCCTCTTTTTCAACATCTCGTGTCTTATCCAGTTGTAGATTTGGCTCGGGCACTTCATTAATCTCGGAATCCTTGTCATAACACCAAGTGTTTGTAGGAAGGTTGCTTACGTCTTTGGTCATTTGCTCTATCTGATCCGCAAGATTTTGACTTTCCCACGCTTGATTACTCATCTTCTCCTCGTCTACTATGAACTTGGACAATAATTCCCCCAACCTTGAATTTTTTGTTTCAGTCTCGGAAGCCATGTATTGAGGACCATTGGTTGAGGTTGTGAAACATTGTTCCATCCATTTATTAAAATTTTGGATTGACAGCTCCCGACTCCTTATCAGCTCTTCTGTTTCTGCTATACTCCTTAACATGAATTCATTAAACTCTGAACTGACTTCTTGTCGCCTTGGAGGTGGATATGAAAATTCTGGTGTGTATGTTGGATTTGGAGCATAGTATTGGTCTTCATAAATATAGCTCCATGACGAATCTGGGTGATACCCCCAAACTTGATCATAATTATCATATGCATACTGATTAAGGTAGTTACCACCATACTGTACCGGCCCAAGATTGATGGTGCATTGATTACTCGGGTGATTGTCAGCACAATAGTCACACATAACTGCCATCCTTCAACTCTGTTGGGCTGCGATAACGTCCAATCTCCTCGAAAGTTCTTTAATCTGTGCTGACATTGCGAAAAGTGTCGCGAGTCTGTCAATCTCCGCTCCCCTTGGCTGAATCATTCTTGCCATCGTTCAACTCCGTTGGGTTGCGATAACCTCCAACGTCTTCTAAGTTTCCTCAATTTGTATTGGCTCCATAGAAGATGTATTAAGTCCATCAATCCTTGTTTTCCTTGGTTGAGTCATGTTCGTGTATGGCCATTGATACGCAAAGTCATCCATGGTACCTGAAAAGAGAGAAATATAGGAAGAGAATTAAAAATAAAAATGTTTAAATTAAGACTAATTTGATTGAAATTAATATTAGTAAAAAAATATTAAACTAATTCCCCGGCAACGGCGCCAAAAACTTGTTGGGTAAAATCCAATTACGCACAACACATAAGTATATGTGGTCAACAAGTAATAAAGTGATAAGTTGAGAATCGTTCCCACAGAGAATTAGTTAATAAAAATCACCAAGTACTAACCCGTAACCAACTCAATCTTATTTAAACGAATGAATTTCAAATCATATAAATTAAACTACTATTAAATTCCACTAATTAAATTAAGACTATGGAGATTTAAGATCACAACTTCACTTATTGCTTCATTTAAGTTAACACACTTCTCATCAATTATTCTCTATCCCAAATTATTCATCAAGAACACTAAAGTAGTATTAACCACCTCTCGATGCACTAATACCGTATTAACGTCAATCCACAATTAAGATAGAAATCCGTTAAACACCTTAATCAACTAACCCATTATATCTCTACGTGAATTACAATTGAAGAAGGCTTAAGAACAAGTTCTCTATCCGATTACATGCGGTGTCAAGCATATCTCTACCTTAACACTCATCAAGTTTAAGCTACTAACAAAATCCTGAACACATGCTATCATGATCAGATCTAAATCTATACTTCATCTCTCGAGTTCATATAGATTATCACGGTAATTGATGGCGGTCAATTAAACAATTAAGTCCAAACCACAATAGACAATTCTCACGATAGAACATAATAATTGATAGCGAAGCATATTAAAATAAACTACACAATAAAATCCATTGTAATCTCAAACAAAGAATTAGTTCATTGAATTAAAACTAAGAAACCACACTTGAAATAACATTAAAAGATAAAAATAAGAGTAGAGTAAAGAATTGAATCTGTTGCCAGCAAATCTCCATCTTCCTCAAGCTCCTGCTTTTGATCTTCAATGGTCTTCAAGTTGCTTCAATCTCCAAAACTATTTAGAACTAGTGTTTTGATCTAATTTACTCTAATCTAATCTAATGGAATGCTCTCTCCAAATCTCTCCAATCTCTCTAATCCTTGTTATTCCCCTCCTTTTATAAGCCTTTTTACATGTCTTTAAGTCCTCTTGGAAGTCCTTGAGTCAATTGGATCGAAACAATCCTTCCCGAACTCAAATTTAGCCAAAAAACGTCTTTTCTATGCATACCCCCGCCCCGGTGAGGGTTTAGGCTTGCACAGGGCCCGCCCCGGCGGGGGTCCTTACTGTCTAGCAGCTGCTATGCCCGCCCCGGTGGGGGTTTTACTAAGGAAAAGCCCGCCCCGGCGGGCTTCATTTACTGTCACAGCATCCTCTGGTAAAACGGCCATAACTTTTGATCCGGGAGAAGTTACGGGGCCTGACACCTATCAAATCGAAGATATCGACGAGATCTACAACTTTCATTCTTTGAGGATTAAGAAATTCTGGTCGGATCAAGGTTGAAATTTGGCTGGAAGTGACTGTTATGAAAATGACCACCCAAAACAATGACATTCGACGTCCGTTGGTACAACGATCATAACTCTTGCATCCGAACTCCGATTAGAGTGATTCAAGATATTACGGAAAGCTAAGAAGACTCTCTACAATGTAAGCTAAGTTCCAAACCAAGAACATAAAGTAAACATGAAAGCCCAAATGATGTCCGATTTGCTTTTCTTTGCGTTTTCTTTGCTTTTCCTTACCAATAGTCGCTCACATCGCTCCCAAACATATAACCTACAAAATGAATATAAAATGCATAAAAAGTAACTAAGACACATGAATATAAGCAACTAATTCAAGTAAAAGATTGTGGATAAGTGTATATAAAATCAACTTATCGGTAGCGCGACTTCACGATTATTCTTGATTTTCCCTGCATCTTAATGATATTGCTTGGCATTGTTCCTTCCCGTCTCTTCTAGGATTTGTCTCTGTGTTACTTGGGAAGGAACCTTGGGGCCTGTTGTTAAGTATGCTCGTCATCTGCCCCATCTGAGTTTCCAAATTCTTAATAGCCACTGCTTGGCTTTTAATCATAACTTCCGTGTTTGCCATGTATTTCAACATCATCTCCTCCACTTTTGATTTCTTTTCTAGCTGTGGTGCACCTGGAGCGTGATGTTGTTGCTGAGAGAATCCTGGTGGAAATGGTGGTTTCAGTGTATACTATGGTTTGGTATTGTGTGATCGAATTGATGATTCAATTTGAAATCGACTTGGTTGATTTCCTTGGTTATTCGACCAGCTAAAGTTTGGATGATTTCTGTTGTTGGGGTGGTATGTGTTCTGGAATTGACCTTGGTCTTTCCTGTAGTTGCTCACATACTGCACCGACTCCGAGCTAATAGCACACTAATCCATGGAGTATGACCTCGCATAAATTTCACAAACGAAGGCAATTGTTTTCATCTTGCTTTCTGCCAAAGTGTCTATCTTCTTTGCCATAGTTGCCATCTGTACTGACAACTGCGTAATAACATCTACCTCCAACACACCTGCTACCTTGTGCTGTGGCATTCGTGATGTAGGATTCTAAAAATCGTTAGCTGCCTTAGTCTCAATAAGGGTATAGGCCTCCTCATAGCTTTTTGCCCATAATTCCCCTCCTCCAGCTGCATCTAGAATCGGTCTCGATTGCCATCCTAATCCATTGTAGAAAGTATTGATTACCATCCAATCCGGCATACCATGATGTGGACACTTTCTTAGCATTTCTTTGTATCTCTCCCATTGGGAAGAACTTGGTTAAGAATTTCTGCGCTAAGTCCTCCCATGTAGTGATTGACCCTGACGGCAAAGAATGAAGCCAACTCCTCGCCTTATCCCTCAATGAGAATGGGAACAATCGCAGTCTGATAGCATCCTCCGTCACACTGTTATATCGGAATGTATCACAAATCTCTATGAAGCTCAATAAGTGTTCATTCGGATCATCCGTAGCAGCACCCCCAAACTGAACCGAGTTCTGTATCATCTGAATAGTGCCCGGTTTAATCTCAAAAGTATTCGCTGCTATTGCCGGTCTGACTATGCTAGACTGTAGCCCATTTATATTCGGCATGGAATATTCTCGTAGAGCCCGATGCTCTTCTCTTTGCTCAATTCACTGTTCTTCTGCCATACTAGCTGTAGCACTCTCTAACTGAGCTTGTAAATTTCTTCGCACACTCGCTTTCCAACCTCTTCCGTTAATGTTATCCTGCACTGGTGTTACTTCGGAATTGGAAGATCTTGTGTGCATAAAAATCTACAAGTACCTGAAATCACAAATAAAACAAAAATAGAAATGAGATGAGAATAGATATGTCTAAGTCATACAAAATAGCTTAAAATTGATGATAATTATTTAAACTAAACGCCTTTCCCCGGCAACGGCGCCAAAAACTTGTTGCCTCTTTTTCAGTTATGACAAAAGAGCTCTAACTCATGCAAGCATACATGCGTCAACAAGTAATACAGAGTAAATAAAGTATCGATCCCACAGAGAAAGTTGTTCAATTTAAACTACTATTCATCAATCAAATCACTATTTCTATATGCTTAAACTAAAGATCAAACATGTGAATTAATCTGTGACGCCCCCAAAATAGGTATACATCCCCCATCTTGAGTTGCCAAATACATGGTATAAAATCCAAATACAACTTTATAATACAACAGTCGTGTAAGATACGACAAAACATAATATAAGAGTTTTAATACAAATATTGTCATCTAGACAATATCCACACTCAAAGGAGTTCTCATTACATTTATTGTCACACTATCTAACAGAATAGTGAGGACTACTAATGCTATCATCTGAACCGTCACTCCGTTCCCCGACTAGTCCCGGCTACGTTCTCATTTCCTGAAAAGAACAGTGAAAGAAAGGGTGAGCTCAACTAGCCCAGTAAGAAATATTATGACTAAGATAATGCAGAATAAATTATCATTAGCCTTCAACAATGTTAAACTGATAAAATATAATAGACATCAAGTTTAACTGCAGCGGAACAAACAATTCATTAAAAGAGTCAAGTAGAGAATAAAATCTACTATCTTTTATGATTTAAAAGGTTTTTCATCACTTTTATCGGCCGGGACTCGACTTAATAAATAATCCACATCATCCCCGCACTTTCTGACCAAGGATATTCATTAGTATCACAACCACAAATTATCCATGCACTTCGCCAAGGATATTCGTGTATTCATCAATGGTCATGATTATGCCAACAATCGTCCATCAATGCACTACGAGCCAATGAGGACTTTTACCACATCATTTGTAATATTACGGTTAATGATTACACCAGAATAATCCTCAGTCATAATCATACCAAGTCCATCTATGCACTCACAGCCACAGATGACTTTCAAAAAATATAAACATGAGGATGATGACAATGATATAAGAATTCAATAAAACAAGTTCAAGAATTAATTTATTCAGGAACTAATAACGTCCAAATTGTCAACATGATACTTCTTTGTAGAGTAAAATTCAAGAATGCTCAGAAGAATATTTCCATGAAAAGATATTGGATGAAGTGCAAATATCAAGGATATTCCACTAATTTCATGGAGTATAGAAGTCAAAACTTTAACCAACTGAGTATAATAAAGAATGGAATAACAAAAGAAATCACCATGCATGCGGTACTTGGATGTAGCGAGTTATTCTAACAGAATATTAAATAACGGAACCGTGTCGGCGAAATTAGCATGATAGCGGGATGTTCCAATGAATAATAATAAAGACGGAACCAGTCCCACAGTAAAATCACATGAATGTGATATTCCAATGTAATAATAAAGACGGAACCGTGTCCAGCATGTAAAACGCATGCATGTGATATTCCAAATGAATAATAAAGAATGGAATAATGAAAGAATTTCACCAAGTATAGGGTAGCCAGCGATATATAGGTTATTCCAATGTAATAATAAAGAATGGAATAATGTAAGTTCTCTTCATGAATACAAAAGAAATAATACCCTTACCTTAGAAAGAAGAGTCTTGGATATATGAGTAGTGAAGTAGCAGAACACTTTTCTTCTTTCTCTCTATAGTTTCTCTCTAAAAGTTTCAAAGAATTAAATGTAAGAAATAATGAAGGAATGAGCTTCTATTTATAGGTGAATTGAAGGGTCTTGTTTAGAAATTAATCACGGATGCAATGCTTTTTAAAATTTTGCAGAATTCGAATTGAATCCTTTGATTTCAATAATTTCATATAAAACAAATTTTTATAATATAAATATATATATATATATATATAACACATGTTATATAAAACTTATATATATAACACTAATAATGATAACTCCCTCCTAATTTTTCTCCCACCTTTCCCCACCCGTGAATTCCAAAATCAAACCCCTTTCATTTTTTCTTCCACATGTGGGTCCCACGTGTCCCCCTCCCACCAACATCTCATAATCACAAGTGGTCCCATTATAAATATACTGAATAACTTTCTACCGATTATTTAAAAATAGGCAAATGGGGGGTCCATAAAATAAGCAAAACTTCATAAAAAATCACCTTAATAATTTTAACAACATTTATCACCTTTATTATAATTCACAATATTAATCGACCAGGTCGTTCCCAGGAAAGAGGGGGCTTTCCAATAAGGATTTCTCCCTATTGGCGCGCAATTATGTGACCAAACCTCTCCTTGATGTAACTTACTGACATCGTTAATATTGCAAATAATAATATTAATAACTTTGTCGTCTCAATTATTGATTTAATAATATATAAAATATCAACAATAATTGAATCAAATAACGTGAGATACTATGCAACAATTACTATAGCAATAATTGAACAAAACCGAGTGACTTCTCACGTAAGCATCAATAATCAATACCGTAGTGCTACTTATGCAACCACGCCAGACATCTTTACTTTTACTACTAAGAGTAATTCAACAGCTTTTAATCGTAAAACCTCCGCCGTTATTTTCATAAAAATATTTTTGTCATTTTCTCAATCCGAAAAATAATTACATTGTGGGGGGTCCACTAATGATTGTGTCGTCGCATTTATATTCCTGTTAAAACGAATATTCCCAGAGCCAATCGAATATTATATAACAACTTATGTACTTTGCAAAATTTATAAATATTACCCACAACTATAACATTATATCAAATTCATTCCATAATATTTAAAAATGATATTTATAGAAAATTCATTTTTATTCATAAAAGCTGGGGTCTTACATAATCTATCTGCAAATAAGAACTAAAATGAGAATAAGAATGGAATAAATCAAATCTGGAAATAATGGGATCCTAACTTCATTTAATATTTCATCTAGCTACCACTATTATGCAAAACTTGTTCACATATCACAGGAAAATAGCCAAGAGCACTAATAGAGTCATAGCCATTTTTCAATGCATTAGGACCTACTTACACAACATCCACAGATGATAGATTCTATGTAATCAACAATATAACTAAAATCACTATATGTCTATGTGAAATTGCAATCATACTGAATTTAAGCATAAGCCCTTATTTTAACTCATACGGTAAATAAGTATATGTCTATCTCATTCACGAAATATGCAAGCCATATACAACAGCCCCATATACGTATGTTATTATGACTACAATCCATACTCGCATGTTCATTGTCAATTCCATGCAAATACTGAAACGAATGGTGATCAAGCATTCATATGTGTAAAACAACCATAATAGAATTCTCATATGATATGTAAAACTGCCCTAGCAATCAAGCATGCAACCAAACTACATATTAAAATCCGTTAGAATCTCATAATGGAGTTTAGTTCATGACTGAACCAAAAGCCATTATGGTATCAACGCTAAACATGATTATCAAACAAACAATTGAAAGATGAAAGATAGAACGATCAAACCCAATTGTAGATTGTAAACCAATGTCTACGTTCAAATCCTTATATAAATCCAGAAAAACAATATTATAAATCCACGATGATGGAGAATCCCAATAAGAATTAGAGAAGATGGAGTTTTGGCTTCGTTCTTTGTTGGAATCTCTCTCACGTGTAAACCCTAGTTACTCTTAGAAAATACGTCAAAAATTAACCAAGTGTGCCGAAAGTTATGTCTAACACCAGTCAGATATCGTTTAAAACCCATTATAATCATTTTAATTAAAAATTAAAATAAAACAACTCACTCAATGACTCCATTTATCGCATGAATGGCCATAGCGCCCTCCAGTGTATTCGTCAGTAGCACTTGGACTTGCGTATATTCTCACTGTTCAACCCGGCCTCTCATGCAAGCGTCCTCTAAGCTTGTCATGCTCACGGCCGTGCAACTTACAGTAGGTAACATTGTCTAGTTGGGTGCTCACGCGAGCGCCGCTGCGTCTCAGCTCATCCCAATAAATGGCTTTACAGGTTGGTGAATTACGGTTTCGCTCCGAAGTTTGGTTCTGCATTGTTGCTCCTACTACTGAAGTGTCCTATGTCCATCCATGCTTCACTCAATCCTCAACCATGCATATACCAACTTTTTCCTTGCCTCATGCGTCCATTAGCTTCGTGCCCTCTAATACTACCAAATGAGGCCGTTTTCTGCACTTATTCACCAAAAGGAGTTTTAAGTAACCGCAATGCAAAATAACATGAAATGCAACTAAAACAGACTGAAATGTACTTGAGATGGGCATAATTCGCGTAAATTGATATCCAATAAGTAGGTATAAAACCCACTTATCACTTCCCACCAAAAATTTGCCTCACCCTTCATCATGTAGGTGGCAAAAGTAGTCTTTTTCCCCTCAGCTACCCTAGCTATTACGAACGCCTTCTCAATCTCCTTAACCCAAGTCTGCGCTTCTACAGGGTCAGTTGTCCCTTTGAATTCGGGCGGTCCCACAGCCTTGAAATCTTTAAAGTTTGCCAAACGGTTGTCCAGTTGGTTCCCTGCGACTGGCATTCCTTGTTTCATAGCTTGTGCTACCATGTTTGCAAAGTGCTGCATCGGGTCTGCTTGTTGTTGTGCCTCAACGTTATTGACAGACTCTTCTGCCCATTGGTTTCGAGTTTGACGTCTTGGCGGCATTATCTGGTTAAGTAAAACCATATATTATTCTTTACATTCTAAATCTTATCATATAAGTTTAGTATATTAACTCATTTCATTACTCAAACTTAGATTCATATTCATTTAGCGAATACTTTACATAGCATAGCACATACTGCTTTAAACATCATTAATCCCTTTGTGACTACAAAAGTTAGGATTTACAGCCTTGACTAATACCAAAAGTTGAGAACATTACATTACACAGACATACTTAACATTAAACAGACCTACACAACAGAACCTATACTACCTATTCACTACACCTTTTTCTTGGACAACCTTTCACCTGATGACCTTCTATCCCATAGATAAAACATGCTCCTGATTTATAGTCGGGACAATACAGAGTGGTATGTCCCTCATAGCCACAAAGGTAACATATTCTTTTCTCTTCCTTCTTATTGAATTTTCCTAAGTCATGGTCTTCTATCTTTCTTTTCCCCTTCTTGCTCGGAGCTGCACACGATGTGTTGCTTGTGGCTCCCATCTGATTAATTTGGATTTTATGCCTATCTTATTCTTCCATTGTTTCTATTAATGCCTGACGCAGTTGACTATTTAACAGCTTTTCTATTTCCCACAGCTTTTCCAGAGAAGAAACCTTGTTCCTCAGATCCTGCACCTCTGTTGATGCTTGTTCAAACTTGACTTTAGTGTCTGAATCACTATCTGTCGACTCCACCATCTCTAGGATCCGGTACTACATTTTCTCTGATAACCATTTAAATGCGAAAGTTATTTTCATTGTGAGCCTCTATTTCAGCTATTGGCTTCGATATTAGCTCGGGGGTATGGATTTGATACTTCTTCATGCTATAAGCATATAACAAGCCTTTTCCACCAGACATCTACACACATAAATTATCCTGATTAGCATATAGTATATACACACATCAAATAATAGTTTTATATAAGTTATCTTTTATTTTGTTTGGCGATGGATTTAGTCAATTTATTTCTTTATAAACTCTATATGAGTTATTTATATTTTCAACGTTTCCCTCTGTTCTAAGGTTATAGCCTAAGGTCTATCCCACTTAAGGTTTCTAACCCTAAAGCTCTGATACCAACCTGTAACTTTCATGGTGCTTCCAACCATAACACCTTACAAGGGTACCTATCAGCTTGCCACCGATTGAATCGGCGTCCCCTACGAAGAGTCTGGCTTCGATGCATTCCACACAAGGAAGTCACCAGCGAGAGGCTCGGGGCTCTTCGCAAATTCATGCTTATAGCTTTGATACCAACTTCAGAAAGCCCCGAATTCAGTGCTTTGAAACCCAAATTCAAATCTTCACGATACCATTTCTATGAATGAATAATACTAATAATAATAACAATAATATAAATATTAAACTTAATTTACATAATTATCAGAGTCTAGCTCCCAAGTACGTAACCTTTAATCATTCCTTACAATAAATGATAATAAATATATAACATTGTCTTAATAATATTAAACTATTACATAAGATAACATTGAAATCATTCAAAGAACCTTTCCCTTTCCCTTGTTTCTAGCGAGCCTTTCAAAGTTGTTCACACTTAGTTTTGAAAACATTTAAATTAAGCAAGGATAAATATTTGAGTGCCCAGCAAGTAATAACAATTATATATATATATATATATATAAGCTGAAAGAATTTAAATGTTTTCTTTATACTACCCTTCTACAAAAAATCAATAGTTGTGAAGTAATCTGAATCGATAATAATAACATAACAACCCTCTTTCAAATTTTTGAAACTATGTACTGACTATAAATAGGGTTAAGGGGACATACTATGAACATTGTTTTCATTTTCGAAAAGGTTAAACAGAACTTCATCTTTAAACCGTCATAACTTACGGGCACGGGGGTGATCAGCCCGTTGTACCCTGTATTGATCAATACTACATGCAAGAACAATGTTATCGTTCACTCTGTCCACCTTGGGTGCATAAAAGTTTTTTCCGTGTAAGGGATGTTCATACTTGTCGAGGTTCTAAACCAAAGCAATTCGGTTGGATAATAATAAGGTTTTATCTTGTTCAACAATAATCTATAATTCAACATATATATACGGGAAATTAACAAAGGTGTATCAACATGTGGTTAAATGCAATGATTATCCAAGTGGGAACACTTGTATAACCATTTATAGAAATTATCGAACAGAATATATATCTGAATTACCATATACTAACATGTTGATAATCAATGAGCGTATATGATATAGGGTTAATAATCTGTACAATAATAATATAATTCTGAAACATTCTTACTCATGTCCATTGCATAAAGAAAATACAAAGGTAGGATACTTTCCTGATCTGCTGCTTACAAAATGCAACTTAGTTTTATCTCTTATATCACGACCTATCATTAATCAGATCATTCGTTCGATTAGAACAATATACTATAACATATAATCTCGTGCATTTCACAACAAAGACATAACCTAATCACATCATCACACGGGTTTTAACGGTCGTTGCATCACAAACAAACATTAATACGATCCAAAATATCTAAGTCCAGATCAATTTAAAATACCGATTGTCTGAACGACTTTATCGAGTAATTATCGAGTCTAAGACTCTATTCCATGTTCAATATCCGTAAGTATCGGTCGTTTTATTTTAAATGACTTAATAAATATTTATTAATTTATCGTGAATTTTCAAATCTAGAAATCATTATTAAATGATTCAAATATCAAATAATTCTATTAACATTTAATTATTATTAACTATTAATGAAACCATTGCCAAAATATTAAAGTTATTTATAATAACTCAAAATATTTTAAAACATTTATATTACCCTTAAATGATTTTTAAAATATTTAAATTATTTTTAAATAATTACCATTAATATTATTACTTTAATAATATCTTACTTATGCTTTAGTATCATTAATCAATTAATAATACCTTTATTCATTTACCAATAGTATTAATATTTTATTCATTTACTAATATTATTAATCATTTAATAATATTTTATTCCTTTACTAATGTTATTACATTTTTAATAAGATTTTATTTAATCTCGAATATTATTATTTACATAATATTATTTTAATCATCCAATAATACTTTAATTTAATATTATTAATCTTTTAATAATATTTTAATCTAAGATTAATACTTTAATCTAATATTATTAATCATTTAATAATATTTTAATGAAGCTTTAACCTTAATATTTTTATTTACTTAACAATATCATATTACGATATTAATATCATAATAACATTTTAATAATTTATTTGATCAATAAACAATTTATTCTAATTGTTAGCCCTTTACAAAATCACTTATTTAATATCCATAAAAGGTCATAAATAATATTTCTTATTTTAAATTACCAAAATACCCTAAAATAGTGATAATATTATATATATTAGGAGTATTCAAGCATTAAAATCATATTTTTCTTATTTAAGACATCATTTAACTATTTATTTCAGTTTATTCATAACTTCATCATTTTTAGGAAAAATACCAAACTAATTTCAAAAATTCTTCTTTTCTGGGTTTAGACAGTATATGACCCAACAATGATCTCCAAATTTTTCTGGAATTCTAGAAAGTGATTTACTAATTTTAAAGTGCCCAAGACACTCGGATCTTGCTTCATTTTTCATAAATCGAGTTTTGCTCAGAAAATTCTAAAATTTTCAGAGTATACTCCCATAACATATATGAACATAATGTAAAAATTTCGAATTTTTCTCATGTATACACTGTGAGAAATACGGGTGTTAATATTTAGGAGTCCTTTACGGAAATAGCCATTACGCACAACCTATAAATCGAAACGTGTCCGTTATTTTTCCTACACGTAGATAACTTCTTAAGGTACCTCTGTGATTTTTCTCAGATTTTTAAAACACTTGAAACTGTCCGAAATAGTCATAAGAAAAACGGGGACAGTAGCTTTTTAGGGTTTTAAAACCTTAATACTCTATGTGGACTGTTTTGGGGAAAACAGCTCCCATGGCTTCAATACTTGTTAGATTTGTGTTCTACCACTTGGGTTTACTAGATAACTTATGTATCCCTCCTTCGACTGATCACAAATCCAAGTTGTAAAACTTGAGTTACACAAGATTTAGTGGAAGAAAAACAAGAGTTTCACCCCTTGGAGAACATATGCTCATTTCCTTCCTCTAAACCTTTGATCTAACAGTCAAGATACTTAGTTCCATACATGATGATATGTAGAACTAGGGTATCTTGAGTATTAGTTCATTACTCTAACAAATCTTGCTATAACACAAAATAGAAGAAGAAAAGAAAAAGAATGGAAGAGAACCTCACCTAGTTTTCTTTACTATCCTTCTTGTTCTTCCAAAGTAGGTTATGAATCTAGGATGCATGAACAATAACTCCTCTCCCTCTCAAGAAAACCGAACCCCTCTCTCTCTCTTTTCTCTCTTTGTATGTTGCTAGCTTGGGAGAAAAAAAAATAGAAGAAGGAGAATAGGAGAAATGAAGTGATCTAGCAAATGAATGTGGTGAGTAAACTATTATCCCCCATACTTTTGTTGTCCCATGGATAAAAGGCTTCACCTTATCTCTTTCAATTTAGCCTAATCATGTGATTAAGGGTGCTAAGTAGATTTTCCACCAATGGGAGCATGACACACTTGTCCTTGTGTGTAAGACTTCTACTTATGGAACTTGATTAGCTTAATATTCTTGCCTTAAAAAGGCTAATGTGGCCAGCTATATATATGCCCACTAATTCCTTCATTTAGCCTTTATTTTAATGCATAAATTAGATAAATCAAAGGTCTAAAATACCCTTAATCAAGTGGACTAAGTTTAGGCTTGCATTTTATTTCTTTTGGGCTTCTCCTTTAATTGTTTTGTGTCATGTAATGAACATAGTCTAACAATTTTAATATATGCTACCCAAATTGTTTATTTAGGGTTCCCATTCCCAATCTTATGAAATTTAATTACTTATACATGTGACTTTAGCTCATAACCTAATTAAGTTTATTAGAAATTGGTTTAAAATTATTAGTCACTTGAAAAAACAAGATTATCCACTTAAGTTAGTATACATATTAAATACTAACCTTTCCTTATTACCATAACCCTTAGGTTATTTAATTATCTCACCTAATGTATAATTAGGTTACGAAGCTTTCATTTAGGGTTTAAAATAAAATAAAATTAGTCTCAAAAATTTATAATTAGGGTTTCCTAATTAAGTTAGGTTATCTAACCTCCTAGGTCTTGCATAATAGGAGTTAACATTTACTAATTATTATTAAGCGTTCAAATTTAGCAATTAAGGTGCCGAATTTATCAATTAGGGTTTAAAATTAATAATTAGGGTTTCTAATCACATTATGCATGAACATTAGGGTTTCACACAGTAATATAAGGGTTTGTCACATAACACCATAATTGACCAACCCTTATCGGTCCACATATACTCTGATGCATATTTATAAAGATCAAAAATCAAAATATAATTAATATTATATTATTATTCTCATGCCTTGATCAAAATCCAAAAATTAGGGTTTGGATTCCATATCTGATTTATCTGTCAGTACTTAACATTCTTAATTAAGTTAAAAATAATTAACTTAATAATCTGAACAAAATTCATAAAATAAAATAATTATTATAATAATTCTAAAAATCATTGTATATATTATATAAATTGTAAGACCTCGAATTTTTTTTAATAAAATGGAATTTCCTCTATTTATTATTTTAAAATATTAAGGGTTGATTTGATTAATGTGGATAGTTATGGGTAAAATACGCAAATATTTTTGAATAAGCAAGTGGTTATAAAATATTCATTATTATTTAGGGAATATTCGTTTGGTCGTGGAATATTCAAATCTTTGTCGGGGAATATTCGCAATAGTAGCGATCTTTTATGTGGGCCACATAACAGCGATTGGATGAAGAAAATGACAAATATAAGTTGTTTATAAATAACGGCGTAGTTATTCTGCAGATTATCTTGTTGGAATACTAAATGGTTTAAACACACTAATATCGTTGTTGAGCGATGCTACCAGTATTGCACCAATTATTGATTCTTACGTGAGAAGGCACTACTCAATAATGGTTACGATAATTCTTATTCGATATTTTATTGATTCAATAATTCTTTGCATTGATATTTTATATTACTTGTTGTTTCAATAAATTATCATTACACGATTATTTTCCATTATTGGAGCAATAATTCATATTATCTGAATAATATTATTGGATAATATTATTGGCAATGTCTAGAAAGTTACATCTAAGGAGAGGTTTGGTCACCTAATTGCACGCCAAGTAGATGAGAGATCCTTATTGAAAGCCCCTCTTTCACAGGAGCGGCTTTGGTTGCCAATCTTCGTGATTCTGTAATATTATTTGTGAATAATTAATTATTGATTTATATGATGAGGAAAATATTGATTTTATGTGGATATAGATGGAGAAATTTTTAAAGTGACAATTGTTGAAAATTGAAATTTTATCTTTTTACTAATAAAATAATTCATTTAAATATATTATTATATTTTAATAATATAATAATGGTGATATTTTTATAATGAATGTGGGATATATGAGTATATGAGGAGGAAGAGTATTCTTGTTGCATTAAATGATTAACACATGTTTTGTGTGTCGGTGGACCCCATTTCTTGACCGAAATTTGATTATAGCACAGTAAAATCGTCTGTTTATGGATTTGATCAATTTACATTTGGAATTTGAAAAAACTTTCTTACGCAAAGTTGTAGAAATTTAATTTCCTATAAATAATTGCAAGATTCGAATTTTCTGATAAAAGGGCTATTTATTATGAATTATTGAAGTTCAAAACTCAAAATAATTGATTTTTGGAAGTTTAAAATAATTTAAATAAGAAAAACATTTTTGTGTTTGGTGGGCATCTTTAACACATGCTAAGTTGCTTTGAATTCAGATGATTCTAAGTGGGCGTGAACAAATTAATATATATTATTATTATATTAAATTTTCTACTTTGGTGTTCTAAGCATTTTCCTATAAATAGGGTGCTTAGGTTAGAATTGAAAATCACACCGTAAACTGAAGTTTTCTCTCTATATTATCGGCGTATTCTTGTGAGTATTATGAGTATACTTTGAGTATTGCTATACTGATTTGCAAGTTCAAGTCATAGCCTATATCCTGTTTCAACTAGAAGTCTTGTCTTTTCGAGGTAAGGGATGTTATTTTATTCAAAATGATATTATTTCTTCAATATCATTATTCCGAAATATTGGTTGGAAATTTTATCAAATTTGGAACTTTTTCATGTCGGAGTTACTATTTCACGAGTTCTTATTCACGAGTACTATTCATGAAGCGTGAAGATGTTTTTGGGAAATTTCTATCTTTTGGTGTCGAGTTCTTATTCACGTGTCTGACACTATTCACGAATCTGACACTATTCAATTTAAAAAATGAAATTTCTTCTTTTGTCCAAAATATCTATTATGGATACTAGCTTTGATTGTATCCATATTTTGATCATTCTTGAATTTTACTCCACTCGATTACTTATGAAGTATTTTTGAACTTGGATTGTTTAAAATACTAATCCTTAATATTGTTCTTTTGTTTCATTGGATTCGTTTCCTTTAAAATATTTTTTCATCATCCTCAGTCCCTAAATGATAATATTCTTGAATATCTTTGGCTGTAGTGCAAAGATGAATGATTTCTTGATGAATATCTTTGGCCCAGTAGTCTGAAGATGAGCAGTGTTTAGATGAACATGATCAATCGATGAATATCTTTGCTTTGTAGTGCAAAGATGAATATTTGATTTCAGATATATATTGATTGATGTTACAAGGATAAAATATCGACGATGAACTTTTAAATTCATATATAGAAGATAGTAGTTTGCATTCTCTACTTAACTCTTTTAATGAATTGTTGTTTCCGCTGCAGATTGATTTAAAACTGGTTGTCTATTGTATTCTATTAGATTTTTCCCTGTTGAAGACTAACGATAATTTGTTGTATATTATCTTAGTCATAATATTCTTCTTGGGCTAGTTGAGCTCACCCTTTTCTTTTTTGTTCCATTTTTCTTCTCGGGGCGAGAATGTAGCGAGTACTTAGTCGGGGTATGGAATGATGGTTATAGAGAGAGTTGTTTAGTAATCCTCACCATTTTTATAAAATAATGTATAAATAATTGTGATGAGGATTTATTTGGGTATGTATATTGTCTAGAAGATAATAATTGTATTTAAACTCACATTATATATATTGTTGTCGTATTTTTTGCACGACAAATGTATTAATAAAGTTGTAGTTATTTACATTACCATGTATTTGGCGACTCGAGAATGGGTTGGATGGAATGGACCTATTTTGGGGCGTCACGATTGGTATCGAGCTTAGGGATATGATCTTTGGTGGAGATCGGGGAATAGAACTAGGAGGGAGAGACGAGTAAATCCTTCGCTAGTGTGTCTACCTAAGCTTATTTGTTAGTTGGTTAGTATATAGGGATATTATGTGATATATTAATTTCCTTAATTAACCCTTGTTTTATGGCGATTTGAGAATGTCGATGAGAATATTAACGATGGAGTAAATGAGACCGTGGAGATGCATGTCTTTACCAACGAGGAGAACGTGCAACAGTGGCAATGTACCTCCTGTGAACAACACCAATCGAGAGATGATGAGCGAGGGATGTTTAGAAGCTTTTTGCGATTCATGCAAAATCGACATGAGGAGACTCGTGTTCAAAATACGGGAGAAATGATAGCAATTCACGGGTGGTCACAAACCAAACAGTTTAAAGAGTTGGGACCACCGTGCAGGGAAAGCGGATCCGATCATGGCGGAAACATGGGTCAAAGCAAATTACCAAGATATTCGATGTCTTAGGATGCGGAGAGAGAACGAGAAGTTCCATTCGCCACCTTTATGTTCCGTGTGGCGGCTGATTCATCGGTGGGAATATTTGAAGCGTACCCATCCAAATTTCGCACTCAGGCATGTCGTGGGAGATGTTTGAAGCAGTCAATGACAAATCGTCCTTGAAAGTATTCGTCGTATGAAGGAAGTGGAGTTTATTAGACTAGGCGAAATAACATGGCGGTGTCCCGATCTGAGGTGAAGTTCGCGGAGTTATCGAGTTTACACCTCATTTGGTGGAGAATGAGGAACGTATGACGCGGATGTTTCGAGAGGTTTGAAACCCGACATATATCGATATCTCATTTCTCATAAATTTTCTCTCTATTCGGATATTGTCAGCGGGCTCATTTGTTAGAAGCGAGATAACGAATGCGTTCAACCAAGGACCATAACCAGATCATCTCAAGATAGCGATCATCAAAATAACGATAACCACGGGAGAAAGAAAAATACTGGACAAAGCGGTAACCACTCTGGTGGTAATCGTGGCCATGAAAATAGAAGAAGCGATTCAGGAGGAGATTTTAAAAGAGGATTTAACAACGACCATGTGAAGGCAGCGGTCTGCGTAAAGAATCGGTTCCAAGGAGGAGAAAGACCATCGGTCGTATGTTACAAATCTGGAGACGAGGAGGGACATCACATTGGCCGCCTGACAGTTTAAGGTATGCTATAATTGTGGAAAGAATGACATATCGCTCGAGATTATGCGATATCGAAACCAGATCCAATGAGAATGGTGACTTAAAAGGATGTCTAGAAAAGTCAAAGTCAACGATTCTGGAAGAGCGTTTATCGTGACCCGGTCAAAATGCGAGGAATCGAGCGAAGTTAGCACGGTTAGTTAATTATAAATTCTTACGAAGTTTATACCTTACTAGATCTGGGTTCTACCCATTCTTTTATCTCTCTTGCTTACTCGCTTGCGTTTGAACTTGACTACGGAGAAATTAGACTTTGACCTATTTATGGAGAATCCGTTAGGAGAAACTTTCATTACATCCGTTGTTTAGAAATCTTGCTTGATTCAGTTGGCACTATCACATTACACAGTAACCTTATTTCTATAGAGATATTTGCTTTTGATGTGATTTTAAGGTTAACTACTCATCATCGCCGAAATTGATTACTTTACGTAAGGTTGTTAGTTTTCATATTCTTAAGCAGCACTTTGTTATTGAATTTAAGCAATCAAACCATTGTAGTCAAACATTTTCATATCAAGCCATGAAGTCATTCGTTTATTACGGATGTCAAGTTTTCTTAGTCCATGTTATGGATTTGAATAAAGACACGTCGATTTGAATAATATTCCCATTTGTTATTGATTTTTCTGGACGTATTTCTGAAGAATTTCTTGGCTTACTCCCAAAGCTTTGATATTAAATTTTGTATCGACTTTGAACCCGGTTACAAAACTCATTTCTAAAATCTCATATCGAATGGCTCTATTGAACTTGAGGAGTTAAAAATTCAACTATAAATTTGGTACTGAGCCTTTATCTGGTGACTTCCTTTATGGAATGCACCAAGCGAGATTTCTCCATAGGGGACACCATATTAGATGCGATAGTAAACCGATAGGTGTCATTGTAATGTCTTATCCAAGGTTGGGATATGAGTCACGATTGAGAACAACCTAAGTCGGTAAATCGAAATACGTAGCTTTCAGGCTTAGTTGGTTATTATCGGAGATTCGTTGAAGGATATTCTCGAATCGCTATTCCATTAACGCAATGACTTCGTAGAGATACAAAATTCGAATGGAGCAAGGAATGTGGGAAGAGCTTGAAGAACTCGAGAGGAGACTCATTTCAAAGACATGTTACGACCATGCCATCCTGGAAAAGCGAACGTGGTAGTGGACGTGTTGAGTAGAAGATCGTATATAAGATCTGATGCGATATTGTCAAAGACTAATTTGAATAATTTACAAATAATAGAGATGGAGATGAAAACTCTAGGTACCCACGTGATGATATACGAGTATAATCGACTTTAATCGATAAAGTTAAAGTTGTTCAAGCTACACATCGGAGCTGATGAATTTGAAGAAGGAGGTGCAAGAAGTTGTTATTTCAAAAGCGAGAATCGGTGAGGTGAGGAAAGCTCAAACCTTCGATTTATTAATCCATTTGAAATTCTCGATCGAATAGGAACTGTGGCCTATAGACTTCGTTTCTTTGCCAAGTATGGCGCGTGTTCATAACGCGTTTTCACGTATCGAAGTTACGTAAATATGTGGACAACCCGAACCACGTCATTGAGTTAGAACCGGGACGAGATAGCCAAGACTTAACATACGAGGAGGTACTGTCAAGATCTTGGATAGGAAAGAACATGTCCTATGTCTGAGGTTATACCACAAGTTAAAGTTTTGTGGAGAAACCATGCTATTGAAAAAAATGACACGGAGTTGGAAATGCGAAATGAAAGCGAGGTATCTCATCTTTTCGAAACACCAGGTACGTACGTCAATTTCGAGGACGAAATTTCATAAGGAGGAGAGGTTGTAAGACCCCGAATTTTTTTTTTTTAATAAAATGGAATTTCCTCTATTTATTATTTTGAAATAGTAAGGGTTGATTTGATTAATGTGGATAGTTATGGTTAAAATACGCAAATATTTCGAATAAGCAAGTGGTTATAAAATATTCATTATTGTCGGGGAATATTCGTTTGGTCGTGGAATATTCGTTTGGTCGTGGAATATTAAATGCTTGTCGGGAATATTAAATGCATGACCGTATCTTCTTTATGGGCCACATAACTAAAAGCGATTGGATGAAGAAAATGACAAATATAAGTTGTTTATAAATAACGGCGTAGTTATTCTGAATTATCTTGTTGGAATACCCGGTGGTTAAAACACACTAATGGCGTTGTTGAACAAGTAGCACGGTATTGCACCAATTATTGATTCTTACGTGAAGAAGACACTACTCAATAATGGTTACAATAATTACTTTATTCGATATTTTATTGATTCAATAATTCTTTGCATTGATATTTTATATTACTTGTTGTTTCATAAATTGTCATTACACAATTTTCCATTATCGAGACAATAATTCATATTATCCTGAATAATATTATTGGATAACATTATTGGCAATGTCTAGAAAGTTACGTCTAAGGAGAGGTTTGGTCACCTAATTGCTTGGCCAGCCGATGAGAGATCCTTATTGAAAGCCCCTTCTTTCACAGGAGCAGCTGGTTATCGATCTTGTGATTACTGTAATATTATTTGTGAATAATTAATTATTGATTTATATGATGAGGAAAATATTGATTTTATGTGGATATAGATGGAGAAAATTTTTAAAGTGACAATTGTTGAAAATTGAAATTTTATCTTTTTGATAAAATAATTCATTTAAATATATTATTATATTTTAATAATATAATAATGGTGATATTTTATAATGAATGTGGGATATATGAGTATATGAGGAGGAAGAGTATTCTTGTTGCATTAAATGATTAACACATGTTTTTGTGTGTCGGTGGACCCCATTTCTTGGTGAAATTTGATTATAGCACAGTAAAATCGTCTGTTTATGAATTTGGTCAATTTCTATTTGGAATTTGAAAAACTTTCTTCTGCAAAGTTGTAGAAATTAAATTTTCTATAAAAAGTCATGAGATTCAAATTTTCTGATAAAAGGGCTATTTATTATGAATTATTGAAGTTCAAGAAGCTCAAAATAATTAATTTTGGAAGTTTAAAATAATTTAAATAAGAAAAACGTTTTTTGTGTTTGGTGGGCATCTTTAACACATGCTAAGTTTCTGAATTCAGATGATTCTAAGTGGGCGTGACAAATTAATATATATTATTATTATATTAAATTTTCTACTTTTGGTGTTCTAAGCGTTTTCCTATAAATAGGGTCTTGGGTTAGAATTGAAAATCACACCGTAAACTTTTTTCTCTCTATATTATCGGCGTATTCTTGTGAGTATTTTGAGTATACTTTGAGTATTGCTATACGGTGCAAGTTCAAGTCATAGCCTATATCCAGGTGTTTCAACTAGAAGATCTTGTCTTTCGAGGTAAGGGATGTTATTTTATTCAAAAATGATATTATTTCTTCAATATCATTATGCCGAAATATTGGTTGGAAATTTTTATCAAATTTGGAACTTTTAAATGTCGGAGTTACTATTCATGAGTTACTATTCACGAGTTACTATTCATAAGTACTATTCACGAAGCGTGAAGATGTTTTTTGGGAAATTTCTATCTTTTGGTGCCGGAGTTACTATTCACGTATACGGCACTATTCACCGAAAAATGAAATTTCTTTTTTTTGTCCAAAATATCTATTATGGATACTAGCTTTGATTGTATCCATGTTTTGATCATTCTTGAATTTTACTCCACTCTGATTACTTATGAAGTATTTTTGAACTTGGATTGTTTAAAATACGAATCCTTAATATTTGTTCTTTTGTTTCACTGGATTCGTTTTCTTTAAAATATTTTTCATCATCCTCAGTCCTAAATGATAATATTCTTGAATATCTTTGGCCCAGTATGCAAAAGATGAATGATTTCTTGATGAATATCTTTGGCCCCTAGTGCAAAGATGAGCAGTGTTTAGATGAACATGACCAATGATGAATATCTTTGGCACAGTAGTGCAAAGATGAATATTTGATTCGGATATATATTGATTGATGTTACGAGGATAAAATATCGACGATAAACTTTTAAATTCATATATAGAAGATAGTAGTTTGCATTCTCTACTTAACTCTTCTAATGAATTGTTGTTTCCGCTGCATGATTGATTTAAAACTGGTTGTCCATTGTATTCTATTAGATTTTTCCTGTTGAAGACTAACGATAATTTGTTGTATATTATCTTAGTCATAATATTCTTTACTGGGCTAGTTGAGCTCACCCTTTTTCTTTTTGTTCCATTTTTCTTCTCAGGAGGCGAGAATGTAGCGAGTACGAGTCGGGGTATGGAATGATGGTTATAGAGAGAGTTGTTTAGTAGTCCTCACCATTTTTATAAAATAATGTATAAATAATTGTGATGAGGATTTATTTGGGTATGTATATTGTCTAGAAGACAATAATTGTATTTAAACTCACAGTATATATGTTGTCGTATTTTGCACGACAAATGTATTAATAAAGTTGTAGTTATTTCTGTACGATGTATTTGGCGACTCAGAATGGGTTGGATGGAATGGACCTATTTTGGGGGCGTCACATAAATAATATATAATTATACTTTCATGAAAAATAATTAATAAAAATATTTCTACTATAAAATTAATTATTATAATAATATAGTTTATAACAATCAATAATTCTAAAATAAAATTATTTAAAATCCTTCATGTAATAAATATATCACATAAATACATACACACATTATCTTGGCACATATTCCCCATATTTATTTTAATAAATACAAAAAAAAATTTATACGCAAAATTTCTAATTTATTTGTATAGAAAATATCGGGTTGTTACATAAACAGTTGGGGTATGATTTTATGGGACTAGGATACTCTCTATTTTAAATAAATGGATATTCTCTATTTTATATGGTTCAGATTTAAAATCATCTTTCTCTTCCCTGTCAGCATGATGTTACATTCCAACACATTTTTAATCTGGATCATAAAATGGAAAGTCGCCATTTATTTGAAATGGAGAGGATCTTTGTCCGATTTTGTGGACCCAGATGATTCAATGGGACCTTATGGTAAAATATTGCAATTAGGAGGCTTGACATTCTAGAATGACTACAATCCCAGTTGACTTGTAGTACATTTATTCTACTTGACTTTCTATTAGTGAGGATATAATATTCTATTCCGTTGGAAGTATTTACAGGTATCTTTACATAGGACTCCTAGTTCAATCGGGGATGGATGATCAAGTTATAAATACAAGATCATAGTTCAAGTTTCATGTACAACATACTTTACATACTAAAGTAATTATATATCTCTATTTGTTGATGTTTTTAATTTGTATTTATTCTCACACCTCCGGCGGTTCTAATCGTCAAATTTTTTAGTGTGAGTATTTGTTTACTATGCATGTTTAAGTTTGTTGTTTGGTGATTCGACGAGCGGACAAATTTTATTATTAACATAAATAGTTAAATAGTTTTATTTATTATATAACGAAATATTTTTATAAAATAAACAAAATATTTTTATTTCCTTCAAGATACGTATTTTGATAAATAGTGATCTATATGCATATATATTTATATGGATTACATATTTAGATTCGCTATAAACTATTACTCCCTCTATTTTTTAAAGAATGTCTAAAGTGTGTGTGTGTGTGTGTGTGTGTGTGTGTGTGTATTACACAAATTAAAAAAATTTAAAGTTTTTATTTTTTGAATGGAAGGAAAAAGAAAGCATATGATAGATAATAAAGTAAGGGAATTTGTGACGCCCCCAAAATTAGGTATACGTCACCCATCTTGGGTCGCCACTTACATGGTACATAAATTCAAATCTGACTTACTAACATAAGCGTAGTGTACTATACTGACATAAAGCGTGAGTTTGAATACAAATATTGTCTACTAGATATTATACAAACTCAAAAGGAGTCCTCATTACAACTATTATCACACTATTTCACGAAATAGTGAGGACTACTAATGCTATCCTCTGGACCATTACTCCGCTTCCCAGACTAAATCCCAACTATGTTCTCATTTCACGAAGAAAACGGTGAAAGAAAGGGTGAGCTCAACTAGCCCAATGAAATATTATGACTAAGATAATGCGAGAATAAATTATCATTATCCTTCAACAATGTTAAACGATAAAATACAATAGACAACCGGTTTAATCTGCGTGAAATATCTGATCCATTAAAAGAGTCAAGTAGAAAATAAAGTCTACTATCTTTTAGGTTTTAAAAGGTTTTCATAAATTTTTATCATTAAGACTCGGTTTAATGAATAAACCACAATATCTAATCATCCATGTACCCACGGTCGAGGATTTTCATCAAATTATCAATGGTCATGACTATACCGAATCACCCCGGTCATAATCATACCAAAACTATCCATCATTTGCATCACAGACCCTTTGAGGACTTTTATCACATCATTTATAACAAGCCATGATTATCTTAGAATGATCCCTAGTCATAATCATACTAAGTTCATCTATGCACGTAAGCCAAAGATAACATAATATATCATGAGGATGATGACAATGACATAATAATTCAATAAAATAAGTTCAAGAATTTTTTATCCGAGAATTATTAACGTCCAAATTGTCAACAAGATCTTTATTTTGTAGAGTAAAATTCAAGAATGATCGGAAGAATATTTCCATGAAAAGATCTTTGGATGAAGCCTTGAAATATCGAGGATATTCCACTAATTTCATGGAGTATAGAAGTCAAAGATTCAACCAATTTGGGTATAATAAAGAATGGAATAACAAAAGAAATCACCATAAATGCGGTACTTGCATGATGAGTTATTCAACGAGAATAATAATAACGGAACGGTCGGGTGAAATTCACAAGCGGATGATCCAACGAGAATAATAAATCTTTGAATAATAAATAATGGAACCGAAGTCCTTGTAAAACACGAGATATTCGAATAGAATAATAAATGCGGAATAATAAACAATGGAACCGGTCCGGTGTAAAACACACGATACATGATATTCCAACGAATAATAAAGAATGGAATAACGAAGAAGATCACCAAGTATAGGGGATTTGGCGTATATGACGAGTTATTCAAATGAATAAATATAGAATGGAATAATATAAGTTTCACCAAGTATAGGGTATGCCAGCGTATCACGAGGTTATGTATAGGGTATACCACTTTTTACGAGTTATTCAACAGAATAATAAACAATGGAATAACAACGAAGTTCTCTTCATGAATACAAAGAATAACACCCTTACGGATACAACAAATAATATTCCCTACTAGTAAAGAGACCTTTGGATATCAAAGTAGTGAAGTACGAGAATACTCTTCTTCTTTCTCTCTATAGATTTTCTCTCTATACTTCTCTCTATAATTTCTCTCTAGAGTTTCATTGAATTCATAAGAAAATAATGAAGGAATGAGCTTATTTATAGGAAAATAGAATGCATAGTAATTAATCCATGAAACGGTCCGAGTTGATTTACTTAATCGGCGGTCCATATTTAAAAGCAAAATCTTTTAAATAAAATATAATATATTCTATTTATATAAAAACATTTTACTATCTGCAAACACTATGCAACACTATGCAAAAACACTTATGCAACACTATGCATAATAAAATATAATATATTCTATTTATAGAATAACTTTAATAAAGTATTACATTTTATATAAAAGATGTTTACATTTTATTACGTTAATAATCTGAATAAAACAAAAGCGTCATTATCGCTTATAATAATTCATATTATTAATCGAATGATAATGGAATCAAACCGACTTCTCACATAAGCATCGATAATCAATACCGGTGTCTTCTTATACGAACCACACGATATTCTTTGTACTTTACTCTACCGAGTAGTTCAACAATATCAATGGTAAAACTTTTCGTAGTTATTTCAATAAAATATTTTTGTCGTTTTCTCGATCAGATAATAATTACATTGTAGGGGTCCACCAATGATTGAGTAGTTATGCGAATATTCCCTGCTAAACCTAGATATTCCCCAGGCCAATCGAATATAATATAACCACTTGCATACTTTACAAAATTTATAAATACTACCCACAACTATAATATTATCTCAAATTCACACCATAATATTAAAAATTATTTCGACAAAATTTAAATCTTTATTGATAAAATCTGGGTCTCTCAATCTCCCTCCTTATGGAATTTAAGCCCTCGAAATTAGAATGCGATACCTAGTATGATAAAGAGGTGAGGATACCTTGAATACCTTTATCGTTGAAAACATTAAATTCATCTTTGCAATCCTACCAAAGATATTTATTCACAATTCATCTTTTGCACTACTGGCCGAAGATATACAATTTATAAAACCAATAATCTTTGAGGCGACAATAGTATCCACGACCACGAATTATCCATGCACCAATGGCGAGGATATTCGTGTTTTCAATCTGATCATGATTATATCGAATAATCCTTGGTCATAATCATACCAAGTCTATCAATACACTACTGACCAAAAGATGACTTTTACCACATCCATGAATTAATATTTCATTCTTTGAGACTCAACTCAATAATTAATCCATATCATCGAATCATCCCTACACTACGGGCCAGGATATTCATTAGTATCACGACCACGAATTATCCATGCACTACTACCAAAGATAATCGTGTATTCATTAGTATCGCGACTACAAATTATCCATGCACTACTACGAAAGATAATCGTGTATTCATTAGTATCACGACCACAAATTATCCATGCACTACTACGGCCAAGATAATCGTGTATTCATTAGTATCACGACCACAAATTATCCGAACACTACGGCGAAAGATAATCGTGTATTCATTAGTATCACGACCACAAATTATCCATGCACTACGACCAAAGATAATCGTGTATTCATTAGTATCACGACCACAAATTATCCATGCACTACGGCGAAGATAATCGTGTATTCATTAGTATCACGACCACAAATTATCCATGCACTACTGACCAAAGATAATCGTGTATTCATTAGTATCACGACCACAAATTATCCATGCACTACTGACGAAAGATAATCGTGTTTTTCAATTACGGTTATGATTATACCGAATAATCCTGTCATAATCATACCAAGTCCATCTATGCACTACAAAGCCACGATGACTTTCAACATAATATAAGCATGAGGATAATGATATAAAGAATCAATCAAATGAGATAAAGGATAAATATTAAACATTTATAATATAATTTATCCAGATTCAAGAATATCCCCATGTTATCAATCACTTAATAATCTCATAATCTAATATCCTTAATATTATAACAATATTTTAATCACTTCTTAAATTTATAAATAATTTATTTCAATTGTTTACGCTTTACCATATAATGCATTTAATCATTCAAAAATGCCATACTCATAAGATATCATCACCAATTATCAAATTCCTCATCAAAAAAAATATGCATATACTCTATATAGGATTCTCTAGCCATAAAATCCTATTTTCAACTTTATTACTTCACATAACATATTTAACTCATATGTTCGTAACAAAATTATTTTCATGAAAAATAACAAATCAGTCCCAAAAATATTTCTTTTCTGGGATTTAGCATAATATAGTCCCATAATGAAAATATATTTTTTCTCAATTTTTAAAATTCATTTACTATTTTTCAAAATCAATTTCTAATTAATTCCTTAAGTTTAACTCCAAAAATTCCCAAATCTTGGCAGGACCTTACACATGTTAACGTGAGCTTCCAATTTAAATTTCATGGTCATCGGAGTTATAGAACTCCGGTTATAGCGTTTTTAAATCGGAAAAACCTAAATATTGAAATAGTCATAACTTGCTCATTTTAAGTCAGAATGAGCTCATTTTTGGACAAGAGGTACTTTATACCATATACTTTCATGTCCCAAAAGGCCAGAATTTTTCTCATAATTTAAGTGGCCGAAACAGCCCGTCTAAAATCATGGCAGCAGCTTTTTTTAGTTTTTGCAGCTTTGCACTCCTTTGCTAAAATCAGTCCACACAAAAATCTACAACACCTTTTCCAGTAATTCCACTTGGATTAGTTAGGTAACTCATAGATCTAACTCTAGGACTTGACCACACTCAAAAATTCACAATATAATAGGAGATATGGTCAATTGAATTTCATTGTACGTTTTTCACCAAAATCTGATTTTCAACTCTTTGTGATTTCTAAGAAACTTTCATGTTTTCACATAATAACTAACATAACTCATCATAACACTTACTAATACTTCATATACCCATGATTTTCATTAGTCCAATGCTTTTATTATGACTTTCATCATAATCCACGTAAACTGCTCATTTTTAGTTGAAGAAATATTTGAGGTTTAAGAAATGGGTTTTTGTCTTTGGGAATCAATACAAAATTCGATTTCACGTTCTAGGGTAGGCTAGAAAGTCTTCAAGAATCGCCAAGAAATTTATTAATGATAGAAATATCATTCAAAATCTATTACTCTCGTCAAGACTTGGATAATCGTCACATTAATACCAACTGTGACTTATCCCTTAACACGGATAAAGCACCTCACAATGATACCTATCAACTTGCCATCTTCAATCGGGGCGTCGCCTCTGAGAAAGTCCGGCTTGCATTCATTCCACAGGAAGTCAACAACGAAAGGATCGGGGCTCTTTACTTATGGCTTGATATGACAATGATTGACTTTAGTGGTTTGGTTACTTTGAATTCGCATAACAGTTGGTTAAGAGTATGAAAGTGACAACCTTACAAAAATCATGATGAGTATTTAACCAATCGATTTCTAAAGTCACATCAAAGACAAATATTTTCAAAGAGATAAGATCGACGAGTGTAACGCGAAAATGTTTATTTGAATCAAATAAGATTTAAAAAGCATGTAGAGGTAACGAAGGCTCCTACTAACAAAGTATCAACCAATAAGTCAAAGTTTAACTTCTTGAGTCAAATTTAAGCGTTGAACACAACTAGGTGAAATAAAAGAGTGGGTAGAACGGTATCTAACATCAGTATAGACTTCGCAAGAGCTTATGATTAACTTACCCGTGATAATTTTATTCGGGTCCCTCGTCACGAGAAAAAAACGCTCTCTTAACTACACCGCTTTGGTTTGTCTGGATGACCTTTGGTGCCTCCATCCTAGTTGAATTTGCCTTGATGGCGACAAAATCGATCTAAGTGACCTTCTCTTCCACAATTATAACATGCTTTGGACGGCATGGCGCAGTTCGGATTGATGTGTCCCTCTCCTCCGCATTTGAAGCATATGATAGGTGGTCTTTCTCCTTCCTTAACAACGGGTGCTGGTGCTGACGTCTTTTCATCATCGTTGAATCTCCTTTTCTTGAAATGTCCATTCTTATTGTTTTGGCCCTAATTACCACCGAAGTGGTTACCATATCTGGCCTGTTGATTCCCTCCACGCTTATTGTCACCGCTTCGATGACTACTCTCGCCGGTATTATAATTTTGCGGTTGCTTTCTCTTTTTAGTTCGTTGACTTTCGTTATCGCGCTCCACTAATCGAGCCCTATTTACAACATCCCGAATACAAACGCAGTTTATGAGAAATAATATGTTGACGTATCTCCCGCTTCAAACCTCTTAAAAACATTCGCGCCATTCTCTTCTCTTCATTATCCACCAGTGGGATGCAAACCGTGTGATAATTCGCAAATTTTGCCTCGTATTGCGACACGGTCATATTGTTTTGTTCTAACTTGATAAACTCCACCTCCTTCATGTGGGCGAATACTTTCGAAAAAGTATTTGTCGTTGAAATGACTCTGGAACTTCTCTCAAGATATCTTGATCTGGCAAAGAGTTTGAGTACGTTTCTGATTCCCACCATGAATCGCCTCTCCAGCATGAACATAAAGGCGGCAAAGGAACCTTTGCTCCTCGGAGCATCCCAAGACATCAAATATCTTGGTAATCTGCTTTATCCATGCTTCCGCCAAGTGGTTTTGGCTCTCCTTAAACTCCGGTGGTCCCGGCTCCTTGAATTGTTTAGCGGTGACCGCTTGAGAGTTTCAGTGTTTCCACCTACGTTTTGGGCGTAAGTCGCTCTCACCGATGTTGCATGAATTCTAAAACCTCTTAAATGTACCGTCGTTAAATCGATTGATCGGTGTTGTTGTTTACGGAGGATTATCGCCATCCTGTTGCACATTGTTTACGATTATTGATCCGTGGAGAATCAACAGTCTCCATGCTCCATTGCTATTCTCAACATTCTCGGTTGCCATTTTCAAACACCGCCACAAAATAAGGGTTAATTGACATACAACATATTATCACTATACTCAATGAGAGCCAATCAAATACCAAAAAACTTAGGTAGGTCAAACTAGCGAAGGAATTCTATCTCTCCCCTCCTAGTTCTAGTCTCACATCTTAGCCAGGGATCATATCCCTAAGCTCTGATACCAACTGTGACGCCCCCAAAATTAGGTATACGTCACCCATCTTGTGTGACGACCCCAAAATAGGTCCATTCCATCCAACCCATTCTGAGTCGCCAAATATATGGTACGAAAAAAACAACTACAACTTTATTACAACAATTGTCGTGCAAAAATACAACAACACATATCTTTGTGAGTTTGGATACCAATATATACCAAATGTAACTCGACACCAACTTGGATAACACGTCACCATGACACCTTACATAAAGGTACAATCAAAACTGTTTTAGAAATTAGAATCTTTGGGAAGTGCTCAAGGAAACCTTCGTACATGGGAGGCCATGCTTTTAGGTTATGGTAGATATCATATGGCCACAGAATTATCCTTGGTTGACCCAATAGACCCCAAAGAAAAAAAAGAAGATTACTATCATATTCTTCCCAATGGCGAGTCTTCTCTTGACATATCATTATCTCCACTTGTCTCTAATTTGGTATTATACTCCAAACAAACACCAAGATTATATAGGTAGTGCTTGTAAATATACTCAGCAAGTGGATGAGCACAACCATGTCTTATGATAACACGAGTTTGTATGTCATTAGACATCTTGTATGATAGTGACAAAACACCCTTCCAAAGTTGGGTTCGCCTCACCCTATTTAATTCACCAAAATAACTATTAAATGATGTATAAAATCTGACACACTAAAGCCCTCAATAAAATTATTTTCATACTCTTTAGGGAGAACCTCAACAACTATAGACCACCGATTCTATTCCTTGTTATCCCCGCTTAACTTGACTACACTTTTATTACACGAAAGGAATTATGAAACAAAAGGGTGAGCACAACTAGCTCGATAAAAGAATATTATGACTAAAGATAAATAAATTATCAATAGTCTTCTATCAAGAATGAATCGAGATTTAGAACATATGGTAGATGATAAAACTTTTCAACCCATAGTTGCGGTGAACGAAGCGATCCATTAAAAGAGTCGAATAGACTATAAAGTCTATTGTCTTCTCCACGTTAAAAGTCCACCAACAATATTTTATCCTGTAACAACATCAATCAACAGATCCTTTCCACAATCATATGAATAACTCATAATCATAATTGTGATTCTAAATTCCTCTTCTCATCCGGAATGAAGATAATTTTCATCACTGTCTTTACACCTCGAACATCAAATATCATGGTTATACCAAATCACGCCTCTGTTCATAATCATACTAATAAATTCATCTTTTGCACCACGGGTCAAAGATATTCATCAACAGTTCATCTTTACACTACAAATAAAAGAAATTCAACAACAATTAAATCTTTGCATTACGAGCGAAAGATATTCATCAATAATTCATCTTTGCACTACAAAGCAAAGATATTCAACAACAGTCATCTTTGCATTACGAGCCAAAGATATTCATCAATAATTCATCTTTTGCACTTTCTGAGCTAAAGATATTCAACAACAGTCATCTTTGCACAACGAGCCAAAGATATTCATATATCAAAGAAATACATAATCATTTCAAAAGTTATATAACAATAATTATAACCATGTTGATCAATCCACCTTTGCACTTAAGCTAAAAAAATATTCAATTGTAAATTTAATGGTCATGATCATACCACCAACAATTCAACTTTTGCACTCTTGGCCAAAGAGAACCTATGGTCACGATCATACCAATAATCTACCCATCTTTACACTCAAGTCGAAGAAAAATATCATTATTAGGGTTATAAGAATGTTATATAAAAATAATATAATCAAAACATGGTTTTAATTTCAAGAGTAAGATTCATAAATCAACGATAATTTGGTCGAGAAGAAACCAATTTGTTGTGAATAGTACCACAGTATTAAATGCGTATAGTCCCGTATCGTGCGTAGTAACTTCCGACACGAAAAAGATAAAGTTTCATAATAAAATTCATATCCATATTTATAACACCTTAATCCAAATGTTATAAATCACTTAGAAATCTCATAATCTAATATTATTAATATTATAATAATATTTTAATCATTTTCAAACTTATAAATAATTTAATCCAATTATTTACACTTTAATAATTAATGCATTTAATCATCTAAAAATGCCAAACTCATAAGATTTCATCATCATTAACCAAAACCCTCATAAAAATCTGCATATATCTCATATATGATTCTCAAGCCAATAAATCATATTTTCCAATTTTCTTACTTCACATAACATATTTAATTCACTTATTCATAACTAGTCCATTTTCATGAAAAATACCAAATCAGTTCCAAAAATATTTCTTTTCTAGGATTTAGCAGAATATAGCCCCATATTGAACATATATTTTTCTTATAATTTTTAAAATTCATTTACTATTTTTCACATGGCCAAAACCACCGAATATTTAAACATTTATCATAAATTGTACTTTTCTCCAAAAATTCTGAAATTAATACGGTATCTTGACATTATATAGATGTACTCTCAATAAAAATTTCATCAATTTTGGAGTTAATCACAAGGAGTTATAAGCGGTTACTTTTAAAATAGTCTTTTCAAAAATTCATAACTCTTAATCTATACATCCAAAAATCACCATTTTGGACACAATCAATAAAACTCATCAAAATATCATTTCAAATTTTTCCAGAATTTTCTAAAGGTCAGAAAAATTACGAAACTTAAAATCATAACAACCCTTAAAATCCCTTTTATCCCTTACCTCAAAAGAAAGCAACTTTCCGACGGGATATCGGATATGATGACTGAAGGAAACTTGCAGCGATGAATATCAACTCACCAAGTATCTAAATACTCACAAATTACACTCAATAATCTAGAGAGAGAAAGAGAAAACTTTGTTTACGGTGTGATTTTCAATTCTAACTTAGCCCTCTATTTATAGGAAAATGTTAGCCCATACAAGCGCAGACTTGACTCAGCTACACGATGGCTTTACTGCTACTATTCCACCCACCAAAAAATCAGCCATCTTCCCCAACAACCAAGAGTGGGGCCCACTCAATTCTAGAATTTTCCACCAAAACCTAATTTCCGAATCGATTACCTCTTAAAATTCATAACAAATCATACGTTCTTTTTTAATTGTTCAAAATTTGTGGACATATACTCAACTTATATATGTATAACATATCCAAAAATTACAACGATCAACAGTTTGATCAAAATTTATAACTCACGCAATATAGTTTGAAGAACACCGATTTTTTCGGACTATTAGTCCTTCTGACGATTTCATTCAAAATTTTACCACGAAATATCTACAAAGAATTTTTGGGTGATTCAAATTTCTCTGAGTTAGCTTACTTCTAGGGCTTTCTTTTGATATATGGCTCATCTCTTAACTCATTATACACAAAGAGTTATGGATTTTACAAAATCAAATAATAAACTAATTTTTCGAAAATCCCATATTTTGTTCTCCATTTAACAAATCTTGATAAAACACCTCATCATTAATTCCTTCACTTATAAATACATAAATAAATCCATCATTTATATCCACGTCAAATAAATATTTTCTTATCATATAAATCAATAACTAATTATTCACAAATAATATTACGAATCACAATAATAATGACCAGGCGGTTCCTCAGAAAGAGGGGCTTTCCAATAAGGATTTCTCCTTCTTGGCGCAATTAGGTGACCAAACCTCTCCTTGATGAACTTTCTAGACATTGTCAATAATGCTATCTAATAATATTAATCAAATAATATGAATTATTGATCGATAATGGGAAATCTTTATGCGGTGACAATTATTGAACAATAATAATATAAAATTTCAACGTAGCAATTATTGAATCAATAAATAAAAATATTGAACAATAATTCTTTGTAATAATTATTGAGTAGTGCCTTCTTATGTAAGGATCAATAATTCAAAAATCTTGTAAAACCGCAATCTTCTTGTGCAAACACGCGTATTACTTTATATTTTAACCATCGGGTATTCCAACAATGTTAACTTGATAACGATTACGCCGTTATTTATAAAAACTTAATTTTGTCGTTTTTCTTCAAGCGACAGTTATTACATTATGGGGCCCAAAAATGGGTACATACTGGCAAATAAATAATATTCCCAAACGGAAAGAATATTCCACGACCAAACGAATATTCCCAACAACAATGAATATTTTATAACCACTTGTGTATTTTGAAAAAATTCATATATCACCCTTAACTTTAACTTTTATCAATTTAACCATTTACTGAATAGTAATTATAAGAAAAATTGAATACTTTTATTTCATAAAATTCGGGGTCTTACAACTAAAATGAACAGTTTACGTGGTTTATGATGAAAGTCATAATAAAAGCATTGGACTAATGAAAATCATGGGTATATGAAGTATTAGTAAGTGTTATGATGAGTTATGTTGGTTATTATGTGAAAACATGAAAGTTTCTTAGAAATCACAAAGAGTTAAAAATCAGATTTTGGTGAAAAACATAACATGAAATTCAATTGACCATATCTCTTATTATATTTTGAATTTTTGAATGTGGTCAAGTCCTAGAGTTAGATCTACGAGTTACCTAACTAATCCAAGTGGAATTACTGGAAAAGGTGTTGTGGATTTTGCGTGGACTGATTTTTTAGCAAAGGAGGCCAAAGCTGTAAATTTCGAAAATGCTACTTGAAACTTTAAGGGACTGTTTCGGCCACTTAAATTATGAGAAAAATTCTGGGTTTTGGGACATGAAAGTATATGGTATAAAGTACCTCCTGTCCAAAAATGAGCTCATTCTCGACTTAAAATGAGCAAGTTATGACTATTTCAATATTTAGATTTTAAATTGAAAAATAGCTATAACCGGAGTTCTATAACTCAGATGACCATGAAATTTAAACTTGAAGCTCACGTTAACATGTGTAAGATCCTGCCAAGATTTGGGAATTTTGGAGTTAAACTTGAGGTAGCTAATTTCTTAAGGAATTAATTAGAAATTGATTTTTGAAAAATAGTAAATGAATTTTAAAAATTCCGAAAAATATATTTTCATTATGGGACTATATTATGCTAAATCCCAGAAAAAAATATTTTGGGACTAATTTGGTATTTTTCATGAAAATAGTTTAATTCTGAACATATGAGTTAAATATGTTATGTGAGGTAACAAAGTTGAAAATAGGATTTTATGGCTAGAGAATCCTATATAGAATATATACATATTTTTTTTTTTGATGAGGGATTTGATAATTGGTGATGATATTTTATGAGTATGGCATTTTGAATGATTAAATGCATTATATGGTAAAAGCGTAAACAATTGAGATAAATTGTTTATAAATTTAAGAAATGATTAAAATATTGTTATAATATTAATGATATTAGATTATGAGATTATTAAGTGATTGATAACATGGGGATATTCTTGAATCTGGATAAATTATATTATAAATGTTTAATATTTATCCTTTATCTCATTTGATTGATTCTTTATATCATTATCCTCATGCTTATATTATGTTGAAAGTCGTATATGGCTTTGTGGTGCATAGATGGACTTGGTATGATTATGATTGGGATTGTTCGGTATAATCATAATCAGTAAATGAATACACAATTATCTTTGGTAGTAGTGCATGGATAATTTGTGGTCGTGATACTAATGAATACACAATTATCTTTGGTAGTAGTGCATGGATAATTTGTGGTCGGATACTTAATGAATACACAATTATCTTTGGTAGTAGTGCATGGATAATTTGTGGTCGTGATACTTAATGAATACACAATTATCTTTGGGTAGTAGTGCATGGATAATTTGTGGTCGTGATACTAATGAATACACAATTATCTTTGGTAGTAGTGCATGGATAATTTGTGGTCGTGATACTTAATGAATACACAATTATCTTTGGTAGTAGTGCATGGATAATTTGTGATCGTGATACTTAATGAAAACACAATTATCTTTGGTAGTAGTGCATGGATAATTTGTGGTCGTGATATTAATGAATACACAATTATCTTTGGTAGTAGTGCATGGATAATTTGTGGTCGTGATACTAATGAATACACAATTATCTTTGGTAGTAGTGCATGGATAATTTGTGGTCGTGATACTAATGAATACACAATTATCTTTGGTAGTAGTGCATGGATAATTTGTGGTCGTGATACTTAATGAATACACAATTATCTTTGGTAGTAGTGCATGGATAATTTGTGGTCGTGATACTTAATGAATACACAATTATCTTTGGTAGTAGTGCATGGATAATTTGTGGTCGGATACTTAATGAATACACGATTATCTTTGGTAGTAGTGCATGGATAATTTGTGGTCGTGATACTAATGAATACACGATTATCTTTGGTAGTAGTGCATTGATAATTTGTGGTCTTGATACTAATGAATACACGATTATCTTTGGTAGTAGTGCATGGATAATTTGTGGTCGTGATACTAATGAATACACAATTATCTTTGGTAGTAGTGCTTGGATAATTTGTGGTCGGATACTAATGAATACACAATTATCTTTGGTAGTAGTGCATGGATAATTCGTGGTCGTGATACTAATGAATATCCTTGGCACGTGAGTGCGGGGATGATTCGATGATATGGATTAATTATTGAAATGAGTCTCGGCGAATGAAATATTAATTCATGGATGTGGTAAAAAGTCATCTTTGGTAGTAGTGCATTGATAGACTTGGTATGATTATGACCAAGGATTATTCGGTATAATCATGTCAATTGAAAACACGAATATCCTTGGCGATGGTGCATGGATAATTAAGTGGTCGTGATACTATTAAGTCGCTGCGTCTCGGCATTATTGGTTTTACGATTTGTATATCTTTAGCTTTGTAGTGTAAAGATGAATTGTTAATGAATAGCTTTGGCGATTTCAAAGATGAATTTAATATTTTTAAACGATAAAGGTATTCAAGGTATCCTCATCTCTTTATCATATCAGTATCGCACCCTAATTTCGAGGGGCTAAATTCCATAAGGAGGGAGATTGTGAGACCCAGATTTTATCAATAAAGATTTAAATTTTGTTGAAATAATTTTTTAATATTATGGTGTGAATTTAAGATAATATTATAGTTGTGGGTAGTATTTATAAATTTTGCAAAAGTATGCAAGTGGTTATATTATATTCGATTGGTGGGGAATATTCGGTTTAGCGAGGAATATTCGTATAACTACTCAATCATTGGTGGACCCCACAATGAAATTATTGTCGGATTGAGAAAACGCAAAAAAATATTTTATTGAAATAACGGCGGAAGTTTTACTAGTGATTCTTGTTGAACTACTTTCGGTAGTAAAAAATACGATGTCGTGTGTGGTTGCATAGTAGCATTACGGTATTGATTATTGATGCTTATGTGAGAAGTCACTCGGTTTGATTCCATTATTGTCGATTAATAATATGAATTATTATAGCGATAATGACGTTTTGTTTTATTAAGTATTATTAACGTAATAAAAGCGAAACATCTTTATATAAAATAGAATACTTTATTAAAGTTATTACATAAATAGAATATATTATATTTTATTATGCATAGTGTTGCGTAGTGTTTTGCGTAGTGTTTTGCATAGTATTGCATAGTGTTTTGCATAGTAAAATGTTTTTATATAAATAGAATATATTATATTTTATTTAAAAGATTTTTCTTTAAATATGGACCGTCAGATTAAAATAAATCAATCTGGATAGTTCATGGATTAATTCTTATGCATTCCATTTTCCTATAAATAGAAGCTCGTTCCTTCATTATTTTCTTACGAATTCATTGAAACTACAGAGAGAGAATAGATAGAGAAAGCTATAGAGAAAAGTTATAGAAAGAAGAAGAGTATACTACTACTTCACTACTTCTATATTCAGGTTCTTTTTACGGTAAGGGTGTTATTCTTTCTTCTTGAAGAGAACTTACATTATTCCATTCATTATTATTACATTGGAATAACTTTTGTAAAAGTGGCATACCCTATACATAACTTTGTATCTGCTGCATACCCTATACTTGGTGAAATCCTTATGTTATTCCATTGCTTTTTACTACATTGGAATAACTTTTGTATCTGTGATTTACCTATACTTGGTGACATTCTTCTATTATTACATTGGAACATCACATGCATGTGTTTTACACCGGACTGGTTTCGTTTTTATTATTCTCATTGGAACATCCTGTCATGTGTTTTACACCGGACTTTCCGTTTTTTATTATTCATTGGAACATCACATGCATGTGTTTTTTACACCGGACTGGTTAAAATCTTTATCATTCTGTTGGAATATCTGTCTCGTGTGTTTTACAGGATCCAGTTCCATCTTTATTATTACATTGGAACATCACAGCTTGTGTGAATTTCACGACACAGTTTAGTTATTATTATTACATTGGAATAACTTTTGTACATCGCAATCTGCATGCATGGTGATTTCTTTTGTTATTCCATTCTTTATTATACCCAGTTGGTTAAAACTTTGACTTCTATACTCCATGAAATTAGTAGAATATCCTTGATATTTGCGTTTCATCCATATCTTTTCATGGAAATATTCTTGATCATTCTTGAATTTTACTCTCTGAAACAATGATCATGTTGACAATTTGGGCGTTAATAATTCATGGATTAAATAATTCTTGAACTTGTTTTATTGAATTACTATGTCATTGTCATCATCCTCATGTTATATTATGTTATCTTTGGCTTACGTGCATAGATGAACTTAGTATGATTATGACCGAGGATCATTCGGTATAATCATGACTTGATATAAATGATGTGACAAAAGTCATCGATGGCACATAATAATGCGATGATGGATAGTTTTTGTATGATTATGACCGGGGGTGATTCGGTATAGTCGTGACCATTGATAATTTGATGAAAATCCATGGCCAGTGAGTGCGAGGGATGATTAGATGTGGTGGTTTATTTATTAAAATTTGAGTCTCGGCGATAAAAAGTGATGAAAACCTTTTAAAACCTAAAAGATAGTAGACTTTATTCTCTACTTGACTCTTTTAATGGATTGCTTATTCAATTGCAGATTAAACCGGTTGTCTATTGTATTTTATCGGTTTAACATCGTTGAAGGCTAATGATAATTTATTCGCATTATCTTAGTCATAATATTTCTTCTTTGGGCTAGTTGAGCTCACCTTTTCTTTTTCACTTTATTCTCTCTTGAAATGAGAACATAAATTTGGACGAGTCGGGGAGCGAAGTAATGGTCCGAAGGATAGCATTAGTAGTCCTCACTATTACGTGAAATAGTGTGATAATAGTTGTAATGAGGACTCCTTTTGAGTTTGTATAATATCTAGTAGACAATATTTGTATTCAAACTCACGATTTATGTCGTATTATGTATCGACGATTAGGTTAATAAGTTGTATTTGAATTTATGTACCATGTAAGTGGCGACCCAAGATGGGTGGCGTATACCTAATTTTAGGGGCGTCACGGTTGGTATCGAGCTTAGGGATATGATCCACAGGTGAAATGTGAGATAAGAACTAGGAGGGAGAGCGGGGAATTCATTCACTAGTATGACCTACCTAAATTTATTTGGTATTTAATTGGTCGATTGAGTATAGGAATAATATGTGATATGTTAATTAACCCTTGTTTTGTGACGGTGTTTGAGAATGGCATCCGAAAATCTTTGAGATAAGCAATGAAGCACATGAGAGTGTTGATTCGATTTCAAACAAAAGGTAACGACCAACAACACGATAATAATCATCTTGGTGGCAACGGCTATCGAACAATGATAACCATCGTGGGGAAATTATCATGCTAAGAATGGTAACCACTTGATGGTAATCATGGCAAAGATAATAGAAGTGGAAATTTCAAGAAGAGAAGGTCATTTAGCTCGATTTTGTCGTATAGTGAAGTCAAGTCCAATTTGGGATAGTGGCACCAAAGGCATCCCGAACAAAACCAAAGCCGGTAGTTTTAGAGAGCGTTTTTTTGACTTCGTGACGAGGGAAACCCGAATAAGATTATCACGGGTAAGTAATCATAAGCTCTTGCGAAGTCTATACCGTGTTAGATACCGTTCTACCCACTCTTTTATTTCACCTAGTTGCGTTCAACGTTTAAATTTAACTCCTGGAGAATTTAGACTTTGACTTATTGGTTGAAACTTCGTTAGTAGGAGCCTTCGTTACGCTTACTATTTTTTAAATCTTGTTTGATTCAAATAAACACTTTCACGTTACTGTCGATCTTATCTTTTGAAAATACTTGCCTTTGATGTGATTTTAGGAATCAATTGGTTAACTACTCATCATGTTTTTTCAGTATGGTTGTTAGCTTTTATATTCATAACCAACTGTTATCCGAATTCAAAGTAACCAAACCCTAAAGTTAATCACTGTTATATCAAGCCATAAGTAAAGAGCCCGATCCTTTCGTTGTTGACTTCCTTGTATGGAATGCACCGAAGCCAGGCTTTCTGTAGACGACATCGTGAATGAAGATGGCAAGTTTATAGGTATCATTGTGAGGTGCTATCTAGGTTAAGGGATAGAAGTCACAGTTGGTATTAATGTGACGTACTATCCAAGTCTTGGACGAGAGTAACAGTTTTGAATGATATTTCTATCATTAATAAATTTCTTGGCGTATTCTTGAAGACTTCCTAGCCTACCCTAGAACGTGAAATCGAATTTTGTATTGACCCCGATCTGAAAAAACCCATTTCTTAAACCCTCAAATATTTCTTCAACTAAAATGAGCAGGTTTACGTGGTTTATGATGAAAGTCATAATAAAAGCATTGGACTAATGAAAATCATGGGTATATGAAGTATTAGTAAGTGTTATGATGAGTTATGTTGGTTATTATGTGAAAACATGAAAGTTTCTTAGAAATCACAAAGAGTTAAAAATCAGATTTTGGTGAAAAACATAACATGAAATTCAATTGACCATATCTCTTATTATATTTTGAATTTTTGAATGTGGTCAAGTCCTAGAGTTAGATCTACGAGTTACCTAACTAATCCAAGTGGAATTACTGGAAAAGGTGTTGTGGATTTTTGCGTGGACTGATTTTAGCAAAGGAGGCCAAAGCTGTAAATTTCGAAAATGCTACTGCCCAGAAACTTTAAGGGACTGTTTCGGCCACTTAAATTATGAGAAAAATTCTGGGTTTTTGGGACATGAAAGTATATGGTATAAAGTACCTCCTGTCCAAAAATGAGCTCATTCTGACTTAAAATGAGCAAGTTATGACTATTTCAATATTTAGATTTTTAAATTAAAACGCTATAACCGGAGTTCTATAACTCAGATGACCATGAAATTTAAACTAGAAGCTCACGTTAACATGTGTAAGATCCTGCCAAGATTTGGGAATTTTTGGAGTTAAACTTGAGGTAGCTAATTTCTTAAGAAATTAATTAGAAATTGATTTTTGAAAAATAGTAAATGAATTTTAAAATTCCGAGAAAAATATATTTTCATTATGGGACTATATTATGCTAAATCCCAGAAAAAAAATATTTTTGGGACTAATTTGGTATTTTTCATGAAAATAGTTTAATTCTGAACATATGAGTTAAATATGTTATGTGAGGTAACAAAGTTGAAAATAGGATTTTATGGCTAGAGAATCCTATATAGAATATATACATATTTTTGATGAGGATTTGATAATTGGTGATGATATTTTATGAGTATGGCATTTTGAATGATTAAATGCATTATATGGTAAAAGCGTAAACAATTGAGATAAATTGTTTATAAATTTAAGAAATGATTAAAATATTGTTATAATATTAATGATATTAGATTATGAGATTATTAAGTGATTGATAACATGGGGATATTCTTGAATCTGGGATAAATTATATTATAAATGTTTAATATTTATCCTTTATCTCATTTGATTGATTCTTTATATCATTATCCTCATACTTATATTATGTTGAAAGTCATATGTGGCTCAGTAGTGCATAGATGGACTTGGTATGATTATGACCGAGGATTGTTTAAGTATAATCATAACCGTAAATGAATACACAATTATCTTTGGTAGTAGTGCATGGATAATTTGTGGTCGTGATACTAATGAATACACAATTATCTTTGGTAGTAGTGCATGGATAATTTGTGGTCGTGATACTAATGAATACACAATTATCTTTGGTAGTAGTGCATGGATAATTTGTGGTCGTGATACTAATGAATACACAATTATCTTTGGTACATAGTGCATGGATAATTTGTGGTCGTGATACTAATGAATACACAATTATCTTTGGTAGTAGTGCATGGATAATTTGTTGTCGTGATATCTAATGAATACACAATTATCTTTGGTAGTAGTGCATGGATAATTTGTGATCGTGATACTAATGAAAACACAATTATCTTTGGTAGTAGTGCATGGATAATTTATGGTCGTGATGATAATCTTAATGAATACACACATTATCTTTGGTAGTAGTGCATGGATAATTTGTGGTCGTGATACTAATGAATACACAATTATCTTTGGTAGTAGTGCATGGATAATTTGTGGTCGTGATACTAATGAATACACAATTATCTTTGGTAGTAGTGCATGGATAATTTGTGGTCGTGATACTTAATGAATACACAATTATCTTTGGTAGTAGTGCATGGATAATTTGTGGTCGTGATACTAATGAATACACAATTATCTTTGGTAGTAGTGCATGGATAATTTGTGGTCGTGATACTTAATGAATACACGATTATCTTTGGTAGTAGTGCATGGATAATTTGTGGTGGTGATACTAATGAATACACGATTATCTTTGGTAGTAGTGCATTGATAATTTGTGGTCTTGATACTTAATGAATACACGATTATCTTTGGTAGTAGTGTGCATGGATAATTTGTGGTCGTGATACTAATGAATACACAATTATCTTTGGTAGTAGTGCTTGGATAATTTGTGGTCGTGATACTTAATGAATACACAATTATCTTTGGTAGTAGTGCATGGATAATTAAATGGTCGTGATACTAATGAATATCCTTGGCACGTAGTGCGGGGATGATTCGATGATATGGATTAATTATTGAAATTTGAGTCTCAAAGAATGAAATATTAATTCATGGATGTGGTAAAAGTCATCTTTAGTAGTAGTGCATTGATAGACTTGGTATGATTATGACCAAGGATTATTCGGTATAATCATGGCCAGTAATTGAAAACACGAATATCCTTGGCGATTAGTGCATGGATAATTCGTGGTCGTGATACTTATTAATTGCGTCTCAAAGATTATTGGTTTTACGGTTGTATATCTTTGCTTTGTAGTGTAAAGATGAATTGTTAATGAATAGCTTTGGCAGATTTCAAAGATGAATTTAATATTTTTAACGATAAAGGTATTCAAGGTATCCTCATCTCTTTATCATATCAGTCGCACCCTAATTTGAGGGAAAATTCCATAAGGAGGGAGATTGTGAGACCCCAGATTTTATCAATAAAGATTTAAATTTTGTTGAAATAATTTTTTAATATTATGGTGTGAATTTAAGATAATATTATAGTTGTGGGTAGTATTTATAAATTTTGCAAAAGTATCACAGTGGTTATATTATATTCGATTGGTGGGGAATATTCGGTTTAGCGGGGAATATTAAATGCACTACTCAATCATTGGTGGACCCTAGCAATGAATTATTATCGGATTGAAAACGACAAAAATATTTTATTGAAATAACGGCGGAAGTTTTACCGTGGTTATCTTTGTTGAACTACTTTCGGTAGTAAAAAAGTGCGATGTCACGTGTGGTTGCATAGTAGCACACCGGTATTGATTATTGATGCTTATGTGAGAAGTCACTCGGTTTGATTCCATTATTGTCGATTAATAATATGAATTATTATAGCGATAATGACGTTTTGTTTTATTCAGATTATTAACGTAATAAAATGAAACATCTTTTATATAAAATAGAATACTTTATTAAAGTTATTACATAAATAGAATATATTATATTTTATTATGCATAGTGTTGCGTAGTGTTTTGCATAGTGTTTTGCATAGTATTGCATAGTGTTTGCATAGTAAAATGTTTTTATATAAATAGAATATATTATATTTTATTTAAAAGATTTTTCTTTAAATATGGACCGTCGATTAAAATAAATCAATCTGACCGCTTCATGGATTAGTTCTTATGCATTCCATTTTCCTATAAATAGAAGCTCATTCCTTCATTATTTTCTTACGAATTCATTGAAACTACTGAGAGAGAAATTATAGAGAGAAGCTATAGAGAAAGTTATAGAAAGAAGAAGAGTATTCTCGCTACTTCACTACTTCTATATTCAGGTTCTTTTACGGTAAGGGGTGTTATTCTTTCTTCTTGAAGAGAACTTACATTATTCCATTCATTATTATTCTTTGGAATAACTTTTGTAAAAGTGGCATACCCTATACATAACTTTGTGTCACGCGGCATACCCTATACTTGGTGAAATCCTTATGTTATTCCATTGCTTTTTACTCTGTTGGAATAACTTTGTATACATGCTATTTTACCCTATACTTGGTGACATTCTTCTATTATTACATTTGAAACATCCTCATGCATGTGTTTTACACCTACTTGTTTACGTTTTTATTATTACATTGGAACATCACATGCATGTGTTTTACACCGACTGGTTCCGCTTTTTATTATTCTGTTGGAACATCACATGCATGTGTTTTACACCGGACTGGTTCCGCCTCTTTATCATTACATTGGAATATCCTATCATGTGTTTTACACCGGATCCGGTTCCATCTTTATTATTCTGTTGGAACATCCCGCTTGGTGTGAATTTCACGACTGGTTCCGTTATTATTATTCTGCATTGGAATAACTTTTATACATCTGCAAGCAATCGCATGCATGGTGATTTCTTTTGTTATTCCATTCTTTATTATACCCAGTTGGTTAAAACTTTGACTTCTATACTCCATGAAATTAGTAGAATATCCTTGATATTTGCGTTTCATCCAATATCTTTTCATGGAAATATTCTTCGATCATTCTTGAATTTTACTCTACTGAAAGCAAAGATCGTGTTGACAATTTGGGCGTTAATAATTCATGGATTAAATAATTCTTGAACTTGTTTTATTGAATTACTATGTCATTGTCATCATCCTCATGTTATATTATGTTATCTTTGGCTTACGTGCATAGATGAACTTAGTATGATTATGACGAGGGGATCATTCGGTATAATCATGACTTGATATAAATGATGTGACAAAAAGTCATCGATGGCACATGTAATGCGATGATGGATAGTTTTGGTATGATTATGACCGGGGTGATTCGGTATAGTCATGACCATTGATAATTTGATGAAAATCCTTGGCCAGTGAGTGCGGGGATGATTAGATGTGGTGGTTTATTTATTAAAATTTGAGTCTCGGTGATAAAAAGTGATGAAAACCTTTTAAAACCTAAAAGATAGTAGACTTTATTCTCTACTTGACTCTTTTAATGGATTGCTTATTCATTGCAGATTAAACCGGTTGTCTATTGTATTTTATCGGTTTAACATTTGTTGAAGGCTAATGATAATTTATTCGCATTATCTTAGTCATAATATTTCTTCTTGGGCTAGTTGAGCTCACCCTTTTCTTTCACCTTTTCTCTCTTGAAAATGAGAACATAGGCTGGGACGAGTCGGGGAGCGAAGTAATGGTCCAGAGGATAGCATTAGTAGTCCTCACTATTACGTGAAATAGTGTGATAATAGTTGTAATGAGAACTCCTTTTGAGTTTGTATAATATCTAGTAGACAATATTTGTATTCAAACTCACAGTTTATGTCGTATTGTACACGACAGTTAGGTTAGTAAGTTGTATTTGAATTTATGTACCATGTAAGTGGCGACCCAAGATGGGTGACGTATACCTAATTTTGGGGGCGTCACAGATAACACGAGTTTGTATGTCATTAGACATCTTGTATGATAGTGACAAAACACCCTTCCAAAGTTGGGTTCGCCTCACCCTATTTAATTCACCAAAAATAACTATTAAATGATGTATAAAATACAACACACTAAAGCCCTCAATAAAATTATTTTCATACTCTTTAGGGAGAACCTCAACAACTATAGACCACCGTTCTATTCCTTTGTTATCCCCGCTTAACCCAGCTACACTTTTATTACCTGAAAGGAATTGTGAAACAAAAGGGTGAGCACAACTAGCTCAGTAAAGAATATTATGACTAAAGATAAATAAATTATCAATAGTCTTCATCAGTAATGAATCAGAGATTTAGAACATATGGTAGATGATAAAACTTTTCAACCATAGTTGCAGGTGAACGAAGCAATCCATTAAAAGAGTCAAATAGACTATAAAGTCTATTGTCTTCTCACGTTAAAAGTCCACCAACAATATTTTATCCCTCGTAACATCAATCAACAGCCCTTTCCACAATCATATGAATAACTCATAATCATAATTGTGATTCTAAATTCCTCTTCTCATCCGTGACGAAGATAATTTTCATCACCGCCTTTACCTCAAAACATCAAATATCATGGTTATACCAAATCACGCCTCGCATTCATAATCATACTAATAAATTCATCTTTACACCACGTCAAAGATATTCATCAACAGCTTCAAAGATATAATCAAAACATGGTTTTAATTTCAAGAGTAAGATTCATAAATCAACGATAATTTGGTCGTAGAAGAAGAAACCAATTTGTTGTGAATAGTACCACAGTATTCGTATATAGTCCCGTGATACGCGCATGCGTAAGTAACTTCCGACACGAAAAAGATAAAGTTTCATAATAAAATTCATATCCATATTTATAACACCTTAATCCAAATGTTATAAATCACTTAGAAATCTCATAATCTAATATTATTAATATTATAATAATATTTTAATCATTTTTCAAACTTATAAATAATTTAATCCAATTATTTACACTTTAATAATTAATGCATTTAATCATCTAAAAATGCCAAACTCATAAGATTTCATCATCATTAACCAAAACCCTCATAAAAATCTGCATATATCTCATATATGATTCTCAAGCCAATAAATCATATTTTCCAATTTTCTTACTTCACATAACATATTTAATTCACTTATTCATAACTAGTCCATTTTCATGAAAAATACCAAATCAGTTCCAAAAATATTTCTTTTCTAGGATTTAGCAGAATATAGCCCCATATTGAACATATATTTTTCTTATAATTTTTAAAATTCATTTACTATTTTTCACATGGCCAAAACCACCGAATATTTAAACATTTATCATAAATTGTACTTTTCTCCAAAAATTCTGAAATTAATACGGTATCTTGACATTATATAGATGTACTCTCAATAAAAATTTCATCAATTTTGGAGTTAATCACAAGGAGTTATAAGCGGTTACTTTTAAAATAGTCTTTTCCCGTAAAATTCATAACTCTTAATCTATACATCCAAAAATCACCATTTTTGGACACAATCAATAAAACTCATCAAAATATCATTTCAAATTTTTCCAGAATTTTCTAAAGGTCAGAAAAATTACGAAACTTAAAATCATAACAACCCTTAAAATCCCTTACTATCCCTTACCTCAAAAGAGCAGCACTTCTGACTGGATATCGGATATGACGCTGAAGGAAACTTGCACTGATGAATATCAACTCACCAAGTATCTAAATACTCACAAATTACACTCAATAATCTAGAGAGAAAAGAGAGAAACTTTGTTTCAAAGTGTGATTTTCAATTCTAACTTAGCCTTCTATTTATAGGAAAATGTTAGCCCTACCAAAGCAAACTTGACTTCGCTACTTGATGGCTTTACCGCTACTATTCCACACACCAAAAATCAGCTATCTTCCCCAACAACCAAGAGTGGGGCCCACTCAATTCTAGAATTTTCCACCAAAACCTAATTTCCTAATCAGCCACCTCTTAAAATTCATAACAAATCATACGCTCATTTTTAACGGTTCAAAATTTGTGGACATATACTCAACTTATATATGTATAACATATCCAAAAATTACAACGATCCAACGGTCGGATCAAAATTTATAACTCACGCAATATAGTTTGAAGAACACCGATTTTTTGGACTATTAGTCCTTCTGGACCGATTTCATTCAAAATTTCACCACGAAATATCTACAAAGAATTTTTGGGTGATTCAAATTTTTACAGATTAGCTTACTTCTAGGGCTTTCTTTTGATATATGGCTCATCTCTTAACTCATTATACACAAAAGAGTTATGGATTTTACAAAATCAAGTAATAAACTAATTTTTCCTCGAAAATCCCATATTTTGTTCTCCATTTCGACAAATACTTGATAAAACACCTCATCATTAATTCCTTCACTTATAAATACATAAATAAATCCATCATTTATATCCACTTCAAATAAATATTTTCTTATCATATAAATCAATAACTAATTATTCACAAATAATATTACGTAATCACAATAATGATGACCAGCGCGCTCCTGTGAAAGAAAGGGGCTTTCCAATAAGGATTTCTCCTTCTTGGCGCCAATTAGGTGACCAAACCTCTCCTTGATGTAACTTTCTAGACATTGCCAATAATGCTATCTAATAATATTAATCGAATAATATGAATTATTGATCCGATAATGGGAAATCGTCAAAAAAGACAATTATTGAACAATAATAATATAAAATTTCAACGTAGCAATTATTGAATCAATAAATAAAAATATTGAGCGATAATTACCGTAATAATTATTGAGTAGTGCCTTTCTTATGTAAGGATCAATAATTCAAAAATACTGTAAAACCGTAAAGCTATCTTTAAAACACGCGTATTCTTGTATTTTAACCATCGAAGTATTCCAACAATGTTAACTGTGAATGATTACGCCTGTTATTTATAAAAACTTAATTTTGTCGTTTTCTTCATCCGACGCTTATTCATTATGGGGCCCAAAAAATGGTCATTTTGTCGTATTTAATATTCCCCGACGTAAAGAATATTTCACGACCAAACGAATATTCCCGACAAATGATGAATATTTTATAACCACTTGTGTATTTTGAAAAAAATTCATATATCACCCTTAACTTTAACTTTTATCAATTTAACCATTTACTGAATAGTAATTATAAGAAAAATTGAATACTTTTATTTCATAAAATTCGGGGTCTTACATCTTGGGTCGCCACTTACATGGTACATAAATTCAAATACAACTTACTAACATAACTGTCGTGTACTATACGACATAAACTGTGAGTTTGAATACAAATATTATCTACTAGATATTATACAAACTCAAAAAGGAGTCCTCATTACAACTATTATCACACTATTTCACAGAATAGTGAGGACTACTAATGCTATCCTCTGGACCATTACTCCGCTCCCAGGCTGTCCCAAATATGTTCTCATTTTACAAGAGAACGGTGAAAGAAAGGTGAGCTCAACTAGCCCAAGAAGAAATATTATGACTAAGATAATGCGTAATAAATTATCATTAGCCTTCAACAAAGATGTTAAACCGATAAAATACAATAGACAACCGGTTTAATCATGCAATGAATATCGCAATCCATTAAAAGAGTCAAGTGAAAAATAAAGTCTACTATCTTTTAGGTTTTAAAAGGTTTTCATAAATTTTTATCATTAAGACTCGCTTTAATGAATAAACCACAATATCTAATCATCCCCGTACCACTATCCAAGGATTTTCATCAAATTATCAATGGTCATGACTATATCTCGAATCACCCCCGGTCATAATCATACCAAAAACTATCCATCACCGCATTACATTGCCACCGAGGACTTTTATCACATCATTTATAACAAGCCATGATTATACCAAATGATCCTCGGTCATAATCATACTAAGTTCATCTATGCACGTAAGCCAAAGATAACATAATATATCGAGAGGATGATGACAATGACATAATAATTCAATAAAACAAGTTCAAGAATTTTTTTATCCGGGAATTATTAACGTCCAAATTGTCAACAAGATACTTTATTTTGTAGAGTAAAATTCAAGAATGATCGGAAGAATATTTCCATGAAAAGATCTCGGATGAAGCGCAAAAATATCAAGGATATTCCACTAATTTCATGGAGTATAGAAGTCAAAGATTCAACCAACCGGGTATAATAAAGAATGGAATAACAAAAGAAATCACCACGCATGCGGTGCCCATAGATAAAGGTTATTCCAATGAATAATAATAACTAAACCGTGTCGGTGAAATTCACACCGCGGGATGATCCAATGTAATAATAAATGCTTTGAATAATAAATAATGGAACCAGTCCTGTAAAACACATGCATGTGATATTCCAATAGAATAATAAAAGCGAATAATAAACAATGGAACCAGTGTCCTGTGTAAAACACATGCATACATGATATTCCAAATGAATAATAAAGAATGGAATAATGTAAAGAAGATCACCAAGTATAGGGGATTCACAGATATCAAAGTTATTCCAATGTAATAAATAAGAATGGAATAATATAAGGATTTCACCAAGTATAGGGTATCTGCCATGATATCTGAGTTATGTATAGGGTATACCACTTTTACAAAGTTATTCCAATGTAATAATAAACAATGGAATAACAATGTAAGTTCTCTTCATGAATACAAAAGAATAACACTTTTACTGCATTACAACAAATAATATTTCCTACCGTAAAAGACACCGGATATCAAAGTAGTGAAGTACTGTATCACTCTTCTTCTTCTCTCTATAGATTTTCTCTCTATAAACTTCTCTCTATAATTTCTCTCTGTAGTTTCAAAGAATTCGTAAGAAAATAATGAAGGAATGAGCTTCTATTTATAGGAAAATAAAATGCATAGTAATTAATCCATGAATCTGTCCGTATTGATTTACTTTAATCTGACGGTCCATATTTAAAGCAAAATCTTTTAAATAAAATATAATATATTCTATTTATATAAAAACATTTTACTATGCAAACACTACGCAACACTATCATAATAAAATATAATATATTCTATTTATGAATAACTTTAATAAAGATTACGCTTTATATAAAAGATGTTTACATTTTATTACGTTAATAATACGAATAAAACAAAACGTCATTATCGCTATAATAATTCATATTATTAATCGACAATAATGGAATCAAACCGGGTGACTTCTCACATAAGCATCAATAATCAATACCGTAATATTACTATGCAACCACACATATTCTTCAGTACTTTTACTACTAATGAAGAGTAGTTCAACAATGATCAACCAGTAAAACTTCCGCCGTTATTTCAATAAAATATTTTTGTCGTTTTCTCAATCCGACAATAATTCTGTTGTGGGGTTCACCAATGATTGAGCCATTGTACGAATATTCCCTGCTAAACCAAATATTCCCCGACCAATCGAATATAATATAACCACTTGCATACTTTGCAAAATTTATAAATACTACCCACAACTATAATATTATCTCAAATTCACACCATAATATTAAAAATTATTTCGACAAAATTTAAATCTTTATTGATAAAATCTGGGGTCTCACAGAATTGATATTTTCACAAGTTAATTTGATACTGCTACAAGTGAGTCTCATTTTTAACTAAACCAACTCTTTGTGCAGTAAACTAACTATAGGATTTAGTTCTTATGTCCAAATTACCTCCACTTGATAAATAACTAAACATCTAGTTGCTTAACTTTATATGATTAGTAGCGTTACTCAATTAAACACCACTTTTATTTATTTAATTATTATGATAGTAATAATATTAATAATAATTAAAAAATTGTTAGGAAATAAGTGAAAAAAATTATTTACACATAAAAATTAGAATCTAAGGCTTTCTCCCACCAGGGAAAAAAATTATTTTGAGAATTTCTATTATATTACTAAAACTAGTTAAGTACTAGTATTTGAATAAAACTAGTTAGTTATAAATTCTAAAATCTTCTATACCAACTAAATTTCATCCTGATTTTGATTAGCTTGTTTCTTTTTAATTGTCTTTTATCATGTATATATATATATACTAGAAAATCTTGTCAAATAATTACCTTTCTCCTTCCTTCTTCCTTCTTCCTTCTTTCCTCTCTTGTGATACTTAAAATCGTACGAGTCGATTAAGCAATGGAAGAAAAGAGAGGCAATGAAAGTATTAGTTCATGAATAACATCACTCTCACTTAAATTCGTGTGTAAATTTTAAGACTAGTTTTTATTATTATTTTTGTAATTCCAACTTTTATTGTGAACAATTTACAGCTGTTGCTTATCATACGTCCTTAGTCGTATAAACTTCTCGATTCTCTCATGTGTGTGTGTGTGTATATATATATATACAATGTTATGTCTACACTTCTTTTTTGTTTATACATGTCTGTACACAGTATATGTGAATTCAATAAAAAAGAGAATATGAACAGACTTTTGGGCAATAGTTAAAATATATTAAAATTCAACTTTTACTAAATAAGGGCAAATTGGGCAAAAAAACTAAATCCTATAGTTAGTCTACTACACAAAAGATTGGTTTAGTTAAAAATGAGACCCACTTGTGAAAATATCATATTAACTAAGGCTATAAAATGAGCAAACAGTTCGGGCTCGATTCATACTCGTTCGACAAAGTTCAATTCGAGCTCGACTCAAAATATAAATGAGTCAAATGTGAGCAAATTTTAAAGTTCGATAAATTACTCGAACCTCCTCAAATTGTAATTTTCTATTGATACTCAGATCATATTCGTTCGAAAAGTTCAAACTGCTCGGACTCGATTCAAAATCGTGCTTGACTCGGTAGCTAAATGAGCCTCAATCAAACCTTATTTTATACTCGATAAACTTTATGAACTAAATCTGAGCAACTGTCACGACCCTTTATTTTAAAAAACTCTATTTTTACAGATAATTTTTATTATTATTAATATCAGTATTGATTAGCATTATTATGTTAAGCATATGTGATATGAGTGTAGAAAGATAGTTAAATTGGTTATTGACTAAGAAATATGCATGAAGTTATTATGTTGAGCAACTGATGAAAACCCTAACCCTAATTAATAACGGATAGGGCTTTGATTAATTAATACATTTATTATAATTGTATTTATGATTATGTGTTTGTACAATATGGTATTAATGATTAAATGTTAATCAGATAAGGTAAAACCTTAGTAAACCTTAATGGTAGATTAGAAACCCTAATTTGTAGTTAGGAAACCCTAACGATCAGTTAAGAACCCTAATTCTATTTTCAAAAACCCTAATTTCTTATTCGGGAACCTTACATACTAATTAACAAACCCTAGTGATGATTATTAAACCCTAAGGGTTAATATTAAAGGAAATTATGTCAAATGACCAAAATACCCTTAAAATTATGTAGAAAATTACCAAAATACTATTTTAGAGGCAAAATTACTACAATACCCTTTTTTACTTAACTTGTAAGTTAAAAGATTTGTCAAATCTAGTGACTCACCACTTGAGATATCACCATGTGCTGAAAAATCTACCTTGAATCAGCCATTTCATGTCACATAACATCATTCTCATCCACAAGATCAAAAATTGAGAGATTAAAGAAAGAGAAAATATCAAGTAAGGCTCATTTGTGTTCATTCACTTAGTCAAGTCTCTCTCTCTCTCTCAAGCCATGAAAATTAGTTAGTAAATCAGTCCCAAGATAAGCTAGGAACACCCCAGATCAAATTAGGAAGCAAAGATCAAAGGTTGTTTAAGAAATATATAAACCCTAACCCTAAGCTAGATCTTATATGCTTAGAAAAATTTTGTGTTTTTATGTTTATTTATGTGTTATGGGATGTTATATAGTGATCTATGATGATATATCATGGATCCATAACATCTAAGTACATAAAAATGAAGTTTTTATAAACTGTCAAGAACCCTAGATTTATGTCCTGACAGTCAAATGTCAAAGGGCATAGATCCAAATCTGTTAATTGTTAGACTTGCTAAGTGTATCATTGTTGTAGTATGCTATGAGCTAGGAGAGTAAACTAGAAGTGGAATCATGTCCATATCATGTCTAGATTCCAAGTTATTAATGGTCAAACATGGTTGACCAGTCATGCATATGAATTTCTGGGTAACCTAGAAATTCCCCAGAAGTGGTCTGACAGCTTTTGTTGGACTTAGATATTGCATGTGTTATGTGTTTAGTTTATATAAGTGTATCATTGATATACCCTAATATATGGACTATAGAACCATGACATCAAAACACTTAAAACATCAACAGGATCCAAGATATATATTAGTGGTCAAAGTAGGTTGACCAAGCACAAAATCAGTTTTCTAGAATTTCTAGAAAACTGAAGAACATGATTCTGACAAGTTTTTGACCAACCTAGATCTTGTGATGTAGTTATGTTACCTAAGTGTAGTACTTTTATACTTTAACATGTAAACTATAAGAGTGTGACACTCTAACACTCAAAAAATACACAGAAATCAAGTTATTAAAGTCCTAAAGTGAATACTTAGCATTGCATGGGTTTCTGGGTAACCCAGAAACTCCAGAACAGACTTGTTAATTATCTGATAAGGTAATCAGGACACCGTATTGATACCGAAGTCCAACTAGACTGAAATAGTTTGACCTGATAAGTGTTTTTATAGGTTCTAAACACTGTTGTGACTACATGATTATGTGTCTAAGTTATATAATGATTTTAAATAAAAGTATTATGTGACGTGATGTATTACGCTAATTACAAAACCAATATTATTGATGATAGGTCTTTCAATGAAGTTAAATTAGATTGTGTAGCAGTAGTCAATGACCAAGACAAGTTTTCTTAACTCAAACTCGAGTTATTATTTTACCAGCATGTTAAGTGGGTAATTATTGCTGATTATTCCACATCTAAAACTATTATTGAGCATTCGCAATTATTGCAAGTTCATTAACTCAAATTGAGTTTTAAATTTCAAAAGCATGATTGGTGAATAACTATTGTTGGTTATTCACATCTATAATTATTATTGTTATTTGCACATAATGCAATTAATTCTGTTTATTATTGAATAGTTTATGAGCTAGGTCTTAGCTAATTGTTTTAGCGAGACTAATATTTGTTAGAGCATGAAACGTTCTATTATACGAACTAAGTTGTTATTGAAAAATCTATGCCAATTAGTTTGGCTAGATTAATATGGATCTGATATGTTGAAATCATTAGCATTTCTTTGAATTCAATTCAAACCATACTTTCGTGGTACGGACTCATGATGCAACCCTTATAAAAAGGGGACTTTATTGTCGGACATCCGACTATTGCACTATTTTTGAATATTATGCATAATATAGGGTACAATGAAGCTGATCACTTCATGTACTTGCAGAAGAGCATGATTTAATCTTTATGGTTAACTGATACTCTTGAGGTAATTCAATATTGATTGCCTGATAATTTCTCCATTAGTTCAAGATCCAATTGTGATCACTCAACATAAAATCTGGGAATATCCCACTTTATTATTGCAGTAGTATTATCTCTTATTAATCAATTGAACATTATTGAAACTTCAAAAGAGTTTTACTCCTTCATCATTGAATTATTATTTAGCATGATATTTAATAAAGTCTTGATATTGATAAATGATTTATTCAGCTACTTCGAAGTCCTTTGAACATTGTTGAAGTCCTATAGAATCTAGACTCTAATATTCTTGATTCATATCGTTTATTGTATGTTTTAACTTACGGAGCAAACTCGTTGCTCACCCTTGCTTAAATATAACATTTCAGCTAAGTACGAGGTAGCAGGAGGGTCAGAGAAAGACAAGGTTAAGTGAAAAGTTAAGGAGTAGATATTATAACTTTAATTATTATGTTACTATATGTAAACCTTTTTGTATATCTGAAGGTATGTAAGTTATCTTAAGGTTAGACAACTTGGGATATTGTATTAATTATATTAATTAATGACTTGTATGATGTAATTTCATAAATGAATGGGTAGTTAGATGTGATATGTATAATGGATCGTGAGTATCAAACCCGAGGTTAGGGAACCTGGATTTGGGGACGTCACATCAACTCAATACTCGGCTCAACTCGATTCGTTTATACCCTTAATATTAACTTGTAAAAATATCAATTCCCTAAAATAAATACTATTTTTACCCATAGTGAACAGTATATAACTATACTAATGAGTTTTGTCTTTTCTAAACTTAATAGACCCTACATATTTTATATTTTATTTTTGTACTTTAAAACATTTTTTTTTTTGAAAAAAATTTTGAACTTAAAACTATACTTTTGAAAACTATGTTTAATTTACTATAAGTTCAAAAATATAACTAAATATATTTAATTACCAATTTAGAAATTGATCAATTTGATTTCAAATCCGGGATAAATAATTTTTTTTTTATATCATTTTAGTTTATAAGTTAAAGATTAAGTTAATGTAAAATGTGAAGATATTTAGTTAAAATGATTTATAAATTTAAATAATATATAAAAATTATTAAAATAAGAGGTTAAACTCACTTATTTTAAAATAATTTATAAATTATTTTTTGAAAATTATTTCAAAAATGACTTATTTTTTTAAGTCCAATAATAAGTCCATTGGCAAACAGGTGAAAAAGTCATTGTCATGCTGGGACAGAGGTTGACTCACAAACCCATATATCCATATCTAACACCATTTGTATTCGCTATTTCTTTGCATAGAATCACCATTGATCTTCCGTTCCATCTGGGATTCTCAATCTTGTTTTACTCCTTCAACTTCTATATCCATGGCTTGTACAAGTATCCAGTCTGTTTCTTCTCGGTCTCCTTCTTCATCCCCATCTTATGATGTCTTTTTGAGCTTTCGAGGTGCAGATACGCGGAAGACCTTTACAGGACATCTATTTGTTGCTTTACAACAAGCAAGAATTCAAACATTTGGAGATGATTCCGACCTACAAATGAATGAACAACTACAATCGGAACTAACGAAAGCAATCCAAGATTCGTACATATCGATTGTTGTTTTCTCAAAAAACTATGCTTCTTCGAGATGGTGTCTCGATGAACTTGTACAGATCATGGAATGCAAGAGAACAAGGGGGCAGACAGTTATTCCTGTATTTTACGATGTTGATCCATCTGATGTGCGTCACCAAACTAGGAATTTTGCAAATCATAGAACATGGTCTGTCGATAAGGTGGAGAACTGGAGAGCTGCGCTAACCGAAGCTGCAAATATATCAGGATTTGTTCTAAAAGATGATGCAAATGGGTAAAACCATTTTATTTTTCTCTTCTGTACTTTGGTCAATTATTTATTTATGTTCTATGTCTAGATTTTTTTGATGTGTGCAAAAAGAAGGGGGGGATAGAAATGGTCTTCTGGATAGATGATATAAATATTCAACTTAGATGGTATTTGATGCTGTTATTGAGTATGTTTAAGAGGAAATTAGTCAGTTTTAGTAATTTTAATTCCAACTATACATACAAATATACAACCTACTTGGTCACCCATCAAACTCAAATTTGTTCAACCTGTGCATCCTAAAATAAATTTCTTATTGAATTGCAATATATGTAATAATTTTGCTGCTTTAACTTACCATACTATGTTCTGTCTCTCTTTGGATTAAAATTTGACAGGCATGAAGCAGTTCTCATTCAAAAAATTGTGGATGTAGTTCTATTAGAAGTATATCGTGAAGACCGGAATGTTGCTAAACATCTTGTTGGAATAGATTCTCGTGTCAAAGATTTATATCCACAACTATTCACTGGGTCAAATGATGTATGTACCCTTGGGATATATGGGATGGGCGGAATTGGAAAAACTACGCTTGCCAAAACTATCTTTGATAGAGCATCACGCAAGTTCGAAAGTAGATGTTTTCTTGCAAATGTTAGAGAAGTTTCAAATCGACCTGGTGGTCTACTTCTTTTACAGGAGCAACTTATTTTTGCACTCCTTAAAACAAAAAAATTCAAGGTTGACCGTGTTGAAAGAGGATTAAGTTTAATAAAAGAAACAATTCGTTCGAAAAGAGTTCTACTAGTTCTTGATGACTTGGACAACTTGAGCCAATTGGAAGCATTAGCAGGAGAGTGGAACTGGTTTGGTTCAGGAAGTAGAATCATCATCACGACAAGAGATGTTGGTCTTCTAGATAAAAGTCAAGTTTCTTTGAGATACGAGGTGAAGGGATTGGACAACTGCGAGTCTTTGGAGCTTTTCAGCCAACATGCCTTTAGACATACTGCTCCATTGGAAGATTTTGTGGAGCTTTCAAAAGATATTATAAGCTACGTTGGAGGGCTTCCTTTAGCTCTACAAGTTATGGGTTCATTTTTGTTTAAGAAAAGCATGAAAGAATGGAAGAGTGCCTTTGAAAAACTGCAACAAATTCCCAACCAAGAACTTCTGAAAAATCAAAAAATAAGCTTCGAGTCACTGGATTGTACAGTGAAGAATATCTTCCTCGATATTGCATGCTTTTTCATTGGAATGGACACAGATGATGCAGTTAAAATAATGGAAGATTGTGGTTTTTCCGCACAATATGGAATAGATATTCTAAGAAAGAGTTCTTTACTAATAATTGATAGGGAAAATAAGTTGAGGATGCATAATATGATTCGGGATATGGGAAGAGAAATTGTTCGTAATGAATCCCCTAATAATCCCGGAAAACGCAGTCGATTGTGGCGTTACAAGGATGCATGTCATGTGCTCAAAAATTTCAAGGTAAAATTCATACACTTGTTTTCTGACTGTTCCAAAAAAGTTTACTGCTAAAAACATTAGTTCAAATTAGTTCCAGAAATGTCAAAGTAAAAGGCATAAACTTGCCTCTCCCTCCCTCTGCCTCTCTATCTTTTCTCTTGTATATATATATTTTCAAATTTATGCGTTAATTATGTTTTCTCTTTTTATCAGGGAACTGAAACAATTGAAGGTATCAAGCTAGAAATGACTATGCCAGAGAATGAACATTTAAGTACTAGAACATTTGAGAAGATGCCCAATTTGAGACTGCTTCATATTAGTAAAGTATATTTCACTGGAAGCTTTGAAAATTTATTTAAAGAGTTAAGGTGGCTTTGCTGGCATTACAGCCCTCTGGAGTTTTTACCTTCCAACTTTCACCCACCAGAACTAGTCTTCCTTGACATGCAATACAGTAAGGTAAAAATATTGTGGCATCACATCAAGGTATGGCATTAATTACAATTTCATCTTTCTTTTTGAATGAAAAGAAAAATGTGCCTAGAGAATCTAATATCATATAGTATTTTTCTCTACAGCCTCTACAAAATTTGAAGATCCTAAATGTTAGTCATTCTCCATTCCTGAAAACCACCCCTGATTTCGGAGGACTGGAAAAGCTTGAGAAATTATTGCTTCGAAATTGTTCGAGTCTGGAACAGGTTCACCCATCGATTGGACTTTTGAGTAAGTTGTCTCACTTGGATTTGAACGGATGCTTCAATCTGAATCAATTGCCTGAGCAATTAGGGAATTTGGAAGGCTTAGAGAAGCTTGATGCAAGTGGTGCAAATATTGAACAAATATCTGATTCCATTGGGCATCTATATAAGCTGGTGGAGTTGAATTTGGAAGGTTGCAGGAATCTTAGAACCCTTCCAAGTACCATTTGCCATCTGACTTCACTTGAAGTGCTTAGTCTAGATTCCTGCTTGAAGCTAAAAAATTTGCCTGAGAATTTGGGGAATATGCAATGCTTAAGGCAGCTTGATGTAAGTAGAACAAGTTTTGAACAATTACCGGATTCCATTGGACATCTAAGTAAACTCGTGAAGTTGAATTTGGAAGGTTGTGAGTACATTAGAAATCTTCCGAGTACCATTTGCCATCTGACTTCACTTGAAGTGTTAAGTCTAGATTCCTGCTCGAAGCTAGTAAATTTGCCGGAGAATTTGGGGAATATACAACGGTTAAGGCAGCTTGATGCAAGTAGAACCGCTATTGAACAATTACCCGATTCTGTTGCACATCTAAGCAGGCTGGCCAAGTTGAATTTGGAAGGTTGTAAGAACTTTAGAGAGCTTCCAAGTAGCATTTGCCATTTGACTTCACTTGAAGTGCTAAGTCTAGAATCCTGCTCGAACCTAGAAATGTTGCCTGAGAAACTGGGAAAGATGCAATGCTTAAGCTGGCTTGCTATAAATAGAACTGCTATTGAACAATTTCCTCCTAATTTATTCAGCCTAGACTTGAGAAATTGTAGTAGTCTTCGATCTCTATCTGAATTTCCTCCTCAACTATACAACCTGCATTTGAGTAACTGCACCAGTCTTGTGTCAGTTTTGAAATTTCCTCCTGCTTTAAACTTGCTAGACTTGACCAACTGCAGCAGTCTTCAGTCGCTCCCAGAACTTCCTCCTACTCTGGAAAACATATATGCAGGTGGTTGTACATCACTGGAAAATTTACCAATTCTGTCTGGATTGAAACACTTGAGATCACTGAATCTTGAGAACTGCAGCCGTCTTCAGTCAATCAAGGAACTTCCTCCTAATTTATACAAGCTTGACTTGACTAATTGTAGTAGTCTCCGGTCACTACCAAAACTTCCTCCTAATTTACATGACCTAAACTTGACTGCCTGCAGCAGTCTTGAATCATTGCCAGATATTCCTCCTGATTTAGAATGCCTTACACTCTGACGTTTACTTTCAAAAGTTTCCTTCAGGTATTTTTCCCTCCCTCGCTCCATCCCTCTCTCCATTTTTGTCTCTTTTTCTTAAATTATTCTTTTTTGTGTAACAGAATTGCTTTGGATTTCGCTGCAATGCTGTTCAAGTTCCAAGCAGGTACATTCCAGATTTGTTCAATCGTCAAAGTATATGAAATCTTCAATTTCTTTTCAGATACCACTGCACTTGAAATAATTTATTAGGGGCTACTTTTTTGGTTGATTATTATTCCAGAATTAAAGCTGACATCATTAATAAAACAGATGGTACTTAATATAACTGTCTGGTGTCTATCTGATCTTTCTGCAGTTCAATCATGAGTGAGATATATAATAATACTTTCCTAGAGGAAATGTGTGGAGATAGAACTGAGATCTCTTTCAGACGAGTTATGAATGAGGATGTAAATGTGTGGTGTTCATCGGACGTACAAACCAGACACCACAGAAATTGACTAAAAGAGAGACCATGATATCGATGATGCAGAAACAAATCTACTCTAAAAGGCTGATAATTGTAGAGAAGAGAAATGGATAGGCATGATTTTAAAGTCTAGGAAAAGGATATATATTTTTTCATTCAACTATCATTGATTCAGAAATATAGATATTGGTTTCATGTCCGACAAATGAAGTTGCAAGAGCAAACTCTCAATATAGGTATGTTTTCTTTTGAACATGGCCTGTTAATTTTGTACTTGAAATTATTCTTTTTCGTTCTATAATAGTATTCTTTAGCCTTGAGAAACAAAACACAATATATCATATTTTTTTGAAATCATCTTGAAAATTTTGTTCCTTGATTCTTTCCGTTATTACTTCAGGGACTTGGATTCTTTATGATGAAGGTTTAATAGTTGCTTTTTTCGAGCCAATAAGCATGTTTGAGCATGAGTAGTTAGGTTACTTGAAGGGTATAATATATTATTATTGAAGGATGTAATTTTGTGAAAGCTTGAATATGACATGTAAATTTCATCATGTCCAAAGAAGCTACTTGTAACTTTTTGAATGGAAAATGTTTTCCCAGATTTTAAAATTACTTATATAATTATATTAATATAATTTTTCCTACAAAATTGCTTAGCTATTTATCAGTTTTACTTGAAGGATAACATTTACTTTTTCCAACTGTTGGTCAGTCTTTCTTTTGGATTTGACATATTGTGCATCAAGTGTTTGGTAAAACACAGGAGACAATGACAAAGGAGTTCTATGCAGTCATTTGTTTGGTCTTTCTGAAACATTTTCTTTTTCAAGTGCTGTCTGTTAAATATACAATAAAATACTAAACCCGAAATTATTCAGTCAGTTTAACAGAAACTTGGATTCTGAAATTCTATTCCTCCACTAATATGCGTCTGTTCTCGTTAATTATTTCTTGACAAATTAGTTATCTGAAGTTTTTAAATCTAGGTCTTAGAATTTTATTTAAGATTGGGTTTACTAATTGTTCTATTAATCAATCTAAGCTCACACTTGGCCAGGCCTAAGTATCCTGCCATGCTAAGAAAGTAATGTGATTGGACCAATCATGTACTGTGCCTCAATTTGCTATCCAGTTAGTCACCGACTTGGTTGCACTATAAAAGGACCACATGGGCATATTCACTTGTATGATTCAGAAAAAGAAGGCAAGTATTAGCGAGAGATAAGTAAGATAAAAAAGAATATTATTTACTTGATACATGAATATTGTGAGAGCATATATTGAGTTTCTGTGTGATTCTCAATATATTTAAAGTCTTATTTTAAAACAGATAGAGGTGGTTCGGTCGTCAGATCCTTGCACTGGAATTGGGTCGAATAATGTCTTTTAAGTACTACCATTCTAAAAACGCATACAAGCTTTATTCTAGAATAAATTTCGGTTTGATAATTCCTTATTATTATTTAATTTCGCAGTTGATATATTTGTTATTTTGTCCGCTTGTTCAATGCCTCTAGGAACTACTTTATCCCATAATAGTCATTTATTAAATCCCATGGGCAATTTTATTTATTTATTTATTATTTCTAATGCCATGTGATTCTCAAAAGGGGATTAGATAATACTACCTCTCCATTTGGGATTATAGTCCATTATTAGATGACCTTAGAAATGAAAAAAACATAGTCCATGGGATTAAATAAATGACTAATCATGGCATAAAATAGTTTCTAAAGGTATTAGATTAGTATAAATCATTGTATCTCAGGCAGACCTCGTAAGGACTAGTATAATCCTATCTCATCCATCATTTTTGCAAATGAGTCCTTTAATACCATTTCTGCATAGCTGCGTATTTTATTCTAGGTATATTACCTTCTTGCATGTCTTTAACAATCTCTCCTTCTGCATATATTTCGTAAAACTAATATCATCTTGTCATGAATATATCAACTTTCCCTTTGGTATCATGTTATTATTCCTCCCTTCCAAATTTAGAGAGAAAAGACTACTTTTTTTAAGGAAAACTTTATTTTGCCAAACTTATACTTAATCGGGTATATAACCTTTTTTTCATATTTGAATTCTGGTTGGTTGCCATATCCTTATGTAACCTGTTTCTTTATTTTTTATTTCTGACATACATAATCATTTCTATGTTATAGTGGTGCTCTGATCAAGATCTTCCAAGGGTTAATTTGTACATATTCCAACTCGAGGGATTTTCCAGATTGATATTAATCATGACATGACAAGAAAGATTGCTGGTGTTTAGTAGAAGAGGAAGGACTACTGTTGTTTGTTCTTAAGAGGAAATTACCACCTCTGTAGGTTGTGTTTAGTTTCTGGATGTATTTTGTTTTTAGATGTACAAGTAGGTGAATCTGCGCTTGTTTGAATATTAGTACCTAGAATTTATCTAAACCTTATCATTGTAAATTTTAAAACATGTGAATTGTGATGTATATATTGTTAATTAATCTATGTATATACATGTTATTAAGAAATATTGAATATATGTAAATTTTGTGGTGAAGAGTATATACAAATAGTGCACAGGGAAATATTTAATTTATGGTTGGAAATTTGCCCCTTCCACAATGATACCTATGCCTCGCCTTGAATGAGGTTGGTTATTTTGACTCTGGTTGGTGATATAAATTTTTCTGAAGGATAAATATGGGGATGGTTATTAAGTTTTAATCTCTGCAAAAAATGTGACGGATATGAGAAATTTTTATAAGATCGGAGATGGGGTGGGATGTATAATCTCCGCCATGTCCTATTGTCATTCCTAAATTTGCGCATAAAAGTTTTATATTTTTGGGTAAATTGAGAGTATTATATAAAAAAGAAAGGATTATAAAAAAAGAGGCATATTTGCTAAGCTGCTATAACAGGCACATCAAAGACAGACTAATGATGTTTAAGTTATAACCAGAAGATTATAACTATTAGACCCTAAAGTAGACCTGACAAGACATGGTCCAAGTTCGTGGTAGGTCCGATCCGTCATTCATGGTACGGACTTTGAACAGAAAATTTTAAATTAAGAAAACTTCGAGGCGTTTTTGGTCCGTTCACCGTCGCTGTCCGTACGTTTGGAATCAACAAAAAAAAATAGCATAAAATAGATACGAATTGGTTTCGGCCCGTAGACCAGACTTTGGGTTACAAAATTTTAGTCCAGCAAAATTCGGGTCATTTTGACCCATGCTTTTTCGGCGGCCGACCATCTGCGCGCATTTAATTCGTTTGAGCTTCTACCACCCGTTTGTCAGGTCTATCCTAAAGCATGGTTATTTGTCTAAATATTTACTAAGCTTTGACATTTTACATCTTGTATTTAATAATTTTAATACAATTTTGAACAATAACATAAGCAGCAGTAGAATGTTCTCCACCATGGAGTATTCGATTTCGTTCATTCCATATTTTATAGACAATCAAAGTCAAAGATAAATTGATGATGCGGGATGTCATCCAATCCATCCTAGTAAACCGAATATTACTCACAATCTGCTCCCAAGTGATTGGTAACCCAAACCAGCCATGTCTTAAACTTTTGAGTTTTACTATCAAGAAGGGGGATGAAGAAAAAGAAGTTAATATTGATAGATTAAGTGAATGAATTAGAAAATGAAAAATCAATTCTTTTGAATCAACTCATTTGGGAACTCGACCAACGCATTAACTAACTCAATTGAACGTCAACTGAATGTTTTTGACTTAGACAACAAAAAAATATTAAAAAATATATATATAATAAAAGAGGAACTTCTGCTGCGATCATTATACTAAGACAAGTAGTATACTACAACAAACATATTAACATATTTAAAATTTACAACTTATTTTTAATCATTTGATTCTATAGACAAATCATTTCACACTAGCATTACTTCTATGACCAATTCAACCAAGGCTTGCAGTAAAAAAACGACATATTTTGGGTTGGAATCACCTATGACGTGATCACAATTTCTTTCATGAGAAATACTTGTTCCAAAAGAGAGATTTAAATTTATGAAAAAAAAATCACTTAAATCTTGTTTGTTTACCATTAGCTATTTTTCTATTTTAAGAACAAAAATCATTATGTTTATAAGCTATTATTCAGTAATTTAAAATAAAGGAATTGATAATTTCCGTAAATAAATTTGATAGTTTCACGAATTCTTCCTCACATAAATGGTAGGAGGAATTCACTTTTACTTGTGAAAATATCAATTTCCTAAAACATAACTGAGGAGTCTCAAATATCAATTTTAGCCCTATAAGTGATTCATTGGAATGTCACTATTCCTTAATAAATGGAGTACCATGTTTTATAAAATGAGAGATACATCTAGACTGTTTTTATGTATAGAACACGTTTAGGTATTATTATATTGTAATTAGGTAGGTATAACTATAAATTAGACTATTTTAAGGATTTCGGTTGAATTTTGAGTCCAAATTAAATCATAAGATACGAAGGTCCAATACATTATCGTAAGAGTTGTTTGTTTTTTGAAAAAAGCGTCTGAATGGCTGAACCGATCAGCCATTCAGACGATTTGGACTGAATGGTTTAGTCTCATTTTTTTGCCTAACTGATTTTTTTTTTACAATATTAACTATTATATTATATAAATTTACAATAATTTTTTAAAATTTTTAGAGGAATAAAATAATAAAAATATGTTATTTAGATGTTTCAGACATGTCAATTATCAAACAACTTTTTTCATTCATATTCAGATCCAGCTCATTCAAATTTAGATTCATTCAATTTTTATACCCTTAGTAATATTTTATTGGATCATTTTAGTCTACTACAAACTTTGTTTCAGTCTATTATTTGGTTTCAATAGTGTCTTTTAGTTGAGTCAACAACTACAATATTATACTTTCTCTATTTCGTATTATTTGATCATTATTGATTTTTTCAAATCAACTTAAAAGATTTTAAAATTCTTTTATATGGCAAACTACATTAGATTTTTTTATATGGCAAACTATCTAACAAATATTAGGTGTAACTTTTATTGTTTCATAATTTTAAATGAATTATTTTAATTTTGAGTTTAAAAATATTTTAAATTGACTTTCAAAAATTAATAATAATATAATTTGAAACAGAGAAACTATATAAATACTTGCTCGACTTGGCCTATTTGGGAATGCACATTCCAAACTAGGGGTGAGCATGATGCGGTTTGAAGTCCAAACCGCAACCGAAACCGCTTAGGTGCGGTTTGAAAAATTCAAAACTGCACATGAAACCTCTTGTGATTGGTGCGGTGCGGTTTTAAAGTGTGCGGTGCAGTTTTAATTGGTGCGGTTTCGGTTCCAAAACCAATTGAAACAACAAAAAAGTCTAAGCCTTCAATAAAATTCAACATAGAACTTACATCGAGTAATCAACTTAGTGACAAAGTCGGCAATGAGAATTATATTAAGCATAGAACCAAAGTTCCTTCTGCCAAACATGTCAAATATTTCACCATCAAATCATAGAACAATGAGACACGTAAAATAGTTTTAGTTTATAATAAAAGAATGATACTTTATAAAACAACGGAGACCATATATTCAATAACAAGCAAGAAGGTTTATCTAGTTCCCCAAAAATTAACCGTATATACTGGAGATAGAATAAAATTCTATCTTATATATTGCAGGGAGGACTTATAGAATATAATCCTAACTATACCTAATTTGAAAAATAATCTATTAGACTATTACTATTATAGTATTGACCTTAACCAATGCATCAAGTGCTCGAACCAACGAATTTGGCCCCTCAGCTATAAACCCCTCCAATAACGCATCAAACAAATTCAAAATTTCAAAACCCAATTGTTTAATTTTTGACTCTATAATTAACCTCTAACAATCTTCTTTCAATTGGTGAAAAAATGACAATGCAAAACTGAGATTTTCTCTGAGCGTCTTCAAGTGAAAAGTAACTTTAAAATTTACTAGAGATGATAATACATACATACACACACATGGTGCGGTTTCGGTTTTATGCGTGCAGTTTTGACTAGTAATCAAATCGGATCCGTAAATTTGGTTATTCAATCCATCTAAAACCGTTACATACGCCGGAACCGTTGGTACGATTTTAATTGGTGCAGTTCGTGCGGTTTTTGATGTGGTTTCGATTCTAAACTAAACTACGGCCGACCCAAATCTAGCTTGTACACTTTAATTTTTGCTTTGTAGAGAAAATTCTCCTTTAATCATCAAAATAACTTAATATTTTTAATACTTTTTGCTCCAAAATATAAATTAAGTTTGAATTTTCAAAGTTAAGTAGAGATAATTTCAAATTTAAATTTGATGTAATTTATTAAACTTTTAAAAAGAATAAATATTGTAGGTAATTAGTAGTATTATTTAGATGGTTTTTAGTATTTATAATTTTATTGCCTAAAATTAAATTAATTCATATTAGTTTTGTATTTGAAAATATCTTAAATAAACTTTAAAAAGTCACTATTGATTTTATAATTTGGAACATAGGGAATATTTCTTAATATTAATTTTCAAAAATTAAAATATTTTTAAATGCAAACTTTAATATTATTTCCTCAAATTTCAAAAATTAAAATATTTTTAAATGCAAACTTTAATATTATCCTCCAAACTTGCTATTCTCTAATGTAGGATTACCAAGTTTCCATAATAAGAGGAATAAGATTCCAATTAATGAGTTGATTGTTGGAACCAAGTAACTTTTCATTTGGAAAATAATATTCCAAATTAAATTGTGATTAACATGAGAGAGAAATAGAACTAAAGTGTGTGAATCGTTTTTAATTTCTTCTTATTTTATATATTTGGGTTATATATATATATACACAGTTGTGTATTATACAGTTGGGTTATGGCGATGGATTTTTTAAGTTATGGCGACGATTCACTCGTCGTTGTAGCCCAGAATAACTATGACGACGTTGCCCAAAAAACCGTCACTATAACTGACTGTGTACTATACAACTGTATATATATATATATATATAATTTTATATATTTATATATGTTAATATTTATTAACATAAATTTATCGTTATGTATAACATGACTTTTTTTATTTAATTAACTCGGACTAAAAGTTCTAGCGGTGGGAACACTTGAACTTAAATAGATAATTAAAGGAGAGGACAAGTGGACAACAGTTAATGGGAAAGAAAAAACTAATTATTTTATGTTTTAGGTAAGTTACCATGACTTATATTTTAAATCTTCAAAGAAAAATAATTAATATTAATATTGACAATGACGCTTCAATTACAGAAGATTTAAGTACTCTTGACGAGCTGTTTGTTTGTTTTATTGTCTGGCCGTGAGAAATAATTAGCCAACATCCACCAATAATATATATAGAAAGTGATTCATAATTTGTGTTAGCTCTAGACACTATTTTAATTAATTTATTTTTTGGACTAGGGCCGATTGTTATTCTCTTTTACGGTCGGTCAAATTCTTTTATACTAGCCGTTATTTTGTCTAACGGATTTATATTATATTTCTATCCATAAATAAATTACGTAATCAACTATTATTCCCAAATTACTTAGTTAAGTATTATTTTTTATATTAGTCTACTACTCATTTTATAATTCTTTATATTTATGAACTATAATTCTTTATATTTATTAACCAATTAGCGAGTGGAGTATTAATTAACTATATTTTTTTAATTTAAATTATAATTACTTTAAGTCCCACGATTATTTTTTATGCCTTTTCATGTTGGCCTCTACTCTCTCTCATGGCCATCCAAATTCTTTTATGTTGGCTGCTACTCTCTCTAGCGGTCAGTCAAAATGCGGTCATTTTAATTGGTCGTTAGAGAGAGTAGCGGCCAACATAAAAAAATTTGGCTGGTCGTGAGAGAGAGTAGCGGCCGGTCCCAGCCAAATCCTTAGATCTTCTATTGAACATTAGAAAATGAGTTAGTTTGAATAGTGTCCATAGCAGCACTTCCCTATATATATATAGTCCGACAATCTGGTGCAATGACGAACCGTCTATGGCGACGGTTTAAACCGTCGCTATAACCGATTGGAAAGATTTTTTTATACTCTCTCCGTCCCAAGATAAAAGTCTTGATAGACTTTTTACGTATATTAAGAAGGAGAATGAAATGACAAAATTGCCTATAATAATACGTCATTAATCATTTTCAATGTAGGTGAGAGGGTGACTTTCTAATTTTTCAATTCAAAATATTTTTAGCACATAACTTATTGAATATGGAAAGTGTGACGCCCCCAAAATAGGTATACCTCACCCATCTTGAGTCGCCAGATACATGGTACAAAATTCAAATACAATCTTAATTATACAACAGTCGTGCAAAATACGACGACATATATACTGTGAGTTTTAATACAAATATTGTAACGCATATAATATGACAATATTCATACTCAAATTAATACATGCCATATAAAGTACAACATCAAATATTTCAAGTCTCCAAAGGGACACGAGAAGATTTTTGTTCTCTTCATTTACTGTGGTGCACTTTTGACGCTTTCAGGGTCGGGTTCTCATCACCCTATTGTTGTTCACCAAAATCAATTATTAAGTGACGTATAAAATAGGACACACACATCTTAGGTCCTCAATACAATTATATATTACATGTCATGCCATAGTAAGGACTACTAATGCTATCATCTGGACCAATCACTCCATTCCCCGAAACTAGTCCCAAATATATTTCTCATTTCACGAAGAGAACAATAAAGAAAGGGTGAGCTCAACTAGCTCGATGAGAAATATTATGACTAAGATAATGCAGCATAAATTATACTTAGCCTTCAACAATGTTAAACTGATAAAATACAGTAGACATCAAGTTTAACTGCAGCGGAATAAGCAATCCATTAGAAGAGTCAAGTAGAGCATGATATTTACTATCTTCTACGATTTAAAATATTTTCATCAATTTTTATCACGAGGCTCGACAATAAATAAACCACATCATCGAGTCATCCCCGCACTTTCTGCCCGAGGATATTCATTAAATCATCAATGGTCATGACTATACCGAATAATCCCTGGTCATAATCATACCAAAAACTGTCCATCAATGCATTACAGGCCATTGAGGATTTTTACCACATCATTTATAACATTACAGGTCATGATTATACCGAATGATTCCTGGTCATAATCATACCAAGTCCATCTATGTACGTAAGCCAAAGATGACTTTCATCACAATATAAGCATGAGGATGATGACAATGATATAAGCATTAATTAAACGAAAACAAGGATAAATATTAAAGACTTTAAATTTATCCAAATATTAACAATCACTTAATAAACTCATAATCTTATATTGTTAATATTATAACAATATTTTAATCACTTCTTAAACTTATAAATAATTTAATTTAATTGTTTACACTTTACCAAATAATGCATTTAATCATTCAAAAATGCCAGACTTATAAGATTTCATCACCAATGATCAAATCCCTCATCAAAAATCTGCATATACCTTATATAGGATTTTCAAGCCCTAAAATCCTATTTACCAATTCTTCAACTTCACATAACATATTTAACTCATATGTTTGTAACTAAACCATTTTCATAAAAAATTACCAAATCAACTTATTATTTTTCTATCCTTTGTCCAAACATATATACATATGTTTCATACACAACAAGTATTTTTTTATAATTTTTTAACTCCCTTAAGTATTTTTCAAAAATTAATTTTTAATTAATTCCTTAAGAAATTAGCTACCTCAAGTTTAACTCCAGAAATTTCCAAATCTTGGCAGGATCTTACATATGTTAACGTGAGTTTTCAGTTTAAATTTTATGGTCATTGGAGTTATAAAACTCCGGTTATAACATTTTTCGTCGAAAAAATTTAAATATTGAAATAGTCATAACTTGCTCATTTTAAGTCGGAATGAGCTCATTTTTGGACAGGAGGTACTTTATACCATATATTTTCATGTCCCAAAAGGCCAGAATTTTTCTCATAAATTAAGTGGCCGAAAATGCCCTTTTAAATTTCTGGGTAGTAGCTTTTTGGTACTTTGTAGTTTTTGACTCCTTTGCTAAAATCAGTCCACACGAAAATCTACAACACCTTTTTCAGTGATTCCACTTGGATAAGTTAGAAAACTCATAGATCTAATTCTAGAACTTGACCACACTCAAAAATTCAAAATATAATAGGAGATATGGTCAATTGAATTTCATATTCTATTTTCACCAAAATCTGATTTTCAACCCTTTGTGATTTCTAAGAAACTTTCATGTTTTCACATAATAACCAACATAACTCATCATGACAATGACATAATAATTCAATAAAACAAGTTCAAGAATAAATTTTAAAGATTTATAAGTTAATTTATCGTGAACTCAATAATATCCAAATTGTCAACATGATACTGCTTTGTGGAGAAAAATTCAAGAATGCTCAAAAGAATATTTTCACGAAAAGATACTGAATGAAGCGCAAATATCCAGGATATTCCACTAATTTCAAGGAATATAGAAGCCAAAGCTTTAACCAACTGTGTACAATAGAATGTATGAAACTGCAAATGGATTTTCGCCCGCCATGCGGTAATCCACGTAGCACGATCATTTCCATAATTTAATAAGAAATGAATACAAAAGATCATTCACCATGCATGTGGTAATCCACACAGAGAAGTTATTTTAACATAATAATAAAAAATGGAATAACTGAAGAATTCACCATGCATGCGGTACTTCGCATAGACAGTTTATTATTTTGTTATCGCATGGACAGGTTATTTCCAACAGAATAATAAATAATGGAACCAGGTCATGCGTAAACGCACAGACAGGATATTCCAATAGAATAATAAAGAACGGAACCATGTCAGGCAAAATTCGCACCGACAGGATATTCTAACAGAATAATAAAGAATAGAATAACAACAGAAATCACCATGCATGCGATAAACCGCACAGACAGATTATTCCAACAGAATAATAATTAATGGAACTAGGTCAGGCGTAATACACACCGACAGGATATTCTAACAGAATGATAAAGAATGAAATAACAGAAGAATTTCACCATGTATGCGGTACTTCGCATAGACAGGTTATTCCAACATAATAATAAAGAATGAAATAACAGAAGTTTTCTTCATGAATACGAAAGAAATAATACCCCTTACGAGTACAACAAATAATATCCCTTACCTTATAAAGAAGAGTACTCTGACGGGTAGGGCGGGGATATACTTGAAGAAAATTTGCGCTATGCTCAAAGCTTTCTTAAACTCTAAAGAAATATGCTCAAGATCATAGAAGACGAATTCTTTGAACTCCTGGTGTGATTTCAATTCTAACTAAGCATCTTATTTATAGGAAAATAGAAAGGATACTATGCAATAAAATATAATATAACATATATATATATATATATTTTATTTAAAATCTAATAAAATAATTAACTTTATAAAAGTATTCTGTTTTATATAAAAAAAATTTACTATGCAAACACTGCGGTATTATGCAAACACTATGCATAATAAAATATATTATATTCTAATTATTGTCTAATAAAACAAATAACTTTATAAAAATATTACATTTTATATAAAAAGCTTTTCATTTTATTACATTAATAATACTAATAAAACAAAATTTATATATATATATATATATATATATATATATAAACTTCCACGACTTCATAAAAAGACACCTCAATAAATTTAATAACATTTATCATCATTATTATATTTCACAATATTAATCAACCAAATGTCGTTCCTCGAGAAAGAGGGGCTTTCCAATAAAATTTCTCCTATTAGCGCTTGAATTAGGTGACCAAATCTCTCCTTGGCGTAACTTTTAGACATCGTTAATATTGCAAATAATAATATTAATAACTTCGTCGTCTCAATTATTGATTTAATAATATATAAAATATCGATAATAATTAAATCAAATAACGTGAGATCTTATCGTACCATTCTTGTACCAATAATTGAACAAAAGCTGAGCGACTTCTTACGTAAGCATCAATAATCAATCTGGTGTACTATATACAACCACGCGTATTCATTGTACTTTTACTATTGAGTAGTTCAACAGGTTTTAACTATGGCGCCCCCAAAATTAGGTATACATCACCCATCTTGGGTGCGCCACTTACATGGTATGCGAATTTAAATACAACTTAATACATAAACTGTGAGTTTAAATACAAATATCGCCTACTAGATATTATACAAACTCAAAAAGGAGTCCTCATTACAATTATTATCACACTATTTCACGAATAGTGAGGACTACTAATGCTATCTTCGGACCATCACTCGTTTCCCAGACTCGTCCCAACTATATTCTCATTTCTGAAGAGAATAAAAGAAAGAAAGGGTGAGCTCAACTAGCCCAAAAAGAAATATTATGACTAAGATAATGCGAGAATAAATTATCAATAGTCTTCAACAATGTTAAACCGATAAAATACAATAGACAACCGGTTTAAGCTGCGGTGGAATAATGAATCCATTAAAAGAGTCAGTAGAGAATAAAATCTACTATCTTTTAGGTTTTAAAGGTTTTTCATCAACGTTATATATTTGAGACTCAACTTTAATAAATATTCCACATCATCGAATCACCCCACACTTTTCTGACCAGGATATTCTTTAGTATCACGACCACAATTATTCATGCACTTCACGGGCCAAGAATATTTGTGTATTCATTAATGGTCATGATCATGCCAACAATCATCCACCAATACACTACGACCACTTGAGGATTTTATCACATCATTTGTAACATTACGGTCGTGATTACAATCAATAGTCTCTCGTCATAATCATACCAAGTCCATCTATGCACCATGAAGCCACGTATGACTTTCAACATAATATAAACATGAGGATGATGACAATGATATAAGAATTCAATAAAACAAGTTCAAGAATTATTTCATCCGAGAATTATTAACGTCCAAATTATCAACATGATCTTGTTTTGTAGAGTAAAATTCAAGAATGATCGAAGAATATTTCCATGAAAAGATCTTTGGATGAAACGCAAATATCAAGGATATTCCACTAATTTCATGGAGTATATAAGTCAAAGTTTTAACCAACTGGGTATAATAAAGAATAGAATAACAAAAGAAATCACCATGCATGCGATAGGCCGCATATGCAGTTATTCCAACGAGATAATAAATAAAAAGGCGGAACCGGTCCGTCCTGTAAATACACAGAGACATGATGTTTCAACGAGAATAATAATAAAGATTTTAACCAGTCCTGTAAAACACATGCAGCAGGATGTTCCAATGAATAATAATAAAGATTTTAACCGAGTCCTGTAAAACACACGAGACGAGGATGTTCCAATGAATAATAATAAAGATTTTAACCGAACGGGTCGTAAAAAACACGAGCAGGATGTTCCAACGAGAATAATAGAAGAATGTCACCAAGTATAGGTATAAACCATGTATACGAGGTTATTCCAATGAATAATAATAAGCAATGGAATAACAACAGTTCTCTTCATGAATAAGAAAGAATAACACCCTTTACTTTTGGTAGGAGATTGAATCTTTACTGAAGCGGTGTAGTAATAAAATACTCTTCTTCTTTCTCTCTTATTCTCTCTATACTTTCTCTCTCTATAAGCTTGAATGAATTAAGTGAAAATAATGAAGCACTAGGCCTCTATTTATAGAAGATTTCTAGCTTAGCACTGCCGTGTGTGAAAAGGCAAGTGGCTTGACGAATGATGATGTGAATAGAAAAGTGGTTTGGCGCTTTGTAATGTGAAACGACAAGTGGTTCGGCGCTTTGTAATGTGAAGCGACAAGTGGTTCGACGTCTGGTAAAGGTAATTACTATTGACGAAGGTAATTACTATTCACAGGGTAATTACTATTGACGAAGGTAATTACTTATTGACAAAGGTAATTACTATTCACAAAGGTAATTACTATTGTGAAGAGACTCTTAGATGATGACATATGGGCCCCCATAAAATAATCAAACTTACCACAAACGCTATATAACGGACTCTTTATATACATTAAGGATTGAATAAATATTACCACAAATCATTTTATTTTTAATCAACACATATTTAATCTTTCAACAATTATTAATCATTTATAACTTGTCGTTTCAATTATTGATTTAATACTATAACATATTATACGAGATGATCTTGTGACAATAATTGAATCAATAATATAAGAGATATGATCGCAATTCTTTATCAGAGAATAATTGAGCATAGGTGAGTGACTTCTCACGTAAGCATCAATAATCAATCTGGTGTCTTCTTATGCAACCACGCGTATTCATCGTACTTTTTACCACCGGGTAGTTCAATGTTTTAACGGTAACACCTCCGTAGTTATTTTTATAAAATATTTTTTATGCGTTTTCTCAATCCAAACAATAATTACATTATAGGGTCCACCAATGATTGAGTCGTTGTATGCGAATATTCCTAACAAAAAGAATATTCCCACCAAACGAATATTTTATAACAACTTGCATACTTTGCAAAATTTATAAATATTACCCACAACTATAACATTATATCAAATTTATTCCATAATATTCAAAAATAATATTTATAGAAAAATTCATCTTTATTTATAAAAGTTGGGGTCTTACAACCTCCCTTCTTATGAAATTTAAGCCCTCGAAATTAGGGTACGATACACGTATGTCGGAGATGTAAGGATACCTTGATTTCATTTCGATTCTAACTCCCAAGTCATTTCCTCAACATCGTGGTTCCTCCACAAAACTTTGACTTGAGTTATAACCTTGGAGCGTAGAATATGTTCCTTCTTATCCAAAATTTGAACGAAACCTCTTCATACGTCAAATCTTCCGCTATTTCGTCCGTTCTAACTCAATAATATGGTTCGGGTCTTTCACATATTTACGTAACATGGATATGTGAAAAGCGTTATGAACACGAGAGACATATTTGGCGGTAGAAAGCGAGTCTATAGGCCACGAGTTCCTACTCGATCGAGGATTAAAATGGACCGATGAATCGAGGATTAAGTTTTCCTCTCTTTCCAAATCTTGTAACTCCTTTCCATGGAGCAACTCTTAACAACACATGATCTCCTATATCCGAATTCCACGTCCTTTCGATGAAGATCGATAACTCTTTATCGATTTTGTGAGGTTTTTTATACGTTATCGGATCGTTTGAATCTTTTCCATAGTCATACGTACCAACTCCGGTCCCAACAACGTTGCTTCACCCACCTCATCCCAACATACTGGAGAACGACACTTTCTTCCATACAACGCTTCGAATAGAGCCATGCCAATACTTGCTTGATAACTGTTGTTGTAGGAAAACTCCACCAATGGTAAGAACTTGTCTCAACTTCCCTTGAAATCAAGGACACAGAGTCTTAATAGATCTTCAAGAGTTTGAATAGTCCTCTCTTTCGTCCGTCCGTCGAGGATGATATCTTAGAGCTAAATCGTAAGTCTGTGCCCATAGCTTTTTTGCAAACTAACCCAAAATCGTGAAGTGAATCTTGGGTCTCGATCGAAACTATGGATACCTAGGCATACCATGTAGTCTTACAATCTCGTTTATATACATCTGAGCAAGACGTTCAAGTGTATAAGTTTCTCATGTCGGTAAGAAATGAGCGGACTTGGTCAATCTATCAACAATGACCCAAATTGCATCAATGCCTTGAGAAACCTTAGGAAGGCCGTGAATGAAATCCATGGTAATGTGCTCCCACTTCCATTCCTAATTTCAAGTGGTTGCAATGGACCTTTTGGTACTTGATGCTCCGCTTTAACTCGTTGACAAGTTAGACACCTTGAGATAAACAAATATCTATCTCTCTTCATATTGCTCCACCAAAATGTATGGCGAATATCATGATACATTTTGGTACTCCCGAGATGGATTGCAAAAATGGTGTGTTGTGCGCCTCCATCATGATATTATACTTTAAATCGTGGTCGTTAGGAACACAAAGTCTGGAGTTGACTCGAAGTATTCCTTCTTCATCGATTCTTGCTTCCGTAGCACCTTCTTGCACTTTCTTCCTCATACGCATCGGCTCCAGTGTCATAGCTTGAAGCGACTTTAACTTTATCGATTAAAGTCGGTTCTACTCAGTATACTCGCTATCATCACATGCGTCTCTGGAGTCTTTAACTCTATCTCCATCCTTTGCAAGTCACATAAAATGGGCCTTTGCGTTGAAAATATCGCACTCGTACTTGCATATGATTTTCTACTCAATGCGTCAGCTACCATGTTCGCTTTTCCAGGATGGTATTGGATGGTATGATCATAATCTTTCAAAAGTTCAAGCCAACGTCGTTGTTGCATGTTGAGTTCCTTTTGAGTGAAGAAATATTTAGGCTTTTATGATCCGTAAAGATCTCCATTTTCTCCCCATACAAGTAATGCCTCCAAATTTTAAGTGCAAAGACAACAGCTGCCAACTCTAGATCATGAGTAGGATAATTCCTCTCATATTCTTTGAGTTGTCATGAGGCATAAACTATAACTTTTCCATGTTGCATGAGAACACATCCCAACCCTTTGCTCAAGCATCACTTTGTAGATGACAAATCCTCCGAGCCGGATGGTATTGTCGAGCAGAAATGAAATAAGTCTCTCCTCTTGAGTTCTTGAAAACTCTTCTCACATTCTTCGCTCCAACCGAACTTTGTATCTTTGCGAGTCAATGAGTCGATGGAGTAGCGATTCGAGAAAATCCTTCCACGAATCTCCGATAATAACCAATTTAAACCGAGAAAGCTACGTGCTTTTCTATCATCGATTTAGGTTGTTCCCGACTTTGAATAGCTTCAATCTTTCTTTGGGTCAACAGATATTCCATGACTTGATACCACGTGCCCAAGGAATGCTACTTCTTCAAGCGAACTCACATTTCTTCAACTTGGCATAAAGCTTATATTCACGAAGCTTTTGGAGTGTCGACCTCAAGTGTTGCTCATGATCTTTCTGACTTTTGGAATAAATAAGGATGTCATCAATAAAGACTTACCACAAAGTGATCTAAATATTCCTTGAATACTCGGTTCATCATATCCATGAAGGCGGCGAGGAGCATTAGTCAATCCAAAGGACATGACTAGGAATTCATAATGCCCGCATCGGGAAGTTCGGAAAGCCGTCTTTGGAATGTTAGCGATTCTAATCTTCAATTGGTGATATCCTAACGAAGATCTATCTTTGAAAAGAATTTGGCTCCTTGCAATCGGTCAAACAGTCATCAATACGTGGCAATGGATACCTATTTTGATGGTGACATGATTCATTCCGATAATCAATACAAAGTCGCATACTCCCATCTTTCTTCTTCACGAATAGAACAGAGCACCCCAGGAGAAAGTACTAGGGCGAATAAAGCCAATGTCTAACAATTCCTGCGGTTGGGTCTTTAACTCCGAAGTTCAATAGAGCCATTCGATATGGGGCTTTGGAAATAGGTTTTATCTGGGGTTCAAGGTCGATACAAAATTCAATTTCACGCCTCGGGGTAGGCCGGGAAGTTCTTCGAGGAATCGTCGGAAATTTATTAACAATAGAAATATCGTTCAAAAGCGGCGTATTTTTGTTTAAATCGTGACATGAGCTAAGAAAGCTTGACATCCGTTTTTCAATAAACGAATAGCTTTATGGCTTGAGATGACCGTGATTGATTTTAATGGTTTGGTCGTTTGAATTAGCATAATAGGTTGATTAGGAATATGAAAGCTAACAACCTTACGAAAACAATCAATTTTTTGCATGATAAGTAGTTAACCAATCAATCCACAGAATCACGTCAAATGCAAGTATTTTTAATGAAATAAGATTGACGGTAATGTGAGGGTACCGATTTGAACCAAACAAGACTTATAAACGATGGATGTAATGAAGGTTTCTCCCAACGGAGTTTCCACAGATAAGTCAAAGTCTAATTTCTCCTAATCAAATTTAATCGATGAGCGCAAGTAGGAGAAATAAAAGAATGGGTAGAACCGGTATCAAATAAAGTATAGACTTCATTAGAGTTTATGATAAGCTTACCCGATGACCTCATTCGGTTCCTTGCTCTTTGGGAGGTTACAACAAACGCTCTCCTCAGACTCTACCGGCTTTTGAATTTTCGGGATGGCCTTTGGTGCCTCTATCCTAGCTGAATTTGTCTTGATGCGATAAAATCGAGCTAAGTGACCTTCTCTCCCACAATTATAACATGCTTTGAATGACATGACGCATTTTGACCGATGTGTCCCTCTCCTCCGCATTTGAAGCATATAATAGGTGGTCTTTCTCCTTCCTTAACAATGGGTCTTTGGTCTTTGACGTCTTTCCATCATTGTTGAATCTCCGTTTCTTGAAATGTCTATTCTTATTGTTTTGGCCCTGATTACCACCGAAATGGTTACCATATCGCCTGTTGATTCCCTCCACGCTTGTTGTCACCGCTTGATGACTACTCTCGGCCGGTATTATAATTTTGCTTGGTTGCTTCTTTTAGTTCGTTGACTCATTATCGCGTTCCACTAATCGAGCCCTATTTACAACATCCGAATACAAACCACGGTTTATGAGAAATAAGATGTTGGCGTATCTCCCGCTTCAAACCTCTTAAAAACATTCGCCATTCTCTCTTCATTATCCACCAGTGGGGACGGCAAGTGATAACTCATGCAATTTTGCCTCGTATTGCGACACGGTCATATTGTTTTGTTCCAACTTGATAAACTCCACCTCCTTCATGTGGCGAATACTTTCGGGAAAGTATTTGTCGTTGAACGACTCTGGAACTTCTCCCAAGATATCTTGATCAAAGAAAGTTGAGTACGTTTCTGATTTCCACCAATGTCTGCCTCTCACAAGAACATAAAGGTGGCAAAGAACCTTTTGCTCCTCGGAGCATCCCAAGACATCAAATATCTTGGTAATCTGCTTTATCCATGCTTCCGCCAAGTGGTTTTGGCTCTCCTTAAACTCCGGTGGTCCCAGCTCCTTGAATTGTTTAGCGGTGATCACCGAGAGTTTTCCGTGTTTCCACCTACGTTTTGGGCGAGTCGCTCTACTTTCTTTGTTGCATAAATTGCATAAAGCCTCCGAACATTTGATCATTCATCATTTGGTTAGTGTTGTTGTTTGCATGAAGATTGTCGCCTTCACGATGCACATTATCCCGATTATTGATATGTGGTGAATCAACGATCGCTGCGCTCCATTCTTATTCTCAACATTCTCGGATGTCATTTTCAGAATCTTGCCACAAAACAAAGGTTAATTGACATGTAATAAATTATCCCTATCTTCCGACCAACCAATAAAATAAAGACATAAACTTAGGTAGGTCATACTAAAAGGTATTCCCTGCTCTCCCCTCCTAGTACTATTCTCACATCTTAGCCGGGGATCATATCCCTAAGCTCGATACCAATTGTGACACCCCCAAAATTAGGTATACATCACCCATCTTGGGTCACCACTTACATGGTGCAATTTAAATACAACTTAATACATAAAGCGTGAGTTTAAATACAAATATCGTCTACTAGATATTATACAAACTCAAAAAGGAGTCCTCATTACAATTATTATCACACTATTTCACGCGAATAGTGAGGACTACTAATCTTATCTTCGAGACCATCACTCGTTTCCCAGGCTCGTCCCAAATATATTCTCAATTCACAAGAGAACGGTGAAAGAAAGGGTGAGCTCAACTAGCCCGATGAAGAAATATTATGACTAAGATAATGCGAGAATAAATTATCAATAGTCTTCAACAATGTTAAACCGATAAAATACAATAGACAACCAGTTTAATCTGCAAGTGAATAAGCAATCCATTAAAAGAGTCAAGTAGAGAATAAAGTCTACTATCTTTTAGGTTTTAAAAGGTTTTTCATCATTTATTATATTTGAGACTCGACTTTAATAAATATTCCACATCATCGAATCACCCACGTACATTACTACTGACGAGGATATTCTTTAGTATCACGACCACATTTATTCATGCACTACGGCCGAGAATATTTGTGTATTCATTAATGGTCATGATCATGCCAACAATCGTCCACCAATGCACTACTTCTGACCATCGAGGATTTTTATCACATCATTTGTAACATTACGGTCGTGATTACACAGAATAGTCTCTGTCATAATCATACCAAGTCCATCTATGCACTACAGAATACGAGATGACTTTCAACATAATATAAACATGAGGATGATGACAATGATATAAGAATTCAATAAAACAAGTTCAAGAATTATTTCATCTAGGAATTATTAACGTCCCAAATTATCAACATGATCTTTGTTTTGTAGAGTAAAATTCAAGAATGATCGGAAGAATATTTCCATGAAAAGATCTGGATGAAACGCAAATATCAAGGATATTCCACTAATTTCATGGAGTATAAAGTCAAAGTTTTAACCAACCGGTATAATAAAGAATAGAATAACAAAAGAAATCACCATGCATGTGATAGACCGCACAGGCAGGTTATTCCAACAGAATAATAAAAAAAGACGGAACCGGGTTTGGTGTAAAACACACGAACGGGATGTTCCAATGAATAATAATAAAGATTTTAACCAGTCCGGTGTAAAAACACACCTTGACGTGATGTTCCAACAGAATAATAATAAAGATTTTACCCAGTCCGTGTAAAACACACACATGCATGGATGTTCCGATAGAATAATAGAAGAATGTCACCAAGTATAGGTAAACCAGCATATCAAAGTTATTCCAATGTAATAATAAGCAATGGAATAACAACAGTTCTCTTCATGAATAAGAAAGAATAACACCCTTTACTTTTGGTAGGAGATTGAATCTTTGCAGCAGCGGTGTAGTAACAAAATACTCTTCTTCTTTCTCTCTTATTCTCTCTACTTTCTCTCTCTATAGCTTGAATGAATTAAGTGAAAAATAATGAAGCACTAGGCCTCTATTTATAGAAGATTTCTAGCTTAGCACTGCCGTGTGAAAAGGCAAGTGGCTCAGCTTGACGATGATATGAAAAGAAAAGTGGTTTGACACCGTAATGTGAAACGACAAGTGGTTCGACGCTTTGAATGTGAAACGACAAGTGGTTCGACGTCTGGTAAAGGTAATTACTATTGACGAAGGTAATTACTATTCACAAGGTAGTTACTTATTGACGAAGGTAATTACTATCGACAAAGGTAATTACTATTCACAAAGGTAATTACTATTGACGAAGAGACTCTTAGATGATGACATATGGGCCCCCATAAAATAATCAAACTTACCACAAACGTCTCATATGAGACTCTTTATATACATTAAGGATTGAATAAATATTACCACAAATCATTTTATTTTTAATCAATACATATTTAATCTTTCAACAATTATTAATCATTTATAACTTGTCGTTTCAATTATTGATTTAATACTATAACATATTATACGAGATGATCTTTGTGACAATAATTGAATCAATAATATAAGAGATATATGATGCAACAATTCAGAAGCAATAATTGAGCATAGGTGGCGACTTCTCACGTAAGCATCAATAATCAATCACAGGTGTCTACTTATGCAACCACGCGTATTCTTCGTACTTTTACCAACGGGTAGTTCAACAGTTTTAACGGTAACACCTCCGTAGTTATTTTTATAAAATATTTTTGCTGCTTTCTCGATCCGAATAATAATTACATTATGGGTCCACCAATGATTGAGTCGTTGTACGAATATTCCTAACAAAAGAATATTCCCAGACCAAACGAATATTTTATAACAACTTGCATACTTTGCAAAATTTATAAATATTACCCACAACTATAACATTATATCAAATTTATTCTATAATATTCAAAAATTATATTTATAGAAAAATTCATCTTTATTTATAAAAGCTGGGGTCTTACATTAACGGTAAAACTTCCACCGTTATTTTCATAAAAATATTTTTGTCATTTTCTCAATCCGACAATAATTCCGTTGTGGGGTCCACCAATAATTGTGCCGTCGTACGAATATTTCCTGTTAAAACGAATAGTCCCCGACCAATTGAATATTATACAACAACTTGCATACTTTTCAAAATTTATAAATATTACCCACAACTATAACATTATCTCAAATCCACACCATAATTTTAGAAAATATTTCGAGAAATTTAAATCTTTATTCATAAAATTTGGGGTCTCACAGAAAGAGAGTTAAAATAAGAAAAATATGAGATATTTAATGTTAAGGGTATAATAGAAAAAATTGTGTAAAAGTTTGATTATTAAAGGAAAAAAGACATTTAATATGAGACTATCGAAAATAATAATGACATTTATCCTGAGACGGAGGGAGTGTATATATATTGTGACGCCCCCAAAATAGGTATACATCACCTATTCTGAGTCGCCAAAAACATGGTACAGAATACAAATACAATCTTAAATATACAACATGAGTTGTGAGTTTTAATACAAATATTGTCTTCTAGATAGTATTCAAACTCAAAATAAGTCCTCCATACATTTATTATCACACTATTTCATAGAATAGTGAGGACTACTAATCTTATCATCCGGATGGTCACTCCGCTCCCGACTAGTCCTCGCTACGTTCTCATTTCTGAAGAGAACAATGAAAGCAAAAGGGTGAGCTCAACTAGCCCAAGAAGAAATATTATGACTAAGATAATGCGAATAAATTATCGTTAGCCTTCAACAGTGTTAAACTGATACAATATAACAAACATCAAGTTTAACTCTGCGGTGGAACAAGCAATCCATTAGAAGAGTCAAGTAGAGCATAAAATCTACTATCTTCTATGATTTAAAAGGTTTTTCATCACTTTTACCGCTGAGACTCAGCTCAATAAATAATCCACATCATCCCTGCACTACGGCCAAGGATATTCATTAGTATCACAACCACAAATTATCCATGCACTACAGGCCAAGGATATTCGTGTTTTCATCAATGGTCATAATCATGCCAACAATCGTCCCATCAATGCACTACAGAGGCCAATGAGGACTTTTACCACATCATTTATAACATTACGATCATGATTATCTGGATTAATCCTCGGTCATAATCATACCAAGTCCATCTACGCACTACGAGCCCACGATGACTTTCAACATAATATAAACATGAGGATGATGACAATGATATAAGAATTCAATAAAACATGTTCAAGAATTAATTTATTCAAGAACCAATAACGTCCAAATTGCCAACACGATCATCTTGCTTTGGAGTAAAATTCAAGAATGCTCAGAAGAATATTTCCATGAAAAGATCTTTGGATGAAGCGCAAATATCAAGAATATTCCACTAATTTCATGGACTATAGAAGTCAAAGATTTAACCAACTGAGTATAAGAGAATATATGAAACTATGAAATGGATTTTAAATCCGCCATACGGTAATCCACTTGCATGCATCATTTCCATAATTTAATAAGGAATGAATACAAAGGATCATTCATCATGCATGTAATAATCCACATAGACAGGTTATTCTAACAGAATAATAAAGAATGAAATAACAGAAGAAATCACCATGCATGCGATAGATCGCATGCATATAAGTTATTCCAACAGAATAATAAAGAATGGAACCAGTCATGCGTAATCCGTATGCAGACGGGATGTTCCAATGTAATAATAAAGAATCGGAACCGTGTCATGCGTAACGCCGCATGGGATATTCCAAATGTAATAATAAATAATTGAATAACGTAAGAATTTCACCAAGTATAAGGTAGTCCGGCATACAAAGTTATTCCAATGAATAATAAAGAATGGAATAATGTGTTCTCTTCATGTGAATCTGAAAGAAATAATACCCCTTACCTTAAAAATAAGAGTACTCCGACTGGTAGGGCGAGGATTTTCTTGAAGAAAACTTATACTGCTTTCTACACTCAAAGCTTCTTAAAATTCTAAAGAAATACGCTCAAGATTATAGAAGAAGAATTCTTTGAATTTTTGGTGTGTTTTTAATTCTAACTAAGCATCCTATTTATAGGAGAATGGAAAAGATATTATGCAATAAAATATAATATATTCTATTTGTAAAATATATATATATATTTATATATTTATATATTTTATTTAAAATCCAATAAAATAAATAATTTTATAAAAGTATTATGTTTTATATAAAAAAAAATTTACTATGCAAACACTATGCAGGCACTATGCAAACACTATACATAATAGAATATTATATATTTTATTTATAGTCGAATAAAACAAATAACTTTATAAAAGTATTCTGTTTTATATAAAAAGCTTTCTGTTTTATTACATTTATAATAATAATAAAACAAAATTCATCATCGTTATTATAATTCACACTATTAATTGACCAGGTCGTTCCCAGGAAAGAGGGGGCTTTCCAATAAGGATTTCTCTCTATTGACACACAATTAGGTGACCAAGCCTCTCCTTGGCAGAACTTCTAGACATCGTCAATACAAAGGATCATTCATCATGCATGTGATAATCCATGTAGGCGAGTTATTCTAACGAATAATAAAGAATGGAATAATGAAAGAAATCACCATGCATGCGATAGAAGCGCATGCACGAGTTATTCCAATGAGAATAATAAAGAATGGAACCAGTGTCACGCGTAATCCGCATGCAGACGGGATGTTCCAATGAATAATAATAAAGAACGGAACTGTGTCATGCGTAACGCCGCATGTGATATTCCAATGAAATAATAAATAATGGAATAACGAAAGAATTTCACCAAGTATAGGGTAGTCTGCGTATATCTGAGTTATTCCAACAAAATAATAAAGAATGGAATAACAGAAGTTCTCTTCATGAATACGAAAGAAATAATACCCATTACCTTAAAAATAAGAGTACTCCGACTGGTAGGGCGAGGATTTTCTTGAAGAAAACTTATACTGCTTTCTACACTCAAAGCTTCTTAAAACTCTAAAGAAATACGCTCAAGATTATAGAAGAAGAATTCTTTGAATTTTTGGTGTGTTTTTAATTCTAACTAAGCATCCTATTTATAGGAGAATGGAAAGGATATTATGCAATAAAATATAATATATTCTATTTGTAAAATATATATATATATATATATTTATATATTTTATTTAAAATTCAATAAAATAAATAATTTTATAAAAGTATTATGTTTTATATAAAATTTTTTTACTATGCAAATACTATGCAAGCACTATACAAACACTATACATAATAGAATATTATATATTTTATTTATAGTCGAATAAAACAAATAACTTTATAAAAGTATTCTGTTTTATATAAAAATTTTTCTGTTTTATTACATTTATAATAATAATAAAATAAAATTCATCATCGTTATTATAATTCACACTATTAATTGACCAGGTCGTTCCCAGGAAAGAGGGGGCTTTTCAATAAGGATTTCTCTCTATTGACACACAATTAGGTGACCAAACCTCTCCTTGGCAGAACTTCTAGACATCGTCAATATTGCAAATAATAATATGAATAACTTCGTCGTCTCAATTATTGATTTAATAATATATAAAATATTGACAATAATTGAATCAAATAACGTGAAGATACTATGCAAAGAATTATTGTGGCAATAATTGAATAAAACCGAGTGACTTTTACGTAAGATCAATAATCAATACATGCTATACTACTATGATCAACCACGCCAGACATCATACTTTACTACCGAGTAGTTCAACAGTTTTAACGGTAAAACTTCCGCCGTTATTTTTATAAAAATATTTTTATCGTTTTCTCAATCCGACAATAATTTCGTTGTGGGGTCCACCAATAATTGTACCATCGTACGAATATTCCCCGATAAAAAGAATATTCTCCGACCAATCAAATATTATACAACAACTTGCATACTTTTTAAAATTTATAAATATTACCCACAACTATAACATTATCTCAAATCCACACCATAATTTTGAAAAAAATATTTCGAAAAAATAAAATCTTTATTCGTAAAATTTGGAATCTCACACATATATGATTCATAACATGTATTTATTACAAATTAAAAATGGATATACACCATCTTTATGGTTCAATATAAAAAGTAACGGTCGAGATTAATTCACGTCCATTACTACTAGTATTAGACGACGAATTATGTTTGCTACTAATAATAGTAGCGTGTACGGATTTTGTCATTCTTAATAAGTAACGTATAATACCGAAAAATAATATTATCATCCACTATTATTAGTAGCGGACGTAACCCGTCGTCCGCTACTAATAGTAGCTACGTTCACTAATGATAGTAGCGGTTGTAAATTTTTCAGTTTTAATCTCGGTTCTTAATTTTTATATTGAACGATAGAAATTGTGTATATTTATTTTTAATCTATAATAAATATATATTATAGATCATTATTCATATATATATATATATATATATATATATATATATATTAATTATAGTACTACGATGGTGGCAGGTAAGATCAAAGTCAACAAAAGGCCGACAGATGAACAAAACAACATGTGGGGTGGGTATCACCTAATAAAAAAAAAAGTGAGAATGAAAATGATCACATTTCTCTCATCAAGTTGGAAAAGACTTGTCAAGAGAAAGAAAGACTTGTCGAATTTTTTTTTTCCTCCTAAAAATTATATAATAATTATTTTAATTAAAATTTTTATAAAATATAGTGATTTAAGTGTAATTTAGATGCATGTAATATAGTATTTATTTTAAATTATATCTAAATTACTGTATTATTTAGAAATTACAATTATAATAAATATTATACATCTAAAAAAAAGAAAAAGATATCAGTCACAGGATCGGTTCCCAAAATCCGATCCCCGAAGACTTATTGATAAACATTACTATAATGTCACTTGTGTTACTTAATATTTTGCTACTTAATATTTTGGATAAATTTATAAAGTTAATTAAATTTTATTCAGAAGTAATTGTATTATACATGTATTCTGATGTTCAAATGGTAAAAATATCTTATAAATAATTTCACGAAATATTTAAATCTTTTATCATATTTCATGTGTCATCATCTCTATCATCTCATTCCCTGGTTCATTTTATTGACGTTTTAGAATATGGATTAAAAAATGTAAATAATATTTTATTTATTTATTTAAAAAGGAATGAATTTTATTAATTATGAGGGAAAAGATTCCAAAAATGGAAGAATACAAATAGGCACCTCCCCTATCCAAGTCAATTCATGTGCTTACTTTGTTCCCCTCTCTCCGCACATGAGAATAGCTAATATCTAAAAGGAGTCATCAAAAGAGGGGAAAAAATAAATTAGCATTTAAAATTCAGACATAATGTGAACAATTAAGCAATTAATATTTTGTTAAAATCTACAAAATAAAACAATTTTTTGTCTCTAAATTGACAAATAAAATGAAATTGAGGGAGTATTATTTATTGGCTTATTTTGAATTAATTAACTTTGTGGATAATAGAAAACGAGTTGGGGAGATGAGAACCTTTTTTGTTGTGAATTTTTATAACTAATTTAAAATAAAATTTCATTCCATCCAACCCATTTAGTCGCCAAATATATGGTATGGAAAACAACTACAAACTTTATTACAACAATTGTTGTGCAAAAATACAACAACATATCTTTGTGAGTTTGGATCTGAATATATACTAATCAGAAGACGTCGCGTGACACCTTACATAAAGGTATAGTCAAAAATTATTTTAGAAATTAGAATCTTTGGGAAGTGCTCAAGAAACCTTCGTGCATGGGGAGGCCATGCTTTTAGGTTATGGTAGATATCATATGGCCACATAATTATCCTTGGTTGACCCAATAGACCCCAAAGAAAAACGAGAAGATTACTTATCATATTCTTCCCAATGGTGAGTCTTCTCTTGACATATCATTATCTCCACTGTCTCTAATTGGGTATTATACTCCAAACAAACACCAAGATTATAAAGGTAGTGCTTGTAAATATACTCGCAAAGAAGTGGATGAGCACAACCATGTCTTATGATGACACGAGGTTGTATGTAATTAGACATCTTGTATGATAGTGGCAAAACACCCTTCCAAGTTAAATTCACCTCACCTCAACATTTATAGACCACTATTCTATTCCTCGCTATCCCACTCGACCCGAAATTACACTTTTATTACACGAAAGGAATTGTGTGAAAACAAAGGGTGAGCACAACTAGCTCAAGAAAGAATATTATGACTAAAGATAACTAAATTATCAATAGTCTTCATCGATGTAAATCGAGATTTAGAACATATGGTAGATGATAAAACTTTTCAACCATAGTTGCGTGAAATGAGCGATCCATTAGAAGAGTCGAATAGACCATAAAATCTATTATCTTCTCCATGTTAAAAGTCCACCAACAATATTTTATCCTCAGTAACATCAATCAACAATTCCTCATCCCACAATCACATGTATAACTCATAATCATAATTGTAGTTCTAAATTCCTCTTCTTATCCGTGAATGAAGATAATTTCATCACCGTCTTTACACGAAACATCAAAGATCATGGTTATACCAAATCACAGATTCTGCTCATAATCATACTAATAAATTAATCTTTTTGCACCACTACCAAAGATATTCATCAACAATTCATCTTTACACTACAAAAGCAAAGATATTCAACAACAGTCATCTTTGCATTACGAGCCAAAGATATTCATCAATAATTCATCTTTGCACTACAGGTTAAAGATATTCAACAACAAGTCATCTTTGCATTACGACCAAAAGATATTCAACAATAATTCATCTTTGAACTACAAATTAAAGATATTCATCAACAAGTCATCTTTGCTGCAACGAGCCAAAGATATTCATATATCAAAGAAATACATAATCATTTCGGAAGTTATATAACAATAATTATAACCGTGTTGATCAATTCACCTTTGCACTTAAGCTAAAAATATTCAATTGTAAATTCAATGGTCATGATCATACCAGTCAACAATTCAACTTTTGCACTACTAGCCAAAGAGAACCTATAGTCACGATCATACCAATAATCTACTCATCTTTACACTCAAGTCAAAGAGAAATATCATCATTAGGGTTATAAGAATGTTATATAAAAATAATATAATCAAAACATGGTTTTAATTTCAAGAGTAAGATTCATAAATCAACGATAATTTGGTCAGAGAAGAAACCAATTTGTCGTGAATAGTACCCGTGATTCGTATTCGTAGTATCAGTATCGTGTAATATAATAACTCTCGACACGAAAAGATAAAGTTTCATAATAAAATTCATATCCATATTTATAACACCTTAATCCAAATGTTATAAATCACTAAGAAATCTCATAATCTAATATTATTAATATTATAATAATATTTTAATCATTTCTAAAACTTATAAACAATTTAATTAAATTATTTACACTTTACTAATTAATGCATTTAATCATCATAAAATTCCAAACTCATAAAATTTCATCACCAATAACCAAAACCCTCATCAAAATCTGCATATACCTCATATATGATTCTCAAGCCATAAAATCATATTTTCCAATTTTCTTACTTCACATAACATATTTAATTCATTTACTCATAACTAGAATATTTTCATGAAAAATAATAAATCATTTCCAAAAATATTTCTTTTACTGGGATTTAGCATAACATAGTCCCATATTGAACATATATTTTTCTCTAAATTTTAAAAATTCATTTACTATTTTTCATATGGCCAAAACCATCGAATATTTAAACATTTATCATAAATTATACTTTTATCCAAAAATTCAACAATTTACATGGTATACTGATATTATATAGATGTACTCCCAATAAAAATTTTATCAATTTTGGAGTTAATCATAAGGAGTTATAAGCGGTTACTTTTAAAATAGTCTTTTCTCATAAAATCCATAACTCCTAATCTATACATCCAAAAATCGCCATTTTTGGACACAATCTACAAAACTCATCAAAATATCATTTCAAATTTTTCTAGAATTTTTGAAGGTCCGGAAAAATACAAAACTGAAAAATATTATCACCCTTAAAAATCATTTACTATCCCTTACCTCAAAAGAGCAGTACTGGAATGTCGGATATAACGTTGAACGAACTTGCACCGTATAGCAATATTCAAAGTATACTCAAAATACTCACAAGAATATGCTCGATAATATAGAGAGAAAACTTGAGTTTACGGTATGATTTTCAATTCTAACCCAAGCACCTATTTATAGGAAAATCTTTAGAACACCAAAGTAGAAAATTTATTAAAATAATAATATATATTATAAATTCTCTACGCACACTTTTGAATCCAGAATTCAGCAAATGCACACATGCAAAATGAGGCCCACACATTGAAAAAACGTTTTTGTTAATATAAATATTTAAAACTTCCAAAAATCAATTATTTTGGAACCCCAAAACTTCAATAATTCATAATAAATATTCCTTTTGTTAGAAAATTCGAATCTCGCGAGTTTTTATAGAAAATTCAATTCTCTACAACTTTGCAGAAGAATGTTTTTCCAAATTCCAAATGTAAATCGAATCAAATCTATAAATGGGCGATTTTACAAAGTTATAATCAAATTTCGATCGAGAAATGGGGTCCACCACACACAAAAAACATGTGTTAATCATTTAATGCCACAAAAATACTCTTCCTCCTCATATACTCACATATCGCATATTTCATTATAAAATATCACTATTAATATATTATTAAAATAATATATTTAAATGAATTATTTTATCGAAAAAGATAAAATATTAATTTTCAACAATTGTCACTTTAAAAATTTTCTCCATCTATATCCACATAAAATGAATATTTTCCTTATCATATTAATCAATAATTAATTATTCACAAATAATATTATAGAATCACAATAATGATGACCAAGGCCTCCCACGAAAAGAGAGGGCTTTCGATAAAGATTTCTCCTTACTTGGCGTATGATTAGGTGACCAAACCTCTTCTTAGATGTAACTTTCTAGACATTGCCAATAATGTTTTCTAATAATATTATTCGAGATAATATGAATTATTGCTTCGATAATGAAAAATACGTGTAGTGACAATTATTAAAACAATGATAATATAAAATATCAACGCAGCAATTATTGAATCAATAAAATAAAATATTGAATAAGAATTCTCGTAATAATTATTGAGTAGTGCCTTCTTACGTAAGAATCAATAATTGGTGCAATACCGCAAAGCTACTTCTTGTGTTTTAACCACCGAGTATTTTAACAAGATAATACAGTAATAACTACATGCTGTCATTTATAAATAACTTATATTTGTCGTTTTCTTCATCCAATCGCTTTTCAAGTTATGGGGCCCACAAAAGATCGTGTCTAGGTCGTCATTTAATATTCCCGATAGAAAAGAATATTCCACGACCAAACGAATATTCTCCGACAACAATGAATATTTTATAGCCACTTGCATATTTTCTAAAATTTGCATATTTCACCCATAACTTTAAACTTTTATCAATTTAACCATTTACTAAATAATAATTATAAGAAAAAAATGAATAATTTTATTTCATAAAATTCGGGGTCTTACAATCTCCCCTCCTTATGAAATTTAGTCCCTCGAAATTTACGTTACTGTATTTCAAAGAGTTGAGAATATCTTGCTTTCATTTCGATTCCATCTTTCCCGTCATCATGATTTCTCCATCGCTCATCTCCTCGTATTTTTGAGATATCATTCTAGAATACAACTTCAAAACAAGGGGTTAATTTAACAAATTAACATATCACATAATATCCAGATATTATGACTAACCAACAAATAAGCTTAGGTAGGACACACTAGTGAAGGATTTACTCATCTCTCCCTCCTAGTTCTAATCCCGATCTCGCCAGAGATCATATCCTAAGCTCGATACCAAATATAACTCTGGACACCAACTTGTGTCAAGACTCACATTATTACCTATCGGTTTGCCACAGCATCGAGCGCGTCCCCTACGGAGAGTCCGGCTTGCGTCATCCCCATAAACAGAAGTCACCAAAGAGAGGCTCGGGGCTCTTTACTTATAGCTCGATACCAAATGTAACGACCCCAAAATAGGCCCATTCCATCCAACCCATTACGAGTCATGCAAATATATGGTACGGAAAACAACTACAACTTTATTACAACAATTGTCGTGCAAAATACAACAACACATATCTTTGTGAGTTTGGATCAAATATATACTAAGCAGAAGACGTCACAATGACACCTTACATAAAGGTATAGTCAAAAAGCTGCTTTAGAAATTAGAATCTTTGGGAAGTGCTCAAGAAACCTTCGTATATGGGAGGCCATGCTTTTAGGTTATGGTAGATATCATATATGCCACGAAATTATCCTTGGTTGATTAATAGACCCCAAAAGAAAAAGCGAGAAGATTACTATCATATTCTTCCCAATGGTGAGTCTTCTCTTGACATATCATTATCTCCACTGTCTCTAATTGGGTATTATACTCCAAACAAACACCAAGATTATAAAGGTAGTGCTTGTAAATATACTCAGCAAGTGGATGAGCACAACCATGTCTTATGATGACACGAGGTTGTATGTCATTAGACATCTTGTATGATAGTGGCAAAACACCCTTCCAAGTTAAATTCACCTCACCCTCAACATTTATAGACCACCATTCTATTCCCTCGCTATCCCCCGCTCGACCCAGCTACACTTTTATTACCTGAAAGGAATTGTGAAACAAAAGGGTGAGCACAACTAGCTCAGTAAAGAATATTATGACTAAAGATAACTAAATTATCAATAGTCTTCATCAGTAATAAATCAGAGATTTAGAACATATGGTAGATGATAAAACTTTTCAACCATAGTTACGTAAATGAAGCGATCCATTAGAAGAGTCAAATAGACCATAAAATCTATTATCTTCTCCATGTTAAAAGTCCACCAACAATATTTTATCCTGTAACATCAATCAACAATTCATCATCCACAATCACATGTATAACTCATAATCATAATTGTAGTTCTAAATTCCTCTTCTTATCCGGAATGAAGATAATTTCATCACTGTCTTTACCGAAAACATCAAAAATCATGGTTATACCAAATCACAGTTCTCGCTCATAATCATACTAATAAATTAATCTTTGCACTACTACCAAAGATATTCATCAACAATTCATCTTTACACTACAAAGCAAAAGATATTCAACAACAGGTCATCTTTGCATTACGAGCCAAAGATATTCATCAATAATTCATCTTTTGCACTACAAAGCAAAGATATTCAACAACAAGTCGTCTTTGCATTACGACGAAAAGATATTCAACAATAATTCATCTTTGAACTACAAAGCTAAGATATTCATCAACAAGTCATCTTTGCACAACGAGCCAAAGATATTCATATATCAAAGAAATACATAATCATTTCGAAGTTATATAATAATAATTATAACCGTGTTGATCGATTCACCTTTGCACTTAAGCTAAAAATATTCAATTATAAATTCAATGGTCATGATCATACCAGATTGACAATTCAACTTTTGCACTCTCTTGGCCAAAGAGAACCTATAGTCACGATCATACCAATAATCTACTCATCTTTACACTCAAGTCAAAGGGAAATATCATCATTAAGGTTATAAGAATGTTATATAAAAATAATATAATCAAAACATGGTTTTAATTTCAAGAGTAAGATTCATAAATCAACGATAATTTGGTCAGAGAAGAAACCAATTTGTCGTGAATAGTACCCCGTATTCGTATGCATAATCTCTTATATACGTGCATAAGAACCTCGACACGAAAAGATAAAGTTTCATAATAAAATTCATATCCATATTTATAACACCTTAATCCAAATGTTATAAATCACTTAGAAATCTCATAATCTAATATTATTAGTATTATAATAATATTTTAATCATTTCTAAAACTTATAAACAATTTAATTAAATTATTTACACTTTACTAATTAATGCATTTAATCATCATAAAATTCCAAACTCATAAAATTTCATCACCAATAACCAAAACCCTCATCAAAATCTGCATATACCTCATATATGATTCTCAAGCCATAAAATCATATTTTCAATTTTCTTACTTCACATAACATATTTAATTCATTTACTCATAACTAGAATATTTTCATGAAAAATAAGAAATCATTTCCAAAAATATTTCTTTTCTGGGATTTAGCATAACATAGTCCCATATTGAACATATATTTTTCTCTAAATTTTAAAAATTCATTTACTATTTTTCATATGGCCAAAACCACCTTAATATTTAAACATTTATCATAAATTATACTTTTATCCAAAAATTCTACAATTTACATGGTATACTGATATTATATAGATGTACTCCCAATAAAAATTTTATCAATTTTGGAGTTAATCATAAGGAGTTATAAGCGGTTACTTTTAAAATAGTCTTTTCTCATAAAATCCATAACTCCTAATCTATACATCCAAAAATCGCCATTTTTGGACACAATCTACAAAACTCATCAAAATATCATTTCAAATTTTTCTAGAATTTTTGAAGGTCCGGAAAAATACAAAACTGAAAAATATTATCACCCTTAAAAATCATTTACTATCCCTTACCTCAAAAGAAAGCGATCTTTGGAATGTCGGATATAACGTTGAACGAACTTGCACCGTATAGCAATACTCAAAGTATACTCAAAATACTCACAAGAATATGCTCGATAATATAGAGAGAGAAAACTTCAGTTTCTGGTATGATTTTCAATTCTAACCTAAGCACCCTATTTATAGGAAAATGCTTAGAACACCAAAGTAGAAAATTTATTAAAATAATAATATATATTATAAATTCTCTACGCACACTTTTGAATCCAGAATTCAGCAATTGCACACATGCAAAATGAGGCCCACACATTGAAAAAACGTTTTTGTTAATATAAATATTTAAAACTTCCAAAAATCAATTATTTTGGAACCCCAAAACTTCAATAATTCATAATAAATATTCCTTTTGTTAGAAAATTCGAATCTCGCGAGTTTTTATAGAAAATTCAATTCTCTACAACTTTGCAGAAGAAAGTTTTTCCAAATTCCAAACAGAAATCGACCGAAATCTATAAATGGGCGATTTTACATGCTATAATCAAATTTCAGTCAAGAAATGGGGTCCACCGACACACAAAACATGTGTTAATCATTTAATGCCACAAAAATACTCTTCCTCCTCATATACTCACATATCGCACATTCATTATAAAAATATCACTATTAATATATTATTAAAATAATATATTTAAATGAATTATTTTATCAGAAAAAGATAAAATATTAATTTTCAACAATTGTCACTTTAAAAATTTTCTCCATCTATATCCACATAAAATGAATATTTTCCTTATCATATTAATCAATAATTAATTATTCACAAATAATATTATAGAATCACAATAATGACAACCAGGCAGTTCCCAGGAAAGAGGGGGCTTTCCAATAAAGATTTCTCTTTACTGGCGCGCAATTAGGTGACCAAACCTCTTCTTAGACAGAACTTTCTAGACATTGCCAATAATGTTTTCTAATAATATTATTCAGATAATATGAATTATTGCTTCGATAATGGAAAATACTGTGTAGTGACAATTATTAAAACAACAGTAATATAAAATATCAACGCAGCAATTATTGAATCAATAAAATAAAATATTGAATAGTAATTACTGTAACAATTATTGAGTAGTGCCTTCTTACGTAAGAATCAATAATTGGTGCAATACCGTGTGCTACTGTGTTTTAACCACCGAGTATTTTAACAGTATTAACGGTAACAACTACGTCGTCATTTATAAATAACTTATATTTGTCGTTTTCTTCATCCAATCGCTTTTCGTTATGGGGCCCACAAAAGACTGTGCCGTCGTACGAATATTCCCCGATAGAAAGAATATTCCACGACCAAACGAATATTCTCCGACAACAATGAATATTTTATAGCCACTTGCATATTTTCTAAAATTTGCATATTTCACCCATAACTTTAAACTTTTATCAATTTAACCATTTACTAAATAATAATTATAAGAAAAAAATGAATAATTTTATTTCATAAAATTCGGGGTCTTACAATCTCCCCTCCTTATGAAATTTCGTCCTCGAAATTTACGTACCTGGTATTTCAAAGAGTTGAGAATATCTTGCTTTCATTTCAGATTCCATCTTTCCCTCGTCATCATGATTTCTCCATTGCTTTCATCTCCTCGTATTTCGAGATATCATTCTAGAATACGACTTCAAAACAAGGGTTAATTTAACAAATTAACATATCACATAATATCCCGATATTATGACTAACCAACAAATAAGCTTAGGTAGACACACTAGTGAAGGATTTACTCATCTCTCCCTCCTAGTTCTAATCCCGATCTCCTTGGAGATCATATCTCTAAGCTTTGATACCAAATGTAACTCGGACACCAACTTGTATCAAGACCTCACATTGATACCTATCGGTTTGCCACCTTGCATCATCGCGTCCCCTACGAGAGTCCTGCCGGTCATCCCCATAAACAGAAGTCACCAAATGAGAGGCTCGGGGCTCTTTACTTATAGCTCGATACCAAATGTAACCCCCCAAAATAGGCCCATTCCATCCAACCCATTCTCGAGTCGCCAAATATATGGTACGGAAACAACTACAACTTTATTACAACAATTGTCGTGCAAAATACAACAACACATATCTTCATGAGTTTGGATACAAATATATACCAACAACTCAGAAGTACGTCACAATGACACCTTACATAAAGGTATAGTCAAAAAACTGCTTTAGAAATTAGAATCTTTGGGAAGTGCTCAAGAGGAAACCTTCGCATATGGGAGGCCATGCTTTTAGGTTATGGTAGATATCATATGGCCACGAAATTATCCTTGGTTGACCTAATAGACCCCAAAAAAAAACGAGAAGATTACTATCATATTCTTCCCAATGGTGAGTCTTCTCTTGACATATCATTATCTCCACTGCCTCTAATTGGGTATTATACTCCAAACAAACACCAAGATTATAAAGGTAGTGCTTGTAAATATACTCAAAGAAGTGGATGAGCACAACCATGTCTTATGATGACACGAGGTTGTAGATCATTAGACATCTTGTATGATAGTGGCAAAACACCCTTCAAAGTTAAATTCACCTCACCTCAACATTTATAGACCACCATTCTATTCCTCGCTATCCCCGCTCGACCCACCTACACTTTTATTACACGAAAGGAATTGTGAAACAAAAGGGTGAGCACAACTAGCTCAAGAAAGAATATTATGACTAAAGATAACTAAATTATCAATAGTCTTCATCGAGAATAAATCGTAGATTTAGAACATATGGTAGATGATAAAACTTTTCAACCATAGTTGCAATGAAATGAAGCAATCCATTAGAAGAGTCAAATAGACCATAAAATCTATTATCTTCTCCATGTTAAAAGTCCACCAACAATGTTTTATCCTCGTAACATCAATCAACAGTTTCTGTCCACAATCACATGTATAACTCATAATCATAATTGTAGTTCTAAATTCCTCTTCTTATCCAGACGAAGATAATTTCATCACTTGCTTTTACCTCAAACATCAAAGATCATGGTTATACCAAATCACAGCCTCGCTCATAATCATACTAATAAATTAATCTTTGCACCACGACCAAAGATATTCATCAACAATTCATCTTTACACTACACAAAGCCAAAGATATTCAACAACAGTCATCTTTGCATTACGAGCCAAAGATATTCATCAATAATTCATCTTTTGCACTACAAAGCAAAGATATTCAACAACAAGTCATATTTGCATTACGACCAAAAGATATTCATCAATAATTTATCTTTGCACTACAGGCTAAGATATTCATCAACAAGTCATCTTTGCACAACGAGCCAAAGATATTCATATATCAAAGAAATACATAATCATTTCGTGGTTATATAACAATAATAATAACCATGTTGATCAATTCACCTTTGCACTTAAGCTAAAAATATTCAATTGTAAATTCAATGGTCATGATCATATCACCAACAATTCAACTTTTGCACCATCGCCAAAGAGAACCTATAGTCACGATCATACCAATAATCTACTCATCTTTACACTCAAGTCAAAGAGAAATATCATCATTAGGGTTATAAGAATGTTATATAAAAATAATATAATCAAAACATGGTTTTAATTTCAAGAGTAAGATTCATAAATCAAAGATAATTTGGTCGGAGAAGAAACCAATTTGTCGTGAATAGTACTTCCGTGTTCGCATACATAGTACCGTATATCGTCGCATAATAACCTCGACGAAAAAGATAAAGTTTCATAATAAAATTCATATCCATATTTATAACACCTTAATCCAAATGTTATAAATCACTTAGAAATCTCATAATCTAATATTATTAATATTATAATAATATTTTAATCATTTCTAAAACTTATAAACAATTTAATTAAATTGTTTACACTTTACTAATTAATGCATTTAATCATCATAAAATTCCAAACTCATAAGATTTCATCACCAATAACCAAAACCCTCATCAAAATCAGATATACCTCATATATATGATTCTCAAGCCATAAAATCATATTTTCCAATTTTCTTACTTCACATAACATATTTAATTCATTTACTCATAACTAGAATATTTTCATGAAAAATAACAAATCATTTCCAAAAATATTTCTTTTCTGGGATTTAGCATAACATAGTCCCATATTGAACATATATTTTTCTCTAAATTTTAAAAATTCATTTACTATTTTTCATATGGCCAAAACCACCGAATATTTAAACATTTATCATAAATTATACTTTTATCCAAAAATTCTGAAATTTACACTGTATACTGATATTATATAAATGTACTCCCAATAAAAATTTCATCAATTTTGGAGTTAATCATAAGGAGTTATAAGCGGTTACTTTTAAAATAGTCTTTTCTCATAAAATCCATAACTCCTAATCTATACATCCAAAAATCACCATTTTTGGACACAATCTACAAAACTCATCAAAATATCATTTCAAATTTTTCTAGAATTTTTAAAGGTCCGGAAAAATACAAAACTGAAAAATATTATCACCCTTAAAAATCATTTACTATCCCTTACCTCAAAAGAGCAGTACTGGAATGTCGGATATAACATTGAACGAACTTGCACCGTATAGCAATACTCAAAGTATACTCAAAATACTCACAAGAATATGCTCGATAATATAGAGAGAGAAAACTTCAGTTTCTGGTATGATTTTCAATTCTAACCTAAGCACCCTATTTATAGAAAAATGCTTAGAACACCAAAGTAGAAAATTTATTAAAATAATAATATATATTATAAATTCTCTACGCACACTTTTGAATCCAGAATTCAGCAATTGCACACATGCAAAATGAGGCCCACACATTGAAAAAACGTTTTTGTTAATATAAATATTTAAAACTTCCAAAATCAATTATTTTGAAACCCAAAAACTTCAATAATTCATAATAAATATTCCTTTTGTTAGAAAATTGAATCTCATGAGTTTTTATAGAAAATTCAATTCTCTACAACTTTGCGTAAGAAAGTTTTTCCAAATTCCAAACAATAAATCGAATCAAATCTATAAATGGGCGATTTTACATGCTATAATCAAATTTCGATCCAAGAAATGGGGTCCACCGAACACACAAAATATGTGTTAATCATTTAATGCCACAAAATACTCTTCCTCCTCATATACTCACATATCGCATTTCATTATAAAAATATCACTATTAATATATTATTAAAATAATATATTTAAATGAATTATTTTATCGTAAAAAGATAAAATATTAATTTTCAACAATTGTCACTTTAAAAATTTTCTCCATCTATATCCACATAAATTGAATATTTTCCTTATCATATTAATCAATAATTAATTATTCACAAATAATATTATAGAATCACAATAATGACAACCAAGGCGCTTCACAGAAAGAGGGGGCTTTCCGATAAAGATTTCTCCTTACTGCAAGCTAATTAGGTGACCAAACCTCTCCTTAGATGTAACTTTCTAGACATTGCCAATAATGTTTTCTAATAATATTATTCAGATAATATGAATTATTGCTTCGATAATGAAAATATGTGTAATGACAATTATTAAAACAACAAGAATATAAAATATCAACGCAACAATTATTGAATCAATAAAATAAAATATTGAATAAGAATTACCGTAACAATTATTGAGTAGTGCCTTCTTACGTAAGAATCAATAATTGGTGCAATACCGTGCGCTATCGTGTTTTAACCAATTTAGTATTTTAACAAGATTAATCAAGGTGAATAACTACGTCGTCATTTATAAATAACTTATATTTTGTCGCTTTCTTCATCCAATCGCTTTTTCAGTTATGGGGCCCACAAAAGATCATTTGGTCGTATTTAATATTCCCCGATAGAAAAGAATATTCCACGACCAAACGAATATTCTCCGACAACAATGAATATTTTATAGCCACTTGCATATTTTTCTAAAATTTGCATATTTCACCCATAACTTTAAACTTTTATCAATTTAACCATTTACTAAATAATAATTATAAGAAAAAAAAATGAATAATTTTATTTCATAAAATTCGGGGTCTTACAATCTCTCCTCTTTATGAAATTTCGTCCTCGAAATTTACGTCTGGGTAACGACCCCAAAATAGGCCCATTCCATCCAACCCATTCTCGAGTCGCCAAATATATGGTACTGCAAAAATAACTACAACTTTATTACAACAATTGTCGTGCAAAAACAACAACAACACATATGTCGTGAGTTTGATACAAATATATACTAATCAGAGACGTCACAATGACACCTTACATAAAGGTATAGTCAAAAACCTGCTTTAGAAATTAGAATCTTTGGGAAGTGCTCAAGAAACCTTCGTATATGGGAGGCCATGCTTTTAGGTTATGGTAGATATCATATGGCCACGTAATTATCCTCGTCAACCTAATAGACCCCAAAGAAAAACGAGAAGATTACTATCATATTCTTCCCAATGGTGAGTCTTCTCTTGACATATCATTATCTCCACCGCCTCTAATTGGGTATTATACTCCAAACAAACACCAAGATTATAAAGGTAGTGCTTGTAAATATACTCAAAGAAGTGGATGAGCACAACCATGTCTTATGATGACACGAGGTCAGATGTCATTAGACATCTTGTATGATAGTGGCAAAACACCTTCCAAGTTAAATTCACCTCACCTCAACATTTATAGACCACCATTCTATTCCCTCGCTATCCCCCCACTCGACCCAAATTTACACTTTTTATTACCCCGAAAGGAATTGTGAAACAAAAGGGTGAGCACAACTAGCTCAAGAAGAATATTATGACTAAAGATAAATAAATTATCAATAGTCTTCATCAAGAATAAATCGTAGATTTAGAACATATGGTAGATGATAAAACTTTTCAACCATAGTTACAAATGAAATGAAGCAATCCATTAGAAGAGTCAAATAGACCATAAAATCTATTATCTTCTCCATGTTAAAAGTCCACCAACAATGTTTTATCCTCGTAACATCAATCAACAATTCCTCCCACACAATCACATGTATAACTCATAATCATAATTGTAGTTCTAAATTCTCTTCTTATCCAGACGAAGATAATTTCATCACCGCCTTTACCTCAAACATCAAAGATCATGGTTATACCAAATCACAGCCTCTGCTCATAATCATACTAATAAATTCATCTTTGCACCACGACCAAAGATATTCATCAACAATTCATCTTTACACTACAAAGCAAAAGATATTCAACAACAAAATGTCATCTTTGCATTACGAGCCAAAGATATTCATCAATAATTCATCTTTGCACTACAAAAAGCAAAGATATTCAACAACAAAGTCATCTTTGCATTACGACAAAAAAGATATTCATCAATAATTCATCTTTGCACTACAAAGCTAAGATATTCATCAACAAGTCATCTTTGCACAACGAGCCAAAGATATTCATATATCAAAGAAATACATAATCATTTCGTAAGTTATATAACAATAATTATAACCATGTTGATCAATTCACCTTTGCACTTAAGCTAAAAATATTCAATTGTAAATTCAATGGTCATGATCATACCACCAACAATTCAACTTTTGCACCATCGCCAAAGAGAACCTATAGTCACGATCATACCAATAATCTACTCATCTTTACACTCAAGTCAAAGAGAAATATCATCATTAGGGTTATAAGAATGTTATATAAAAATAATATAATCAAAACATGGTTTTAATTTCAAGAGTAAGATTCATAAATCAACGATAATTTGGTCGAGAAGAAACCAATTTGTCGTGAATAGTACCCCTTCTCATATTCGTACATAGTACCAGTATATATGCGTATAAAGAACCTCTATACCTAAAAGATAAAGTTTCATAATAAAATTCATATCCATATTTATAACACCTTAATCCAAATGTTATAAATCACTTAGAAATCTCATAATCTAATATTATTAATATTATAATAATATTTTAATCATTTCTAAAACTTATAAACAATTTAATTAAATTGTTTACACTTTACTAATTAATGCATTTAATCATCATAAAATGCCAAACTCATAAGATTTCATCACCAATAACCAAAACCCTCATCAAAAATCAGATATACCTCATATATGATTCTCAAGCCATAAAATCATATTTTCCAATTTTCTTACTTCACATAACATATTTAATTCATTTACTCATAACTAGAATATTTTCATGAAAAATACCAAATCATTTCCAAAATATTTCTTTTCTGGGATTTAGCATAACATAGTCCCATATTGAATATATATTTTTCTCTAAATTTTAAAAATTCATTTACTATTTTTCATATGGCCAAAACCAATTTAATATTTAAACATTTATCATAAATTATACTTTTATCCAAAAATTCTGAAATTTACACTTAGATACTGATATTATATAGATGTACTCCCAATAAAAAATTTCATCAATTTTGGAGTTAATCACAAGGAGTTATAAGCGCTTACTTTTAAAATAGTCTTTTCTCATAAAATCCATAACTCCTAATCTATACATCCAAAATCGCCATTTTTGGACACAATCTACAAAACTCATCAAAATATCATTTCAAATTTTTCTAGAATTTTTGAAGGTCCGAAAAATACAAAACTGAAAAAATAATCACCCTTAAAAATCATTTACTATCCTTTACCTCAAAAGAGAAGAAGATTTAATGTTTGATATAACGTTGAATCTAACTTGCACCAGATAGCAATACTCAAAGTATACTCAAAATACTCACAAGAATACGCCGATAATATAGAGAGAGAAAACTTCAGCTTACGTATGATTTTCAATTCTAACCTAAGACCCTATTTATAGAAAAATACTTAGAATACCAAAGTAAAAAATTTATTAAAATAATAATATATATTATAAATTCTCTACGCACACTTTTTGAATCCAGAATTCAGCAATTGCACACATGCAAAATGAGGCCCACACATTGAAAAAAATGTTTTTGTTAATATAAATATTTAAAACTTCCAAAATCAATTATTTTGGAACCCCAAACTTCAAATAATTCATAATAAATATCCTTTTTGTTAGAAAATTCAATCTCATGAGTTTTTATAGAAAATTCAATTCTCTACAACTTTGCGTAAGAAAGTTTTTCCAAATTCCAAACAAAATCGACCAAAATCCACAAACCAAGCGATTTTACAAAAGCTATAATCAAATTTCAACCAAGAAATGGGGTCCACCAACACACAAAACATGTGTTAATCATTTAATGCCACAAAAATACTCTTCCTCCTCATATACTCACATATCGCATATTCATTATAAAAATATCACTATTAATATATTATTAAAATAATATATTTAAATGAATTATTTTATCGTAAAAAGATAAAATATTAATTTTCAACAATTGTCACTTTAAAAATTTTCTCCATCTATATCCACATAAAATGAATATTTTCCTTATCATATTAATCAATAATTAATTATTCACAAATAATATTATAGAATCACAATAATGACAACCAGCGCTTCTTCAGAAAGAGGGGGCTTTCCAATAAAAGATTTCTCCTTCATCGCTGCAAGCAATTAGGTGACCAAACCTCTCTCTTGCATGTAACTTTCTAGACATCGCCAATAATGTTTTCTAATAATATTATTCGAGATAATATGAATTATTGCTTCGATAATGGAAAATACGTAGTAGTGACAATTATTAAAACAACAAGAATATAAAATATCAACGCAAAGAATTATCAATCAATAAAATAAAATATTGAATAAGAATTATCGTAATAATTATCGAGTAGTGCCTTCACGTAAGAATCAATAATTGGTGCAATACCGTGCTATCGTGTTTTAAACCACCGGTATTTTAACAAAGATTAATCTGTGAATAACTACGCCGCCATTTATAAATAACTTATATTCGTGCTTTTTTCATCCAATCGCTTTCATTTATGGGGCCCACAAAAGATCGCTACCATTGCATTTAATATTATTCTCTGATAGAAAGAATATTCCACGACCAAACGAATATTCTCCGACAACAATGAATATTTTATAGCCACTTGCATATTTTCTAAAATTTGCATATTTCACCCATAACTTTAAACTTTTATCAATTTAACCATTTACTAAATAATAATTATAAGAAAAAAATTGAATACTTTTATTTCATAAAATTCGGGGTCTTACAATCTCCCCTCCTTATGAAATTTCGTCCTCGAAATTTACGTACTCTATTTTCAAAGAGTTGAGAATATCTTGCTTTCATTTCGATTCCATCTTTCCTCGTCATCACGATTTCTCCATTGCTCATCTCCTCGTATTTTTTATATCATTCTAGAATACGACTTCAAAACAAGGGTTAATTTAACAAATTAACATATCATCATAATATCCCCGATATTATGACTAACCAACAAATAAGCTTAGGTAGGACACACTAGTGAAGGATTTACTCATCTCTCCCTCCTAGTTCTAATCCCGATCTCCGCCAGAGATCATCCCTAAGCTTTGATACCAAAATGTAACTCTGGATCATCATCCTATCGGGTTGCCACCGCAGAATCGTCCCCTACGGAGAGTCCGGCTTCTGCATCCCCCATAAATGTGAAGTCACCAAATGAGAGGGCTCGGGGCTCTTTACTTATAGCTCGATACCAAATGTAACGACCCCAAAATAGGCCCATTCCATCCAACCCATTCTCGAGTCGCCAAATATATGGTACGGAAAACAACTACAACTTTATTACAACAATTGTCGTAAAAAATACAACAACACATATGTTTGTGAGTTTGATACAAATATATACTAATCAGAAGACGTCACAATGACACCTTACATAAAGGTATAGTCAAAAAACCTGCTTTTAGAAATTAGAATCTTTGGGAAGTGCTCAAGGAAACCTTCGTACATGGGAGGCCATGCTTTTAGGTTATGGTAGATATCATATGGCCACGTAATTATCCTCGTCAATCTAATAGACCCCAAAAGAAAAACGAGAAGATTACTATCATATTCTTCCCAATGGTGAGTCTTCTCTTGACATATCATTATCTCCATTGCTCTAATTGGGTATTATACTCCAAACAAACACCAAGATTATAAAGGTAGTGCTTGTAAATATACTCAAAGAAGTGGATGAGCACAACCATGTCTTATGATGACACGAGGTCAGTATGTCATTAGACATCTTGCATGATAGTGGCAAAACACCTTCCAAGTTAAATTCACCTCACCTCAACATTTATAGACCACCATTCTATTCCCTCGCTATCCCCGCCGACCCACCTACACTTTTATTACCCGAAAGGAATTGTGAAACAAAAGGGTGAGCACAACTAGCTCAAGAAAGAATATTATGACTAAAGATAAATAAATTATCAATAGTCTTCATCAAGAATAAATCGAGATTTAGAACATATGGTAGATGATAAAACTTTTCAACCATAGTTGCAAAATAAATGAGCAATCCATTAGAAGAGTCAAATAGACCATAAAATCTATTATCTTCTCCATGTTAAAAGTCCACCAACAATGTTTTATCCTCAGAACATCAATCAACAATTCCTCATCCACAATCACATGTATAACTCATAATCATAATTGTAGTTCTAAATTCTCTTCTTATCCAGATCGAAAGATAATTTCATCACCTTTCTTTACCAAACATCAAAGATCATGGTTATACCAAATCACAGCCTCGCTCATAATCATACTAATAAATTCATCTTTGCACTACGACCAAAAAGATATTCATCAACAATTCATCTTTACACTACAAAGCTAAAGATATTCAACAACAAAATCATCTTCAGATTACACGAGCCAAAGATATTCATCAATAATTCATCTTTGCACTACAAAAAGCAAAAGATATTCAACAACAAGTCATCTTTGCATTACGACCAAAAGATATTCATCAATAATTCATCTTTGCACTACAAAAAGCTAAGATATTCATCAACAAGTCATCTTTGCACAACGAGCCAAAGATATTCATATATCAAAGAAATACATAATCATTTCGGGTTATATAACAATAATAATAACCATGTCGATCAATTCACCTTTTGCACTTAAGCTAAAAATATTCAATTGTAAATTCAATGGTCATGATCATACCAACAACAATTCAACTTTTGCACCATCGCCAAAGAGAACCTATAGTCACGATCATACCAATAATCTACTCATCTTTACACTCAAGTCAAAGAGAAATATCATCATTAGTGGTTATAAGAATGTTATATAAAAATAATATAATCAAAACATGGTTTTAATTTCAAGAGTAAGATTCATAAATCAAAGATAATTTGGTCGAGAAAGAAACCAATTTGTCGTGAATAGTACCCGTATTCGTGACATAAGATACAGTATAACGCATATAATAACCTCGACACGAAAAGATAAAGTTTCATAATAAAATTCAAATCCATATTTATAACACCTTAATCCAAATGTTATAAATCACTTAGAAATCTCATAATCTAATATTATTAATATTATAATAATATTTTAATCATTTCTAAAACTTATAAACAATTTAATTAAATTGTTTACACTTTACTAATTAATGCATTTAATCATCATAAAATTCCAAACTCATAAGATTTCATCACCAATAACCAAAACCCTCATCAAAAATCTGCATATACCTCATATATGATTCTCAAGCCATAAAATCATATTTTCCAATTTTCTTACTTCACATAACATATTTAATTCATTTACTCATAACTAGAATATTTTCATGAAAATAACAAATCATTTCCAAAAATATTTCTTTTCTGGGATTTAGCATAACATAGTCCCATATTGAATATATATTTTTCTCTAAATTTTAAAAATTCATTTACTATTTTTCATATGGCCAAAACCACCGAATATTTAAACATTTATCATAAATTATACTTTTATCCAAAAATTCTGAAATTTACACTATATACTGATATTATATAAATGTACTCCCAATAAAAATTTCATCAATTTTGGAGTTAATCATAAGGAGTTATAAGCGCTTACTTTTAAAATAGTCTTTTCTCATAAAATCCATAACTCCTAATCTATACATCCAAAATCACCATTTTTGGACACAATCTACAAAACTCATCAAAATATCATTTCAAATTTTTCTAGAATTTTAAAAGGTCCCGAAAAATACAAAACTGAAAAACATAATCACCCTTAAAAATCATTTACTATCCCTTACCTCAAAAGAAAGCAGATCTTCGAATGTTTGATATAACGTTGAATCTAACTTGCACCAGAGATAGCAATACTCAAAGTATACTCAAAATACTCACAAGAATACGCTTCGATAATATAGAGAGAAAAACTTCAGCTTTACGGTATGATTTTCAATTCTAACCTAAGCACCCTATTTATAGAAAATCTTTAGAACACCAAAGTAGAAAATTTATTAAAATAATAATATATATTATAAATTCTCTACGCACACTTTTTGAATCCAGAATTCAGCAATTGCACACATGCAAAATGAGGCCCACACATTGAAAAAACGTTTTTGTTAATATAAATATTTAAAACTTCCAAAATCAATTATTTTGGAACCCCAAAACTTCAATAATTCATAATAAATATTCCTTTTGTTAGAAAATTCAATCTCATGAGTTTTTATAGAAAATTCAATTCTCTACAACTTTGCGAAGAAAGTTTTTCCAAATTCCAAACAAAATCGACCAAATCCATAAATGGGCGATTTTACATGCTATAATCAAATTTCAATAAGAAATGGGGTCCACCGACACACAAAAACATGTGTTAATCATTTAATGCCACAAAAATACTCTTCCTCCTCATATACTCACATATCGCATATTCATTATAAAATATCACTATTAATATATTATTAAAATAATATATTTAAATGAATTATTTTATCGTAAAAGATAAAATATTAATTTTCAACAATTGTCACTTTAAAAATTTTCTCCATCTATATCCACATAAAATGAATATTTTCCTTATCATATTAATCAATAATTAATTATTCACAAATAATATTATAGAATCACAATAATGACAACCAGACAGCCTCAGTGAAAGAGAGGGCTTTCCAATAAAGATTTCTCCTTCATCAAGCGCCAATTAGGTGACCAAACCTCTTCTTAGATGTAACTTTCTAGATATTGCCAATAATGTTTTCTAATAATATTATTCGATATAATATGAATTATTGCTTCGATAATGGAAAATACCGTGTAGTGACAATTATTAAAACAACAATAATATAAAATATCAACGCAGTGAATTATTGAATCAATAAAATAAAATATTGAATAAGAATTATCGTAACAATTATTGAGTAGTGCCTTCTTACGTAAGAATCAATAATTGTGCAATACCGCGTGTGTCTTCGTGTTTTTAACAATTAGTATTTTAACAAGATTAATCTGTGAATAACTACGTCGTCATTTATAAATAACTTATATTTGTCGTTTTTTTTCATCCAATCGCTTTCAAGTTATGGGGCCCACAAAAGGTCTTGGGCCGTCGCATTTAATATTCCCCGATAGAAAGAATATTCCACGACCAAACGAATATTCTCCGACAACAATGAATATTTTATAGCCACTTTCATATTTTCTAAAATTTGCATATTTCACCCATAACTTTAAACTTTTATCAATTTAACCATTTACTAAATAATAATTATAAGAAAAAAATGAATAATTTTATTTCATAAAATTCGGGGTCTTACAATTTTATATTTTAGAAGTGAGTATAGAATAACTTATAACAGTCAAAAATTAAAATCAATTATTTCACTTTTTATCCTATTCCTTTATTTAATTTATTTATCCACTAATTCCATTCCTACCGTTTTAATATAGCATTGATGTCAATAACGAGTTAGGCGATATTTGATTGCATCTTAATGCATCTTAACAGTGTATCTCTTAATACATCTTAATATTTGAAATTGAGATACACGAATTTCCTCTGATTGCTTTTAAATCTTAACAGTTTACCCCTTAATACATCTTAATATTTGAAATTGAGATACAAAAATTTCCTCTAAATGCTTTTAAATTATTAAGATATAAATATGAATCAAGAATATTCAGAAAATCACATTAAAATATGGAAAAAATATATGTACACAACTGTGTATTACACAGTAGGGCTATGACGACGGTTTTTGGGCTATAGCGACAGTTTCACCTGTCACATTTGCCAGCGAAGATAAAATTCGTTGCATTTGATACATATTTGCCAACGAAGTTTGCCGTTACTGAACAATATAAAAATTGTTGCCTTAATTGATTTTCGTTGCTAATTGTGTAGTTTTTGGTAACGATGTTTGTTGCTAAATGTACAAAATAAACCGATCATGCATATATTAATTTGCAACGAATTTTTTCGTTGCCATTGGTTTTGTTATGGATAATTATGATCAATTAGCAACGATACTATTTGAAGTTGATTATTTTTCGAGAGCAACGAAAGTTGTCAATTAACGACACTATACGTTGTCTTTTGCTTTTTCTATGCAACAAAAGTTGTTATGATTTGCAATAATATAAATGTTGCCTTTTCTTTTGTTTATAGCAACAATATAAAATAAAACATAAAAAATATTATATACATCATTTAAAATCAGTCACATTACAACACTACAATATAATAGTTGGATAATTCATCCTTAAAATATGATGATCATTATTATACCAAACTACTAAACTAATAACTTTTACGTTCATTATTACAATACAATATGTTAGGAATAAGCATGTGAATGATATTCCTATATTTTATGTATGATTTGATTATGATATAAATGAATGAATATGCAAGTATGCTTTCATTAAGAAAAGCTGTAAAAGTCTTTTGATAGATAATAGAAACATATGTACAAAAACTTAGAATGAATTGATCAATTGTGTTAGGTTGATCCTACATAAGCAAAATAGCTTTGTAAAGTCCTTAAAAAGAAATGATGTACAAGGACTATAAATATAGAAAGATCAAGCTTGTTAGGTTGATCTGATAATGTAATAGATAGGCTTGTCTGATCGTCGAGCACTGCTCCAGAAATCGTAGTCTGCTAGGAGAGTCAAGGAAAACTCGAGAGCTATCGAGGCAGAATAGTAGTCTGCAAGATAGTAGATCTCGGAGTTCGTAGACTGCCAGGAGAGACGAGGAAAGATCGTAGTGTGTCGAGGAGAACTTCCTTGGAGCCATAGTCTGCTGAGGAAGTCATGTTCAGAATCGTAGAGACAGCCTGCCTACGAGCCGAACGAGCAATCTGCCAAAGGCAAGTCAAGAATCGTAGACTACACTCGGAGTCATAGAGTCTACTGATCGTATCTGAGGCAGAAATCATAGTCGAGCAAGATCAGATAAAGACAACGAACACAAAGTCAGAAATCGTAGAGTGTCAAGATTTGACCTCGGAGTCGTAGTGTCTACACAACCGAAGTTGAATAATAGAGTGTAGAGCTAAGACTTCAACAGATATGCTCACAACGCCAAGGCAGAATCGTAGAGCAAATACAATTCTCAACAAATGAGCACTCCCAGAATATCCAAAGGAATGAAGCCTCTAGTCTAAGCCATAAAGATACATCCCACCTGAAGGAAACTAGAGAGCACACTACGAATGGCATGAAAGCTAACGAAAGATCTAAGCACCAACCCAATTAGCATCCAGATTGAGTTGTGAAACCATTCGAGATGAAGTCTTACACAACTTGATTAGAAGCAGACTTCAGTAATTGACTAAGGAAAGTCAGTAAATGCAGTAACTGTCAAGTAGACAGAAGACGACGATCTTGGAAGCAACCAGGATCGTAATGTTTTCCAAACAAAGAAGGAACTGATGGAGTGTACACAGAAATATTGGTTAGCCTCTGAAGAACAAGGCTAAAGTGATTAAACATTGGGTCAGTCCATTGATGATAAGTGAACGGGAGATCACAAGGAGAAAGTGAATTGGACACGCCACAAATCTGAAGTGTCTTGTTGTTCAGAAGGGAACAGAACAAAGAGTTAAGCCATCGATCTCGAGAGCATTAAAGGCAAAATGAAGTGTTGAGGCAGCCTTTGCGAGAAAAAAGAAGAGGTGTTCTACACTGAAGATCCAATGAACATCCTTCAAAGATCGTAGTGTTAACTCTACATATCAATAAACATCAGTCAACAAGACACTACGATCAGGTCCGAGAAGATTTGCATCAGAATCGTAGAGTTCGGTCACCCGAAGATTGAAGCATTGGTAGCAGTTCAATTTGAAGGTTGGTATCCGGACAAGAGTTGATTTAGAGCATCGATGCAAAAGGACAACCTCTGATCTACAAATCAGAAGGGGGAAATAAAGTCGTCGACCTGCCCGAGACATCAAAGTGACATCTCTGATGTGGTAGGTGAAACAGTAGACTGCAGTGTCAGAAAGTCATGTAATGTCACATCTGCAGTCTACACCAAATAACTCGAGATCTGCAAAGCAATTCAAATAGCTTTCAACGACTACTTTCCAACGGGAATGTGAGACCCCAAATTTTATGAAATAAAAGTGTTCAATTTTTCTATTTTGGTGAATTGTTAAATTGATAAAAGTTTAAAGCTAAGGGTCATATTTGAAAATTTTTCAAAGTAGACAAGTTGTCATAAAATACCCGGTTACTATTCACGAGTTACTATTCACGGGTTACTATTCACCGAAATTACTATTCACTCTAGTATTGTTCACTCTAGTATTTGGGACACTTTTTTGTGTATGAGATTCTTATTCACGAGTTACTATTCACGGAGTTCTTATTCACCAAATTACTATTCACTCTAGTATTGTTCACTCGAGTATTTAGGACACTTTTTGTGTCGAGTACTATTCACGAGTTACTATTCACGAATTACTATTCATGAGTTACTATTCACCCTAGAACAAAATATTTTATGAAAATAACGGCGGAAGTTTTACTGGTTGATCTTTGTTGAACTACTTTCGGTAGTAAAGAAATGCGATGTCGTGTGGTTGCGTAGTAGCACACGGTATTGATTATTGATGCTTATGTGAGAAGTCACTCGGTTTAATTCCATTATTGTCGATTAATAATATGAATTATTATAGCGATAATGACGTTTTGTTTTATTAAGTATTATTAACGTAATAAAAGCGAAACATCTTTTATATAAAATGTAATACTTTATTAAAGTTATTCTATAAATAGAATATATTATATTTTATTATGCATAGTGTTGCATAGTGTTTTGCATAGTGTTGCATAGTGTTTGCATAGTAAAATGTTTTTATATAAATAGAATATATGATATTTTATTTAAAAGATTTTGCTTTAAATATGGATAGTCGATTAAAGTAAATCAATCTGGACCGCTCATGGATTAATTACTATGCATTCTATTTTCCTATAAATAGAAGCTCATTCCTTCATTATTTTCTTACAAATTCACTTTGAAACTCTGAGAGAGAAATTATAGAGAGAAGCTATAGAGAGAAAATCTATAGAGAGAAAGAAGAAGAGTATTCTGGTACTTCACTACTTTGATATCCAGTGTCTTTTACGGTAGGGGATATTATTTGTTGTACCCGTAAGGGTTGTTATTCTTTCTTATTCATGAAGAGAACTTCATTATTCCATTCATTATTATTCTCATTGGAATAACTTTTGTAAAAAGTGGCATACCCTATACATAACCTTGTGTCACGCGGAATCCCCTATACTTGGTGATCTTCTTACATTATTCCATTCTTTATTATTACATTGGAATATCCTCATGCGTGTGTTTTACACCTAACACAGTTCCATTGTTTATTATTCCGCATTTATTATTACATTTGGAATATCACATGCATGTGTTTTACACCGACACGGTTCCATTGTTTATTATTATTCAAAGACTTATTATTACATTTGGAACATCCCATTGGTGTGAATTTCACCGACTGGTTCCCGTTATTATTATTCTGTTGGAATAACTTTGTCTGCATGCAATACCGCATGCATGGTGATTTCCTTTGTTATTCCATTCTTTATTATACCCAGGTTGGTTAAAACTTTGACTTATACTCCATGAAATTAGTAGAATATTCTTGATATTTGCATTTCATCCAAAGATCTTTTCATGGAAATATTCTTTTGATCATTCTTGAATTTTACTCTACAAAACAAAGATATCTTGTTGACAATTTGGGCGTTAATAATTCCCGGATAAAATAATTCTTGAACTTGTTTTATTGAATTATTATGTCATTATCATCATCCTCATGTTTATATTATGTTATCTTTGGCTTACGTGCATAGATGAACTTAGTATGATTATGACCGAGGATCATTCGGTATAATCATGGCTTGTTATAAAATGATGTGACAAAAAGTTCTCGGTGGCACGTAATGCGGTGATGGATAGTTTTGGTATGATTATGACCAGGGGTGATTCGGTATAGTCATGACCATTGATAATTTGATGAAAATCCTTGGCCGTGAGTACGGGATGATTAGATATTGTGGTTTATTCATTAAACCGAGTCTTAGTGATAAAAATTTATGAAAACCTTTTAAAACCTAAAAGATAGTAGACTTTATTTTCTACTTGACTCTTTTAATGGATTGTATATTCATTGCTAGATTAAACCGGGTTTGTCTATTGTATTTTATCGGTTTAACATCTTTGTTGAAGGCTAATGATAATTTATTACGCATTATCTTAGTCATAATATTTCTTCTTGGGCTAGTTGAGCTCACCCTTTCTTTCACCGTTTCTCTTGAGAAAATGAGAATATAGGCTTTGACGACGAGTCGGGGAAAGAGTGATGGTTCAAAGATAACATTAGTAGTCCTCACTATTACATTAAATAATGTGACAATAAATGTAATGAGGACTCTCTTGGGTATGGATATTGTCTAAATAACAATATTCCTATTAGAACTCTCGGTTTATGTATTGTCGTATATTACTACAGCGGATGTATAATTAAGTTTGTATTTGAATTTATGTACCGTATAAGTGGCGACCCAAGATGGGTGACGATACCTAATTTTGGGGGCGTCACGGTTGGTATCGAGCCATAAGTGTGAAGAGCCCCAGCCTCTCATTTGGTGACTTCTGTTGATGGGGAATGCAAAGCCGGACTCTCCGTGGGGGGGCCTTGAATCTTTCGATTGGTGGTGATAGTACCAAATGTGAGGTCTTGATACAAGTTGGTGTCCAGAGTCGCGTTGGTATCGAGCTTGAGGATATGATCCTGGCTAAGACGTGAGACTAGAACTAGGAGGGAGAGATAGGGAATTCCTTCGCTAGTATGACCTACCCAAGTTTATTTGGTATTTAATTGGTCGGTCGAGTATAGGGATAATATGTAAAGACCCTCAAAAATTTTTAAATAAAAGGAATTTCCTTTATTTATTATTTTGAAATAGTAAGGGTTGATTTGATTAATGTGGATAGTTAAGGGTTAAATACGCAAATATTTCAAAATAAGCAAGTGGTTATAAAATATTCATTTTGTTAGGGGAATATTCGTTTGGTCACGGAATATTAAATGCTTTGTCGGGAATATTCGTTTGGTCGTGGAATATTAAATGCGTCGGGAATATTCGCACGACGTAGCGACCATGTGTGGGCCCCATAACGAAAGCGATTGGATGAGGAAAACGACAAAGTTTGGGTGGTTATAAATAACACAGTAGTTATTACTGCTAAGACTGTTGGAATACCCGTGGTTAAAATACGATGTCTACGTGGTTGCAAGAAAGAGCACGGTATTTGCAGTATTGTTGAATTATTGATTAAATGCGTAAGATGGCACTACTCAATAATTTTCACAATGAGTTCTTGCTCAATATTTTATTTTATTGATTCAATAATTCTTTGCGTTGATATTTTATATTATTGTTGTTCAATAATTGTCATCATGCAGATATTTCCCATTATCGGATCAATAATTCATATTATTTGAATAATATTATTAGATAACATTATTGGCAATGTCTAGAAAGTTACATCTAAGGAGAGTTTGGTCACCTAATTGCGGCGCCAATAAGGAGAGATCCTTATTGGAAAGCCCTCTTTCACAGGAACATTTGGTTGTCATCATAAATGTGATTACGTAATATTATTTGTGAATAATTAATTATTGATTCATATGATAAGAAATATTTATTTTATATGAATATAAATGATGGATTTATTTATGTGGTTATTAATGAAGGAATTAATCTTTGAGATGTTTTATTTGTATTTTGTTTGATTGGAGGTATTAAAAGATCAAATCGGTGTTATTACGACTTTATTGTGTGAGTTATAATATTTAATCCGAATAGTTGGATCGTTGTAATTTTGGATATGTTATACATATATAAGTTGAGTATATGTCCACAAATTTTGAACCGTTAAAATGCACGAATGATTTGTTGTGAATTTTAAGAGGTGTCGGATTCTAAATTAGGTTTTGGTGGAAAATTCTAGAATTGAGTGGGCCCCACTTGTGGTTGGTGAAAAAATGTGCTGAATTTTATTTCAAATGTGGTGGGTGGCAATAGTAGCGGTAGGTAAAGCCATCGTAGCAGTCAAGTCAAGTCTGCCTTGGCGGCTAACATTTTCCTATAAATAGAGGGCTAAGTTAGAATTAAAAATCACACCGAAACAAAGTTTTCTCTCTTTCTCTCTATATTATTGAGTGTATTTTGTGAGTATTTAGATACTTTGAGAGTTTACGTTGATACAAGTTTCATTCAAAGATCACTTAGATCTTTCCTTCAAAATCTCTTGATTCTTTGAGGTAAGGGATATTATTTTTTCGTAATGATATTATTTCTTCAATATCATTATCTTTGAAATGTTGATCCAAGTTTTTATCAAATTTGGAACTTTTTCATGTCCGGTTACTATTCATGAGTTACTATTCACGAGTTACTATTCACGAGTACTATTCATGAAGCGTGAAGATGTTTTTGTGGAATTTCTATCTTTTGGTGTCGGGGTTACTATTCACGTATCTAAGACTATTCACGATATCTGACACTATTCACGATATCGGCACTATTCATCGAAAAATAAAATTTCTTCTTTTCGTCCAAAATATCTATTTTGGATACTAAAACTTTGATTGTATCCATGTTTTTTGATCATTCTTGAATTTTACACCACTTATGATTATTTTTGAGGTATTGTTGGACATGGATAAAACAAAAGTCACGAATCCTTAATCCTTAATCCTTGTCATTTTGTTTCACCGGATTCGTTCTTTAAAAATATTTTTCATCATCCTCGGTCTTAAATGATGATATTATTGAATATCTTTGGCTGTAGTGCAAAGATGAATGATTTCTGAAGAATATCTTTGGCTCGTAGTGCAAAGATGAGCGGTGTTTTAAATGAACATGACCGATGATGAATATCTTTGGCCTTTAGTGCAAAGATGAACAGTGTTGAGATGAACATGACCGATTGATGAATATCTTTGGCTGTAGTGCAAAGATGAATATTTGATTTGAGATGAATATTGATTGATGTTACTGAGGATAAAATATTGATGATGGATTTGTTAAATTCATAGATTATAGTAGATTTCATTCTCTACGTAACTCTTCTATGAATTATTATTTCACCGCGAATATTGATCCAAAACTTGTTGTCTATTGTATTCATCGATTTTTCCTGTTGGAGACTAACGATAATTTGTTGTATATTATCTTAGTCATAATATTCTTTACTTGGGCTAGTTGAGCTCACCCTTTTCCATGTTGTTCCATTTTTCTTCTCGAGGCGAGAATGTAGCGAGTACTAGTCAGGGTATGGAATGAAGGTTCTAGAGAGAGTTGTTTAGTAGTCCTCACCATTTTGTAAAATAATGTATCAATAAATGTGATGTGGATTTATTTGAGTATAGATATTGTCTAGAAGATAATATTTGTATTTAAACTCATTAAGATATATTGTCGTATTTCACACGACATTTGTATTATTGAAGTTGTAGTTTGCTTCTTGTACCATGTATTTGGCGACTCAGAATGGGTGTTGTGTATACCTATTTTGGGGGCGTCACAATATGTGATATGTTAATTAACCCTTGTTTTGTGACAGTATTTGAGAATGACATCTGAAAATGCTGAGATAAGCAATGAAGCACATGAGAGTGTTGATTCAACTCAAACAAAAGGTAACGACCAATAACACGATAATAATCATACTGGTGGCAACGGCTATCAGAACAATGATAACCATCGTGGGGGAAATTATCATGCTAAGAATGGTAACCACTTCGGTGGTAATCATGGCAAAGATAATAGAAGTGGAAATTGCAAGAAGGGAAGGTCATTTAGCTCAATTTTGTTGTGCACCAAAGTCAAGTCTAGCTGGGACGGTGGCACCAAAGGTGGATATGAACAAAACAAAGTCGTTGGTTTTAGGAAGTGCATTTTTCATGACTTCTCAAAAAGCGAGTAAACCGAACGAAGTTAGCACGGGTTAGTTAATTATAAATTGCGAAGTCTATACCTTATAAGATACCGGTTCTATCCATTATTTTATCTCTCTTGCTTGCGTTCAACGTTTAAATTTGACTCCGGAGAAGTTAGACTTTGACTTATTGGTTGAAACTTCGTTAGTAGGAGCCTTCGTTATCGCTTACTATTTTTAAATCTTGTTTGATTCAAATATACACTTTCACGCTACTTCGTCGATCTTATCTTTTGAAAATACTTGCCTTTGATGTGATTTTAGGAATCAATTGGTTAACTACTCATCATGCTTTTCGTAAGGTTGTTAGCTTTTATATTCATAACCATCCTGTTATGCGAATTCAAAGTAACCAAACCACTAAGTCAATCATTGTCATATCAAGCCATAAGTAAAGAGCCCCGATCCTTTCGTTGTTGACTTCCTTGTGTGGAATGCACCGGCCGCACTTTCATGAGGCTACGTTGTGACCAAGATGTCAAGTTGATAGGTATCATTGTGAGGTGCTATCTGAGTTAAGGGATAGAAGTCACAGTTGGTGTTAATGTGACGTACTATCCAAGTCTTGGACGAGAGTAGCAGTTTTAAATGATATTTCCATCATTAATAAATTTCTTGGCGTATTCTTGAAGACTTCCTAGCCTACCCTAGAACGTGAAATCGAATTTTGTATTGACCCCCAAAGATAAAAAAACCCATTTCTTAAACCCTCAAATATTTCTTCAACTAAAAGGATCTGTTTACGTGGATTATGATGAAAGTCATAATAAAAGTATAGAACTGATGAAAATCATGGGTATATGAAGTATTAGTAAGTTTTATGATGAGTTATGTTGGTTAGTATGTGAAAACATGAAAGTTTCTTAGAAATCACAAAGAGTTGAAAATCGATTTTGGTGAAAAAGCGTAACATGAAATTCAATTGACCATATCTCCTATTATATTTTGAATTTTTGAGTGTGGTAAAGTCCTAGAGTTAGATCTATGAGTTACCTAACTAATCCAAGTGGAATTACTGGAAAAGGTGTTGTATATTTTTGTGTGGACTGATTTTAGCAAAGGAGTGCAAAGCTGCAAAACCGCAAAAAAAGTTGCTGCCATGATTTTAGAGGGGCTGTTTCGGCCACTTAAATTATGAGAAAATTCTGGCCTTTTGGGACATGAAGGTATATGGTATAAAGTACCTCCTGTCCAAAAATGAGCTCATTCTCGACTTAAAATGAGCAAGTTATGACTATTTCAATATTTAGGTTTTTCCATTTAAAAAATGCTATAACCCGGAGTTCTATAACTCCGATGACCATGAAATTTAAACTGGAAGCTCACATTAACATGTGTAAGGTCCTGACAAGGTTTGGGAATTTTGGAGTTAAACTTGAGGTAGCTAATTTCTTAAGGAATTAATTAGAAATTGATTTTGAAAATAGTAAATGAATTTTAAAAATCTCGAAAAATATATTTTCATTATGGGACTATATTATGCTAAATCCCAGAAAAGAAATATTTTTGGGACTGATTTAGTATTTTCATGAAAATAGTTTAATTCTGAACATATGAGTTAAATATGTTATGTGAAGTAACAAAGTTGAAAATAGGATTTTATGGCTGAGAGAATCCTATATAGAGTATATGCATATTTTTTTGAGGATTTGATAATTGGTGATGATATCTTATGAGTATGGCATTTTGAATGATTAAATGCATTATATGGTAAAGCGTAAACAATTGAGATAAATTGTTTATAAATTTAAGAAGTGATTAAAATATTGTTATAATATTAATGATATTAGATTATGAGATTATTAAGTGATTGATAACATGGGGATATTCTTGAATCTGGATAAATTATAAATGTTTAATATTTATCCTTTATCTCATTTAATTGATTCTTTATATCATTATCCTCACGCTTATATTATGTTGAAAGTCATCTCGTGGCGATGAGTGCATAGATGGACTTGGTATGATTATGACCGGGGATTGTTCGGTATAATCATAACCGTAATTGAAAACACGATTATCTTTAGCCGTAGTGCATGGATAATTTGTGGTCGTGATACTAATGAATACACGATTATCTTTGGCCGTAGTGCATGGATAATTTGTGGTCGTGATACTAATGAATACACAATTATCTTTGTACGTAGTGCATGGATAATTTGTGGTCGTGATACTAATGAATACACGATTATCTTTGCACGTAGTGCATGGATAATTGTGGTCGTGATACTAATGAATACACGATTATCTTTGCACGTGGTGCATGGATAATTTGTGGTCGTGATACTAATGAATACACGATTATCTTTGCACGTAGTGCATGGATAATTTGTGGTCGTGATACTAATGAATACACGATTATCTTTGGTAGTAGTGCATGGATAATTTGTGGTCATGATACTAAAGAATATCATCGGCACGTAGTACGTGGATGATTCGACGATGTGGATTAATTATTGAAATGAGTCTCAAAGAATGAAATATTAATTCATGGATGTGTTCAAAGTCATCCGTGGCTTACGTGCATAGATGGACTTGGTATGATTATGACCGAGATTGTTCGGTATAATCATGATCGTAATTGAAAACACAATTATCCTTGGCCGTAGTGCATGGATAATTCGTGGTCGTGATACTATTAAGTTTGAGTCTCAAAGATTATTGGTTTTATAGCTTGTATATCTTTGGCCCAGAGTGTGCAAAGATGAATTGTTAATGAATATCTTTGGCGTGATTGCAAAGATGAATTTAATGTTTTCAACGATAAAGGTATTCAAGGTATCTTCACCTCTTTATCATACCAGTGTATCGTACCTAATTTCGAGGCGAAATTCCATAAGGAGGGAGATTGTGAGACCCCAAATTTTATGAAATAAAAGTGTTCAATTTTTCTATTTTGGTGAATAGTTAAATTGATAAAAGTTTATAGTTAAGGGTCATATTTGAAAATTTTTCAAAGTAGATAAGTTGTCATAAAATACTTGCTACATTATTCACGAGTTACTATTCACGGGTTACTATTCACCGAAATTACTATTCACTCTAGTATTGTTCACTCTAGTATTTGGGACACTTTTTATGTCAGAGTTACTATTCACGAGTTACTATTCACGGGTTACTATTCACCAAAATTACTATTCACTCTAGTATTGTTCACTCGAGTATTTGGGACACTTTTTGTGTCAGAGTACTATTCACGAGTTACTATTCACGAATTACTATTCATGAGTTACTATTCACCCGAACAAAATATTTTATGAAAATAACGGCGGAAGTTTTACCGTTGATACTGTTGAACTACTCGGTAGTAAAAGTACAGTAATACGTGTGATTATTGATGCTTATGTGAGAAGTCACTCAGTTTGATTCCATTATTGTCGATTAATAATATGAATTATTATAGCGATAATGACGTTTTGTTTTATTCAGTATTATTAACGTAATAAAATGAAACATCTTTTATATAAAATGTAATACTTTATTAAAGTTATTCTATAAATAGAATATATTATATTTTATTATGCATAGTGTTGCATAGTATTTTGCATAGTGTTGCATAGTGTTTTGCATAGTAAAATGTTTTTATATAAATAGAATATATGATATTTTATTTAAAAGATTTTGCTTTAAATATGGATCGTCAGATTAAAGTAAATCAATCTGACTGCTCATGGATTAATTACTATGCATTCTATTTTCCTATAAATAGAAGCTCATTCCTTCATTATTTTCTTACGAATTCAATTTGAAACTACTGAGAGAGAAATTATAGAGAGAAGCTATAGAGAAAATCTATAGAGAGAAAGAAGAAGAGTATTCTGTACTTCACTACTTTGATATCCAAAGTCTTTTACTAGTAAGGGATATTATTTGTTGTACCTGTAAGGGTTGTTATTCTTTCTTATTCATGAAGAGAACTTCATTATTCCATTCATTATTATTCATTGGAATAACTTTGTAAAAGTGGCATACCCTATACATAACTCAGTATACACGCTTAATCCCCTATACTTGGTGATTTTCTTCATTATTCCATTCTTTATTATTCGTTGGAATATCCTCATGCATGTGTTTTACACCGGACTGGTTCCATTGTTTATTATTCCGCATTTATTATTCTCATTAGAATATCCTCGCTTTTGTGTTTTTACAGGACACCGTTCCATTGTTTATTATTATTCAAAGACTTATTATTCTGTTGGAACATCCTGTCGGTGTGAATTTCACCCTGACTGGTTCCGTTATTATTATTCTTTGAATAACTTTCATGGCAATACCGCATGCATGGTGATTTCCTTTGTTATTCCATTCTTTATTATACCCAAATTGGTTAAAACTTTGACTTCTATACTCCATGAAATTAGTAGAATATTCTTGATATTTCGTTTCATCCAAAGATCTTTTCATGGAAATATTCTTTTGATCATTCTTGAATTTTACTTTACAAAACAAAGATCTTGTTGACAATTTGGACGTTAATAATTCCTGGATAAAATAATTCTTGAACTTGTTTTATTGAATTATTATGTCATTGTCATCATCCTCATGTTATATTATGTTATCTTTGGCTTACGTGCGTAGATAAACTTAGTATGATTATGACTGAGGATCATTCTAAGGTATAATCATGGCTTGTTATAAATGATGTGACAAAAGTCCTCAAAGGCTCTGTAATGCGTTGATGGATAGTTTTTGGTATGATTATGACCAGGGGTGATTCGGTATAGTCATGACCATTGATAATTTGATGAAAATCCTTGACCGTGGTACGGGGATGATTAGATATTGTGGTTTATTCATTAAACTAGTCTTAGTGATAAAAATTATGAAAACCTTTTAAAATCTAAAAGATAGTAGACTTTATTTTCTACTTGACTCTTTTAATGGATTATATATTCATTTATGAGCTTAAATTGGTTGTCTATTGTATTTTATCGCTTTAACATTGTTGAAGGCTAATGATAATTTATTCTCGCATTATCTTAGTCATAATATTTCTTCGGGCTAGTTGAGCTCACCCTTTCTTTCACCGTTTCTTCGTGAAATGAGAATATATATTTGGACGAGTCGGGGAAAGAGTGATGGTTCCGAAGATAACATTAGTAGTCCTCACTATTCTATTAAATAGTGTGACAATAAATATAATGAGGACTCCTTGGGTATGGATATTGTCTAAATAACAATATTCCTATTAGAACTCTCAGTTTATGTATTGTCGTATGTTACACGACAGATGTATAATTAAGTTTGTATTTGAATTTATGTACCATGTAAGTGGCGACCCAAGATGGGTGACGTATACCTAATTTTTGGGGCGTCACAGGGAAGATTGGCAAGGAGTATAAATCAGAATGAGCTTCAAATATCAAGGGGGCTGATGATTGCAAAATTGCAGAATCGTTGAGTTGTTGGAATGCTAGTGTTGACTCTACGAGTTTCACCAGAGATTAAGAGAACAAGTCTCAGTGACAGTGAGACTACATAGGTGGAAGTGAAGCAGCTTTGAAGAAGGACTTAAACAGACTAAAGCTTCACTCAATAAAGATGAGAATGCCACTGAAGATGGCAGCTAAGCTAAGAGTCGAGAAGGCCAAAAAGATATCATTTAGAAAAGTGGTAGAGTACAAAGAAGATCAAGAGAGCCACTCTACAGATCACCATTAACCAAAAGCTGAAAAAGAACAGAAGAAGAATCATGTCTGCAAAACATTCAAGAAGGGTTCAGGGATTGCTAAGTGCTAGACGAAGTCTACCAAAAGCTCAGAGATTTAGCAAATTCAGATGGTGATGGTGCATAGCTGACATCAAATGAAGATGAGCAGAAAAGAGCAAAGATCAGCTGAACCAAAGAAGATGTAGTCCAAACTCTAAGCATAATGCCAAGAGGACTACGCCAAGCTGCTAATTACATAAGATGTTCAAGCTTAAAGACATCTTAGCAGCTCAGCACCAACAACAACAACATCAATAACAACAAGAAGCCAGGGCCTAAAGGGTCCTTGTCCGGATGGACTAAATGAAGTTCCAAGGCTGTTGGGCCTGAAGAGTTCCTAGGGAACTAGAGGAGTTCCAAGGCTGCTGGCCTTGCAGCCTTGAAGAGTTATTAGTGAACTGAAGTTTCCAAGGTGCCGCTGCCTCAAGGAATCTTAGTGATTCGTGGTCTTTTCCTTCCTTAGTGGAAATCCTACTAGTTGAAAGCGTAAGAGTGGATTAGAGCTTGAGTCTCGAACCACTTAAAATCCCTTGTGTCTTTTATTTTATGTCATTTATATTATGTACATTAACTGCTATAACTGCTATGTATGTTTTAACGCGCTACTTGAATTAACTTTATGAACAATGTATGTCTGATTATGAATATATCAATGAAGGGGATCTTTTACTTATTCCGCTGTGCTTGAAAAGATTTTTATGTTTGTCATATACTAATTCATGAGCAATACAAAAAAAACGAGAAAAGTATTTGAAAGTAAAAAGGATCTATTCAACCCCCCCTTCTAGATCTATATTGTGCCTACTGGGAACTAACACAATAGTTCAGTTATATGTAGAAGACATCTGATTACTTGAAGTCAGTTGAACTTGAACATTGTCTTTGGTTGTAGGTTCAGTAGCACCTGCTCCCCGCATATCAAAAAGTTCAACTTTCTTATTTCCAAAGCTACACATATATCTGAAGTGCAACCATTGACAGAAAAATTATTTGAATGCATATAAACCTAAAAGATGAGGAAAATAGATATATTCTAAAAAATAATGCACTGCCACATAAATAATATTCATTAGTAACTTCAAAAAATTTCATTCCCTCCAGATTGGATGGACAAAGTCATCCAGTGAATAAAACAAATGCTGGATCACAAAGGAAAAAGACGAGACGATCCCTTAAAAAAGAACATATAGACATTAGATGGTACATTCAACTTCAGCAAATGAAGCAAGGGTGGTAATATTTTAAGGCCTCAGAAATTTAAGATTTCTCTATCAGTTCAAAAAAATCAGACGATGTAGGCAAATCTTTAGATCATCACGGGCCTAGGCAGAAGCAGAGGTGGCCTAGAGTATGAGAAGTTTTCATTGTTTTCTCATCAATTGAAAGTAATTAATAAAACAACATTCAACTAAGAAGTTTGAATCCAGAAAAAAATCATGAGATATCACCAAATATCAAGGAAATCATACAGGGAGACTGATATAAATGTGAACACAAGGGAGAAAGAGGTAAAGGAAAAATTCAGTGCAACTAGAAATATACCTTCTCAAATTGAAGAAAGAAGAGACGATTCTCCTTCGAAAGAATTGTATCTGGACTTTTGCAACCATTACAATTAACATATTCATCTGATGGAAATCACATAACAATATCAATAGAAATTCTAGAATTATAAAGGAGATAAAGAAGAAATATGCAAAAAAGGACAAGCATAGACGTAGAAGACAGACCACCAAACACAGATGAACTCAAGATAAATTTTCAACATCTTATATTCAGCATTTATTTGCTTTAATTCTTGATAATAGCTTGATCACAAAGATCTATTCATTAGATGAACTCTCACCTTCATATCTGGGCATATGGTTAAAACTCAGAGAACCCAAACAGAAAAGATAGCAAGGGAACCACTCAAATAAATTCAAAAGAACATTTGAGACGAGTATCCTGGGGATTCCACATATAACGTAATAACATGGTGAAGGAACTTACTAACATATCGCCGTAAAATCCCTTCAAAATTTTTTGGTGCAAATCTTCCCTTAACTACCAATCTTTGTTGTCCATCAAGCGACCCGCTTGTACCCAATTCAGCCAGCAAGAATGTCATTACATGCTCTGGCTGCCTATGCATTCTGGTGAAAGAAACAAAAGATGAAGGAAAATAAATTTAACACTAAATTCTATAATGGACAATGCAGTCAACAGAATGAAAAAAAAATTCATTTATAAGCAACTTAAGCCAACCCACAAGCCGAATAGGCAATTCAAACAGTCAAATTACATCAAATCTTGAAGATCAGAACACGTGATAAGCCAGATGCAGAAATCTAGCAAAAAGTCGACCAGTATTAAATGAAAATAAGGACATTAAAAGATTTAACCATAAGTTCTGCAGAGATCCATAAAGTTGACAAAAATAGTTTTCTTTGTTCCTTCACGAAGAACTTGTGGAGGCCTCATAACCGTTCTACGTCTATCTCCTGCAAGTTCAGGATTATGCTCACGAAGAATATTAAATATTCGGCCCAGAAGCTGCGAATTAAATAATTTAAGGGTCAGAACACTGATCAGCAAAACACTGATAGAGATTCCTATCTATCAGTATAGCTATAATCCACTAAGAGATGGAAAGAAATGAAGAAACTTCAAAATAACTAGGGAGAAACAAGAATGCTACAACAAAGATGTACTGTTTAGCAATTAGTGAATTTTTGAAATATGACATTAATACCCTACTTGACATTTACCTTAAACGACACACTAAGTAGCATCCTGAAATCGAAAACTTCAAATATGTACAAAAAGTCCATCGATCACATAATAGAAGCGCAAATCTCAAAAGTCTTATAAGATTAGATATTACAAACAAAACAAAAATAATAATAAAAACTCTTCTCTAAGTTTGCATGACAGCATAGTTTACTAAAAATATTACCACCCAAATATCTACTCTAAACATACCTCCTCATATTCATAATCTCGATCAGTCTCTTCCCATGGTAAATGCTGTTGCAGTACGATGTCTTTTTCCTTCTTCATCTTCTCCAAAGCTCTCTAAAGAGTTAAGTGAAAGTAGAATCACACAGTTTGTGAAAAAAATGTGAAAGTAGCGTCACAGTTTGTGAAAAAATGCCATGATAGTACCATATATATATATATATATATATATATATATATATATATATATATATATGGAATCAATCCATTCATAAGAAATTACATTACATACACTATCCAACAACCCTTTTCGGACCGTTGATCAATTGATTTGAAGGTTGAGATTGGAATATAAATTGACAAAGCCAAAGACAAAGTTGTTGTTGTGGACGCCCAAAAGCAGATACATCACCCAACTTGAAATAGCCAAATACATAGTGCATGTAATACAAATACAAACTTAATTATACAACCGTCAGTGTAATATATGACAAAACATAAATGAGAGTTTAAATAGAAATATTGCCTTTTAGACAATATCCACTCTCAAATAGAGTCCTCATTACATTTATTGTCACACTATTTTATAGAATAGTGAGGACTACTAATACACCATCTCGGACCATCACTCCGTTTCCTGACTAGTCCTGGCTACGTTCTCATTTTCTGAAGAGAACAATGAAAGCAAAAAGGTGAGCTCAACAAGCCCAGTAAAAAATATTATGACTAAGATAATGCAGAATAAATTATCATTAGTCTTCAACAATGTTAAACTGATAAAATACAATAGACATCAAGTTTAACTGCAGCAGAATAAGCAATCCATTAGAAGAGTCAAATAGAGAATAAAATCTGCTATCTTCTATGATTTAAAAAGATTTTCATCAACTTTATCGCTGAGACTCAGCTTAATAAATAAACCACATCATCCCTGCACCACGACCAAGGATATTCATGTAATCGTCAATGGTCATGATTATACCGAATAATCCCTGGTCATAATCATACCAACAACTGTCTACCAATTAACTACAGGCCAATGAGGACTTTTACCACATCCTTCGTCACATTACGGTCATGATTATATCAAAAAATCCTTGGTCAAAATCATACCAAGTCCATCTATGCACGTAAGCCAAAGATGACTTTAATCATAATAAAAGCATGAGGATGATGACAATGACATAATAATTCAATAAAACAAGTTCAAGGATAAATTTTAAAGATTTATAATTTAATTTATCTAGAAATCAATAACGTCCAAATTGTCAACATGATACTTCTTTGTGGAGTAAAATTCAAGAATGCTCAGAAGAATATTTCCATGAAAAGATATTGGATGAAGCACAAATATCAAGGATATTCCACTAATTTCATGAAGTATAGAAGCCAAAACTTTAACCAAATGAGTATCATAGATTATATGAAACTGCAAATGGATTTTCACCCACCATGCGGTAATCCACGTAGACAGATCATTTCCACAATTTAATAAGGAATGAATCACGAAGGATCATTCACCATGCATGATAATCCACATGTATGCGAGTTATTCTAATAGAATAATAAAGAATGGAACCGTGTCAAATGCGTAATCCGCATGCATGTATTCCAAATGTAATAATAAAGAATGGAATAATAGAAGAATTCACCATGTATGCGATAAACCGCATTTGAGACAGTGTTATTCCAATGAATAATAAAGAATGGAACCGAAGTCTAGCGTAATCCGCATGCATGAGGATATTCCAAATGTAATAATAAAGAATGGAATAATAGAAGAATTCACCATACATGCGATAGAATCGCATGCATGTGTTATTCCAATGTAATAATAAAGAATAGAACCAGTCTAACGTAATCCGCATGCATGTGATATTCCAAATGTAATAATAAAGAATGGAATAATAGAAGAATTTCACCACGATGCGACTTGCATGTGATGTGTTATTCCAACATAATAATAAAGAATGGAATAACGTAAGAATTTCACCATGTATGCGATTTGATGTATGTTATTCCAACATAATAATAAAGAATAATAGAAGCTCTCTTCATGAATACGAAAGAAATAATACCCCTTACCTTAGAAAGAAACTGAATACTAGAGTAGAGAGGTAACATACTTCTCTTCTTCTTTCTCTCTATAATTTTTCTCTATAATAATTACTCTATAACTTTAGTGAATTGGTGAGAAATGAAAGAAGAATGAGCTTCTATTTATAGAAAAATATAGTTTCGATAATTACATGTTTTGGGGCTCGAAATATTATAGTACAATACCTTTAACTTTTCTATCATTTTTAATTTAGTCCTGCAAGTATTATCAAACTTGCACCACCTCCCCTAATAGTAAATAATGTGAATCAATAGTTCAATCATGTGAATGAATAGTTATAATCATGTGAAAATATGAATTACGTATAAGACTCTCCATCTATACCTCCATTTTTAACTTAGTCGTGCAAGTATTATCAATCTTGCACCAACTCCCCTAATAGTACAAGAATGTGAATTAATAGTACACACATGTGAACAAATAGTTATAATCATGTGAATTAATAACAATTAATTACTCATTTATCCGATTAATTACCCGATAACTTCCAGACATCAATTATTATCGAAATAAATGTCGATTTCCACTAGCACTAATAATTCCAACACAATGAAACTATCAAATTCATCTTTAATCAACACGAACTTATTCATCATTAATATCATAACTCACAATATTTAACAACCAGGTCGTTCCTAGGAAAGAGGGGGCTTTTCGATAAGGATTTCTTCTTATTGGCGCGCAATTTGATGACCAAACCTCTCATTGACAGAACTTCTAGACATTATAAATATTTCAATTTAATAATATGAACAACTTTGTTGTGACGCCCCCAAAATAGGTATACATCACCCATCTTGGGTCGCCAGATACATGGTACAAAAATACAAATACAACTTAATAATACAACTGTCGTGTAAAATACGACAAAACATAAACTAAGAGTTTTAATAAGAATATTGTCATCTAGACAATATCCACTCTCAGAATAAGTCCTTATTACATTTATTGTCACACTATTTAACAGAATAGTGAGGACTACTAATACTATCATCTGGTCTATCACTCCGCTCCCCGACTAGTCCCCAAAATATATTCTCATTTCAAGAGAACAAAGGAAAGAAAGGGTGAGCTCAACTAGCCCAATAAGAAATATTATGACTAAGATAATGCAGAATAAATTATCATTAGCCTTCAACAATGTTAAACTGATAAAATATAATAGACAACAAGTTTAACTGCAGCGGAATAAGCAATCCATTAAAAGAGTCAAGTAGAGAATAAAATCTACCATCTTTTATGATTTAAAAGGTTTTTCATCACTTTTATTGCTGAGACTCAGCTTAATAAATAAACCACATCATCGAATCACGCCTGCACTACAACCAAGGATATTCTTTAGTATCACGACCACAATTATCCATGCACTACGAGTCAGGAATATTTGTGTATTCATCAATGGTCATGATCATGCCAACAACTGTCCATCAATGCACTACGGGCCAATGAGAACTTTTATCACATCATTTGTAACATTACGGTCATGATTATACCGAATAATCCCTGGTTATAATCCTACCAAGTCCATCTATGCACTACAAAAATACAGATGACTTTCAAAAAATATAAACATGAGGATGATGACAATGATATAAGAATTCAATAAAACAAGTTCAAGAATTAATTTATCCAGGAACTATTAACATCCAAATTGTCAACATGATACTTCTTTGTAAAGTAAAATTCAAGAATGCTCATAAGAATATTTCCATGAAAAGATATCGGATAAAGCGCAAAATATCAAGGATATTCCACTAATTTCATGGAGTATAGAAATCAAAACTTTTAACCAACCGAGTATAATAAAGAATGGAATAACAACAGAAATCACCACGCATGCATTACTTACGCATTGTACAAAGTTATTCCAACGAAATAATAAATAATGGAACCAGTCGTCGTGAAATTCACACCGGATGTGGATGTTCCAACGTAATAATAAAGAATGGAATAACAATGTAAATCACCATGCATACGGTACTTCGCATGGACAAAAGTTATTCCAACATAATAATAAAGAATGGAATAACAGAAGAATTTCACCAAGTATAGGGTAGTCCGCGTATACAGGTTATTCTAATAGAATAATAAAGAATGGAATACAACAAAAATCACCATGCATGCGGTACTTCACATAGACAGGTTATTCCAACAGAATACTAAATGATGGAACCAGGTCAGGTGAAATTCACACCAACAGGATGTTCCAACAGAATAATAAAGATTTTAACCAGTCCCGTAAAAGCACGCATGTGATATTCCAACAAAATAATAAAGATTTTAACCAGTCCCACGTAGAAAGCATGACATGGATATTCCAATGTAATAATAAATAATGGAATACGTAAGAATTTCATGAAGTATAGGGTAGCCAGCGATACGCTTTTATTCCAATGTAATAATAAAGATGGAATAATAGAAGTTCTCTTCATGAATACAAAAGAAATAATACCCCTTACCGTAAAGAAACTGGATATCGAAGTAGTGAAGTAGTAGAAAACTCTTCTTCTTTCTCTCTATAATTTCTCTCTCTAGAGTTTCAGTGAATTCGTAAGAAATAATGAAGGAATGAGCTTCTATTTATAGAAGAACTGAGAGTGGCTCTTGGTTTTAACGAAGGGTTAAAATGACTCTTGGTAATATTGAAGAGATAACTACTATTTGCGAAGGGGCAATTAATTCTTGGAACACCGAAGAGGCAAATAACTCTTGGAAAGCTGAAGGGTCAAATAACTCTTAGAAAATCAAAAGGACAAGTTACTATTAAAACTCGTGAATAGTAACTCGTGAATAGTAACTCATGAATAGTAACTCATGAATAGTAGCTCATGAAAAGTAACTCGTGAATAGTAACTCATGAATAGTAACTCGTGAATAGTAACTCATGAATAGTTACTCATGAATAGTAACTCCTGAATAGTAACTCTGACATGAAAAGTTTCCCGAATACCCGATTGAACAATATAACCTCCAGACATCAATTATCATCAGAATAGATGTCGATTTCTACTAACACAAATAATTCCAACATAATGAAACTATCAAATTCATCTTTAATCAACACGAATTTATTCATCAATAATATTATAACTCACAATATTTAGTAACCAGGTTGTTCCCAGGAAAGAGGGGGCTTTCCAATAAGGATTTCTTCTTATTGGTGCGCAATTAGGTGACCAAACCTCTCCTTGACAGAACTTCTAGACATTGTAAATATTACAATTTAATAATATGAATAACTTTTTCATCTCAATTATTGATTTAATAATATAACATATAATGCAGATGATACTGTGACAATAATCGAATCAATAATATGAGAGATATGATCGAGCCATTCTTTGTAATAATTGAGTATAATCGGTGACTTCCTACGTAAGCATCAATAATCAATACCGGTAGCTACTATGCAACCACGCCAGACATCGATTTTTACTACTGGGTAGTTCAACAATATTAATTCAGTAAAACTTCCGCCGTTATTTTATAAAAAGATAATTACATCATTTTCTAAATACGACAATACTTCCGTCGTGGGGTCCACCAATGATTGTACCGTCGTACGAATATTCCCCGACAAAAAGAATATTCCCCGACCAATCGAATATTATACGACAACTTGCATACTTTGCAAAATTTATAAATACTACTCATAACTATAACATTATATCAAATCCACAAAAAAATATTTTGAGAAATTTAAATCTTTATTCATAAAATTTGGGGTCTCACAATCTCCCCTCCTTATGAAATTTTGCCCTAGAAATTTACGTACGTACCTGGTATGCCGAACAGGTGAGGATACCTTGACTTCATTTCAGATTCTAACTCTTGAGGTATAACCCTTGAGTGTTGAATACGATTCTTCTTATCCAAGATTTTAACACGTATCTCCTCAAACGTTAAATCATCTGCTATCTCGTCCGGTTCTAAATTAATAATGTGGTTCGGGTCGTCCACATATTTACGTAATGTCGATACGTTAAAAACGTTATAAACACGTGACATAGTTGGCGGTAAAATGAGTCTATAGGCCACAGTTCCTGCTCGATAGAGGATTTCAAATGGGACAATTAAATCGAGGGTTGAGATTTCATCTCTTCATCGATTCTTGCTTCTAGAATAACGCACTCTTAAACCTTCTTCTTCACATTCATCAGCTTTGGGTGTGCAACTTGACAGGCTTTAACTTTATCGATTAAAGTCGATTCTACTCGAATATTCGCTATCTTCACGTGGGTCTCTAGAGTCTTTAACTCTATCTTCATCACTTGTAAGTTGTACGAAATGAGTCTTTGTGTTAACAATATCACACTCGTAAACGCATACGATCTTCTACTCAACACGTCAGCTACCACATTCGCTCTTATACGATAATATTGAATGGTACGATCGTAATCTTCAACAGCTCGAGCCAACATCTTTGGCGCATGATACGTTCGTTTTAAGTAAAGAAATATTTGAGGGTTTAAGAAATGGATTTTGTACTGGGGTCAATACAAAATTCGATTTCATGCTCTAGGGGTAGGCTAGGAAGTCTTCAGGAATACGTCAGGAAATTTATTAACGATAGAAATATCATTCAAAACTGTGACCCTCATCCAAGAATTGGATAGTACGTAACATTGATACCAACTATGACTTCTATCCCTTAACCTGGATAGCACCTCAAAATGATACCTATCAACTTGCCATCTTCATTCACGATGTCGCCTACAGAAAGTCTGGCTTCAGTGCATTCCACACAAGGAAGTCAACAACGAAAGGATCGGGGCTCTTTACTTATGGCTTGATATGACAATGATTGACTTTAGTGGTTTGGTTGCTTGAATTCGCATAACAGGTTGGTTATGAATATAAAAGCTAACAACCTTATGAAAAACATGATGAGTAGTTAACCAATCGATTCCTAAAATCACATCAAAGGAAAGCATTTTCAAAGAGATAAGATTGACAGGTAACGTGAAAATGTCGATTTGAATCAACAAGATTTATAAACAGTGGAGGTAGCGAAGGCTCCTACTAACGAAGTTTCAACCAATAATTCAAAGTCTAACTTCTTCGGAGTCAAATTTAAACGTTGAACGCAAGCAAGAGAGATAAAATAATGGGTAGAACCGGTATCGAATAAGGTATAGACTTCATAAGAATTTATAATTAACTAACTTGTGCTAACTTCGTTCGGGTTACTCGCTTTTTTGAGATGTCAAGAAAAATGCTCTTCCTGAAACCACCGACTTTGTTTCATCCGTATCCGCCATTGGTGCCACCGTCCCAGCTGGACTTGACTTCACTATACGACAAAATCGAGCTAAATGACCTTCTCTTCTTGAAATTTCCACTTCTATTATTTTGGCCATGATTACCACTGAAGTGGTTACCATTATTGGCATGATAATTTTCCCCATGATGGTCATCATTGTTGCGATGGCCGTTGCCACCGGTATGATTATTATCGTGTTGTTGGTCGTTACCTTTAGCTTGAGCTGAATCAACGCTCTCATGTGCTTCATTGCTTATCTAAGCATTTTCAGATGCCATTTTTCGAACACTGTCACAAAACAAGGGTTAAATAACATATCACATATTATCCCTATACTCTGACCGACCAATTAAATACCAAATAAACTTAGGTAGGTCATACTAGCGAAGGAATTCCCTGTCTCTCCCCTCCTAGTTCTTGTCTCACATCTCAGCCAGGGATCATATCCCTAAGCTTTGATACCAACTGTGACGCCCCCAAAATAGTATACATCACCCATCTTGGGTTGCCAGATACATGGTACAAAAATACAAATACAACTTAATAATACAACTGTCGTGTAAAATACGACAAAACATAAACTGAGAGTTTTAATAAGAATATTGTCATCTAGACAATATCCACTCTCAGAATAAGTCCTTATTACATTTATTGTCACACTATTTAACAGAATAGTGAGGACTACTAATACTATCATATGGTCTATCACTCCGTTCCCCGACTCGTCCCAGCTATATTCTCATTTCCTGAAGAGAATAGTGAAAGAAAGGGTGAGCTCAACTAGCCCAGTAAGAAATATTATGACTAAGATAATGCAGAATAAATTATCATTAGCCTTCAACAATGTTAAACTAATAAAATACAATAGACAACAAGTTTAACTGCAGCGGAATAAGCAATCCATTAAAAGAGTCAAGTAGAGAATAAAATCTACTATCTTTTATGATTTAAAAGGTTTTTCATCACTTTTATTGCTAAGACTCAGCTTAATAAACAAACAACATCATCGAATCACCCCTACACTACAGCCAATGATATTCTTTAGTATCACGACCACAATTATCCATGCACTATGGGCCAGGAATATTTGTGTATTCATCAATGGTCATGATCATGCCAACAACTGTCCATTAATGCACTACGGGCCAATGAGGACTTTTATCACATCATTTGTAATATTACGGTCATGATTATATCGAATAATCCCTAGTTATAATCATACTAAGTCCATCTATGCATTACAGGCCACATATGACTTTCAAAAATATAAACATGAGGATGATGACAATGATATAAGAATTCAATAAAACAAGTTCAAGAATTAATTTATCCAGGAACTAATAACATCCAAATTTTCAACATGATACTTCTTTGTAAAGTAAAATTCAAGAATGCTCAGAAAAATATTTCCATGAAAAGATATTGGATGAAGTGCAAATATCAAGGATATTCCACTAATTTCATGGAGTATAGAAATCAAAACTTTTAACCAACTAAGTATAATAAAGAATGGAATAACAACAGAAATCACCATGCATGCGGTACTTCGCACAGACAGGTTATTCCAATAGAATAATAAATAACGGAACCAGGTCAGGTGAAATTCACACTGACAGGATGTTCCAACAGAATAATAAAGAATGGAATAACAACAAAAATCACCATGCATGCGGTACTTCGCATAGACAGGTTATTCCAATATAATAATAAAGAATGGAATAATAGAAAAATTTCACCAAGTATAGGGTAGTCCGCGTATATAGGTTATTTTAACAGAATAATAAAGAATGGAATACAACAAAAATCACCATGCATGCGGTACTTCGCAAAGAAAGATTATTCCAACAGAATACTAAATGACGGAACCAGGTCAGGTGAAATTCACACCAACAAGATGTTCCAACAGAATAATAAAGACGAAACCAGGTCCAAATAGAAAAGCACGCATGTGATATTCCAACAAAATAATAAAGATGTAAACTAGGTCCTAAGCGTAAAAGCACGAGACGTGATATTCCAACCTAATAATAAATAATGGAATACGTAAGAATTTCAAGAAGTATAGGGTAGGGTAGCAGATACAAGTTATTCCAATAGAATAATAAAGATGGAATAATAGAAGTTCTCTTTATGAATACAAAAGAAATAATACCCCTTACCGTAAAGAAACTGGATATCGAAGTAGTGAAGTAGTAGAAAACTCTTCTTCTTTCTCTCTATAATTTCTCTCTCTCTAGAGTTTCAATGAATTCGTAAGAAATAATGAAGGAATGAGCTTCTATTTATAGAAGAACTGAGAGTGGCTCTTGGTTTTAACGAAGGGTTAAAATGACTCTAGGTAATATTGAAGAGACAACTACTATTTGCGAAGGGCGAATTAACTCTTGGAACAATCAAGAGGCAAATAACTCTTGGAAAGTCAAGGGTCAAATAACTCTTGGAAAACCGAAAGGACAAGTTACTATTAAAACTCGTGAATAGTAACTCGTGAATAGTAACTCATGAATAGTAGCTCATGAATAGTAACTCGTGAATAGTAACTCATGAATAGTAACTCGTGAATAGTAACTCATGAATAGTTACTCGTGAATAGTAACTCCTGAATAGTAACTCTGACATGAAAAGTTTTCCGAATACCCGATTGAACAATATAACCTCCAGACATCAATTATCATCAGAATAGATGTCGATTTCTACTAACACAAATAATCCCAACATAATGAAACTATCAAATTCATCTTTAATCAACACGAATTTATTCATCATTAATATTATAACTCACAATATTTAGCAACCAGGTTGTTCCTAGGAAAGAGGGGGCTTTCCAATAAGAATTTCTCCTATTAATAAGCAATTAAATTAGGTGACCAAACCTCTCCTCGATGTAACTTCTGCACATTGTAAATATTGCAATTTAATAATATGAATAATTTTATCGTCTCAATTATTGATTTAATAATATAACATATAATGCAGATGATACTGTGACAATAATAGAATTAATAATATGAGAGATATGATGCAGCAGTTACTGTAGCAATAATTGAGTATAACTTAGTGACTTCCTACGTAAGCATCAATAATCATTATCGTGTGCTACTATGCAACCACGCGTATTACTGTACTTTTACTACTGGGTAGTTCAATAGTATTAACGGTAAAACTTCCGCCATTATTTTATAAAAAGATAATTCTGTCATTTTCTAAATACGACAATACTTCCGTCGTGGGGTCCACCAATGATTGTACCATCGTACGAATATTCCCTGACAAAAAGAATATTCCCCGACCAATCGAATATTATACGAGAACTTGCATACTTTGCAAAATTTATAAATACTACCCACAACTATAACATTATATCAAATCCACAAAAAAATATTTTGAGAAATTTAAATCTTTATTCATAAAATCCGGGGTCTCACATTTGTCGTCTCTATTATTGATTTAATAATATATCATATTATGCAGATGATACTGTGACAATAACTGAATCAATAATATGAGAGATATGATGCAGAATTATTGTAGCAATAATTGAGTATAACTGAGTGACTTCTCTCATAAGCATCAATAATCAATACCGTGTGCTACTATGCAACCACGCCAGACATCGTACTTTTACTACTTAGGGTAGTTCAACAGTTTTAACGGTAACACTTTCGTAGTTATTTTTATAAAAGATAATTACGTCATTTTTAACTACGACAATACTTCCGTTGTGGGGTCCACTTAATGATTGTGCCATCGTCTTTAATATTCCCCGTTAAAATGAATATTCCCCACCAATCGAATATTATATAACCACTTGCTTACTTTGCAAAATTTGTAAAAATTACCCACAACCATAACATTATATCAAATCCACACCATAATATTCAAAAATATATTTCGAGAAAATTATTCTTATTCATAAAAGTTGGGGTCTTACAACTTCCCCTTCTTATGAAATTTCGTCCTCGAAATTAGGGTACGTACCTGGTATATCGAATAGGTGAGGATATCTTGACTTCATCTCAGATTCTAACTCCCAGGTCATTTTTTCCACATTGTGGTTTCTCCACAAAACTTTAACTTGAGGTATAACCTTGAAGCGTAGAATATGATCCTTCTTATCCAAGATTTTAACAGGTAACTCTTCATACGTTAAATCTTCCTCTATCTTGTCTGGTTCTAATTCAATAATATGGTTCGGGTCTTTTACATATTTACGTAACATAGATATATGAAAAATGTTATGAACACTAGACATACTTGGCGGTAAGGCGAGTCTATAGGCCACAGTTCCTACTCGATCGAGGATTAAAAATAGGCTAATGAATCGAGGATTGAGCTTTCCTCTCTTTCCAAATCTTGTAACTCCTTTCCATGGAGCAACACGTAACAACACATGATCTCCAATATTGAATTCCACGTCCTTTCGATGAAGATCATCATAACTCTTTTGTCGATCTTGTGAGGTTTTTATACGTTGTCAGATCGTTTGAATCTTTTCCGTAGTCATACGTACCAACTCCGGTCCTAACAACGTTGCTTCACCCACCTCATCCCAACATAGTGGAGAACGACACTTTCTTCCATACAATGCCTCAAATGGAGCCATGCCAATACTTGCTTGATAACTATTGTTGTAGGAAAACTCCACCAATGGTAAGAACTTGTCCCAACTTCCCTTGAAGTCAAGGACATAGAGTCTTAATAAATCTTCAAGAGTTTGAATAGTCCTTTCTGATTGCCCATCCATTTGAGGATGATATGTCGAACTAAATCGTAAATCCGTGCCCATAGATTTCTGCAAACTAAATCAAAATCTTGAAGTGAATCTTGGGACTCGATCAGAAACTATGGATACTGACATACCATATAATATTACAATCTCGTTTATGTACATACTAGCAAGACGTTCAAGTGTATAAGTTTCTCGTATCGATAAGAAATGAGCAGACTTGGTCAATCTATCAACAATGACCCAAATCGCATCTATGCCTTGAGAAACCTTGGGAAGACCAGTAACGAAATCCATGGTAATGTGCTCCCACTTCCATTCTGGAATTTCAAGTGGTTGCAATGGACGTTTTGACACTTGATGCTCCTCCTTGACTCGTTGACAAGTTAGACACATTGAGATAAATCCCGCTATCTCTCTCTTCATATTGCTCCACCAAAATGTATGTCAAAGATCATGATACATTTTTGTACTCCTAGGATGGATTGAAAACTGTGTGTTGTACGCCTCCATCATGATTTTATACTTCAAGTCAGATTCGTTAGGAACACAAAGTCTGGAGTTGACTCGAAGTATTCTTTCTTCATCGATTCTTGTTTCCGAAATAACACCTTCTTGCACTTTCTTCCTCATACGTATCAGCTCCAGGTCTGTAGCTTGAGCAGCTTTAACTTTATCGATTAAAGTCGGCTCTACTCGTATATTCTCCATCATCGCATGGGTCCCTGGAGTCTATAACTCTATTTTCATCCTTTCTAAGTCATACAAAATGGGCCTTTGCGTTGACAATATTTCACTCATACCCGCATATGATCTTCTACTCAATGCGTCAGCTACTACGTTCGCTTTTCCAAGATGGTATTGGATGGTATGATCATAATCTTTCAACAGCTCAAGCCATCATCGTTGTCGCATGTTGAGTTCCTTTTGAGTGAAGAAATATTTGAGGCTTTTATGATCCGTATAGATCTCCACCTTTTCTCCATACAGGTAATGCTAGGTCCAAATCTTAAGCGCAAAAACAACTACTGCCAACTCTAGATCATGAGTAGGATAATTCCTCTCATATTCTTTGAGTTGTCGCAAGGCATAGGCTATGAATTTCCCATGTTGCATGAGAACACATCCTAACCCTTTGCCTGAAGCATCACTGTAGATGACAAATCCCTCCGAGCCAAATGGTATTGCCAGAACAGGTGCTGAAATGAGTCTCCTCTTGAGTTCTTGAAAACTCTTTTCACATTCCTCGCTCCAACCGAATTTTGTATCTTTCGAGTCAGATGAGTTAATGGAGTAGCGATTCGAGAAAACCCTTCTATGAATCTCTGATAATAACCAGCTAAGCCGAGAAAGCTACGTACTTCGGTCACTAACTTAGGTTGCTCCCAGCTTTGAATTGCTTCAATCTTAGCTAGGTCAATAGATATTCCATGATTTGATATTACGTGCCCAAGGAATGCAACTTCCTCAAGCCAGAACTCGCATTTCTTTAACTTGGCATATAGCTTGTTTTCACGAAGCTTTTGGAGTATCAGCCTCAAGTGTTGCTCATGGTCTTCACGGGTTTTGGAGTATATGAGGATGTCATTAATAAAGACGACCACAAAGTGACCAAATATTCCTTGAATACTCGGTTCATCATGTCCATGAAGGCAGCAGTAGCATTAGTAAATCCAAAAGACATGACTAGGAATTCATAATGCCCGTACCGAGTTCTGAAAGCAGTCTTTGGAATGTCATCAGTTTTAATCTTCAACTGATGATATCCAGAACAAAGATCAATCTTTGAAAAGAATTTGGCTCCTTTCAACTGGTCAAACATGTCATCAATGCGAGGCAACGGGTACCTATTTTTGATGGTGACATGATTCAACTCCCGATAATCAATACAAAGTCGCATACTTCCATCTTTCTTCTTCACGAATAGAGCAGGGCACCCCAAGGAGACGTACTAGGACGAATGAAACCGATGTCTAACAATTCTTCTAGTTGGGTTTTAACTCCTGAAGTTCAATAGGAGCCATTCGATATGGGGCTTTGGAAACGGGTTTTGTACCGGTTTCAAGGTCGATACAAAATTCAATTTCACGCTCTGGGGGTAGGCTAGGAAGTTCTTCAGGGAATACGTCAGGAAATTTATTACCAATTGAAATATCATTCAAATCTGATGTATTTTTATTTAAATTCGTGACATGGGCTAAGAAAGCTTGACATCCATTTTTCAATAAATGAATAGCTTTATGACTTGATATGACAGTGATTGACTTTAGTGGTTTGGTTTCTTGAATTCGTATAATAGGTTGGTTAGGAATATGAAAGCTAACAACCTTACGAAAACAATTGATTTTAGCATGATGAGTAGTTAACCAATCAATCCCTAAAATCACATCAAATGCAAGTATTTTCAAAGAAATAAGATCGACAGTTAATGTGCGGTTACCGATTTGAATCAAACAAGACTTATAAACGGTGGATGTGATGAAGGTTTCTCCTAACGGAGTTTCAACAGATAAATCAAAGTCTAATTTCTCCGGAGTTAAATTTAAACGTTGAGCGCAAGTATTAGAAATAAAAGAATGGGTAGAACCGGTATCAAATAAAGTATAAACTTCACTAGAGTTTATGATAATCTTACCCGTGATGACCTCGTTCGGGTTCCTTACTTTCTGGGAGGTTGAGTACGCTTTACAGATTCCCACCAGTAATCTGCCTCTGCTCGCAACATGAAGGTGGCAAAGGGAACCTTTTTCTCCTCGGAGCATCCCAAGACATCAAATATCTTGTTGATTTGCTTTATCCATGTCTCCGCCTTAAGTGGTTTTGGCTCTCCAAAAAACTTCGGTGGTCCTAGCTTCTTGAACTGCTTAGCGGTGACCGTCTGAGAGTTGTCAGTGTTTCCACCTACATTTTGGACAGGAGCCGCTTTCGCCTGATGTTGCATGAATTGCATAAAGGCTCTGAACATCCCATCGTTCACCATTTCATCGGTGTTATTGTTTACATGAGGATTATTATCTTCCTGTTGCACATTATCCTGGGCATTAATCTGTGGTGACTCAACGGTCTCATGTGCTTCATTGCTTATCTCAACATTTTCGGATGCCATTTTCAAATACTGCCACAAAACAAGGGTTAATTAACATATCACATATTATCCCTATACTCTAACCGACCAATTAAATACCAAATAAACTTAGGTAGGTCATACTAGCGACGGAATTCCCCGTCTCTCCCCTCCTAGTTATTGTCTCACATCTAAGCTAAGGATCATATCCCTAAGCTTTGATACCAACTGTGACGCCCCCAAAACAGGTATACATCACCCATCTTGAGTCGCCAAATACATGGAACAGAATACAAATACAAACTTAATTATACAACCGTCGTGTAATATACGACAAAACATAGCTGAGAGTTTAAACAGAAATATTGCCTTCTAGACAATATCCACTCTCAAATAGAGTCCTCATTACATTTATTGTCACACTATTTTATAGAATAGTGAGGACTACTAATACACCATCTCGGACCATCACTTCGTTTCTCGACTAGTCCCAGCTACGTTCTCATTTCCTGAAGAGAACAATGAAAGCAAAAGGGTGAGCTCAACTATCCCAGTAAGAAATATTATGACTAAGTTAATGCAGAATAAATTATCATTAGTCTTCAACAATGTTAAACTGATAAAATACAATAGACATCAAGTTTAACTGCAGCGGAATAAGCAATCCATTTGAAGAGTCAAGTAGAGCATAAAATCTGCTATCTTCTATGATTTAAAAAGATTTTCATCAACTTTATCGCTGAGACTCAGCTTAATAAATAAACCACATCATCCCTGCACCACGACAAAGGATAATCATGTAATCGTCAATGGTCATGATTATACCGAATAATCCCTGGTCATAATCATACCAACAACTGTCCACCAATGAACTACAGGTCAATGAGGACTTTTACCACATCCTTCGTCACATTACGGTCATGATTATATCGAAAAATCCTTGGTCAAAATCATACCAAGTCCATCTATGCACGTAAGCCAAAGATGACTTTAATCATAATAAACGCATGCGGATGATGACAATGACATAATAATTCAATAAAACAAGTTCAAGGATAAATTTTAAAGATTTATAATTTAATTTATCCAGAAATCAATAACGTCCAAATTGTCAACATGATACTTCTTTATGGAGTAAAATTCAAGAATGTTCAGAAGAATATTTTCATGAAAAGATATTCCACTAATTTCATGGAGTATAGAAGCCAAAACTTTAACCAAATTAGTATCATAGATTATATGAAACTGCAAATGGATTTTCACCCGCTATGCGATAATCCACGTAGACAGATCATTTCCACAATTTAATAAGGAATGAATACGAAGGATCATTCACCATGCATGTGATAATCCACATGTATGCGGGTTATTCTAACGAATAATAATAAAGAATAGAACCGGTCAGTGCGTGTCCGCCGCATGCATGGATATTCCAAATGAATAATAAAGAATGTAATAACAGAAGAATTCACCATGCATGTGATAAACCGCATAGACAGGTTATTCCAACATAATAATAAAAAATTGAACCAGGTCTAGCGTAATCCGCACAGACAGGATATTCCAACAGAATAATAAAGAATGGAATAACAGAAGAATTCACCATACATGCGATGTAATCGCATGAGACATGGTTATTCAACGAGAATAATAATAAAGAATGGAACCAGGTCTAGTGTAATCCGCACAAACAGGATATTCCAACAGAATAATAAAGAATGGAATAATAGAAGAATTTCACCATGTATGCGGTACTTCGCATAGACAGGTTATTCCAACATAATAATAAAGAATGGAATAACAGAAGAATTTCATCATGTATGCGGTACTTCGCATAGACAGGTTATTCCAACATAATAATAAAGAATAATAGAAGCTCTCTTCATGAATACGAAAGAAATAATACCCCTTACCTTAGAAAGAAACTGGATAGTGGAGTAGAGAGGTAGTAGACTTCTCTTCTTCTTTCTCTCTATAATTTCTCTCTATAATAATTGATCTATAGCTTTAGTGAATTAGTGAGAAATGAAGGAAGAATGAGCTTCTATTTATAGGAAAATATAGTTTCAATAATTGCACGTTTTGGGGCTCGAAATATTAAAATACAATACCTTCAACTTTTCTATCATTTTTAATTTAGTCCTGCAAGTATCATCAAACTTTAACCACCTCCCCTAATAGTAAATAATGTGAATCAATAGTTCAATCATGTGAATTAATAGTTATAATCATGTGAAAATACGAATTACAGTGTAGTACCTCCATCTATACCTCTATTTTTAACTTAGTCATGCAAGTATTATCAATCTTGCACCGACTCCCCTAATAGTACAAGAATGTGAATCAATAGTACACACATGTGAACAAATAGTTATAATCATGTGAATTAATAGCAATTAATTACTCATTTATCCGATTAATTATCCGATAACTTCCAGACATCAATTATTATCGAAATAAATGTTGATTTCCACTAACACTAATAATTTCAACACAATGGAACTATCAAATTCATCTTTAATCAACACGAACTTATTCATCATTAATATCATAACTCACAATATTTAACAACCAGGTCGTTCCTAGGAAAGAGGGGGCTTTCCGATAAGGATTTCTCCTTATTAGCGCGCAATTAGATGACCAAACCTCTCATTGACAGAACTTCTAGACATTGTAAATATTACAATTCAATAATATGAATAACTTTGTCGTCTCAATTATTGATTTAATAATATATCATATTATGCAGATGATACTGTGACAATAACTGAATCAATAATATGGGAGATATGATGCGTGATTCTGTAGCAATAATTGAGTATAACCGGTGACTTCTCACGTAAGCATCAATAATCAATCTGGTGTCCTCTTATGCAACCACGCGTATTCTTGTACTTTTACTACTTAAGGGTAGTTCAATAGTTTTAACGGTAACACTTTCGTAGTTATTTTTATAAAAGATAATTACGTACGTTTTTCTACTACGACAATACTTCCATTGTGGGGTCCACCAATGATTGTGCCATCGCATTTAATATTCTCTCGTTAAAGCGAATATTCTCCGACCAATCGAATATTATATAACCACTAGCTTACTTTGCAAAATTTGTAAATATTACCCACAACTATAACATTATATCAAATCCACACCATAATATTCAAAAATATATTTTGAAAAAATTATTCTTTATTCATAAAAGTTGGGGTCTTACAGTTGTGCCTAAATATCAAAGTTTATCTTAAACTTATTTTAATAAGAGTGCTTACATATTCAACATATTGTCAATATAGTTAAACAAAACTAATTTTAATATTAAAAATCCAATTTGTACGACTTATGCAAAATAAATTATTTTAATTTTTTTTTTTATGTAAAAGTCCGATTTAACGACAAATTATGCAAATTTGGGTATTTTAAATTTTTTACGTATTTGTCCTTTATGAACTCTGTCCATTGAATATAAAATTAATGAACAAATACGTAAAAAAAATTAAAAATACCCGAAAATCAAGATAAGTCGTGCTTACCGGACTTTTACGTAAAAAAAATAAAAATACCGGTAGAATGTTCATGTCTTTCTACCGGACTTTATTAATATTAAAAATTAGTTTTGTTTAACTATATTGACAATATGTTGAATATGTGGGGTACTCTTATTAAAAAAAGCCGTCTAATGTATTTAATATTTAGGCACAACTAATCTTACGGCTTTGTCAATTTATATTCTAATCTCAGCCTTCAAATTAATTGATCAACAGTCCGAAAAGGAGTTGTTGGCACAGTGTCCATGGCAACCGGTTGCCATGGATGAATTCCCTATATATATATATATATATATATATATATATATATATATAAAACTAGGATCAGGTCCGGGAGTCCGGACTTGATTAAAATGCGGACCGATTTTTTTTTTTTGTAGAACAACTAAAAAAAATAAATAAATTATGGAACTTGAATTTTTACATAGTACAGTCTGTACAGACATGTTTTGATATATGTATTCAAATCACACCCAAAACACTGTATTATGTAAAAATTCAAGTTCCATAATATTTTTTTTTTTAGTTGTTTTAAAAAAAAAATAAAAAAATTCGGACTTTGTTATGGTCCGGGAGTCCAGACCTGATCCGGACTATATATATATATATATATATATATATATATGATTCTAATTCAAATTGAACCTCTGCCTCAGTAAAAATCTATAGCAGAACGACTTATCATCCAAATCATCGACCGCATTTTCTTTCTCGTCCTCTAAGAGATCAGTCTGCGCCTGCAATTCCAAAAGGTTCAGTTCAACGGCTTCCAAGAAATATATGCACGAAGATTCTATTTTAACAACATATCATTGATAGCATAAAAAATAACCTGTTTCTTCTTCTTCTTTTTCAAACCAGAAAAGGCAGTGTCATGTCCATCAGTTACTGCAGGATGCATATATGGCAATTGAGGGATATATTTGAGTTTGGGTGGGTATGAATGGTGGTGATTGAGGGTATTTATAGTAGATTAGGGGCTTTGCATGGCTAATACGTGTAGGGTATATGTACAGGCTTAGGCGGATGGGATGAGTGGGCAGGGTAGGGTGGTTGAGGTGGATGGATTCATGCCTCCACGTAAAATTACATGCAAATGCTTCCAAAAAAAATACTTGTTTCTTATGAGAACTGCTTTATTTGGACTCTAATGCATTTTGAGGTAAGCATTTTTTTCTTTTTCTTCCTTTATTTATTTGTATAATATCAGCAGGTAGAAATAAATGATACTCCTCTGTTCTGTTCGCTCATTTGAAACTTTTTCTTTTTTCAGAAAAGAGTATTTTTAATGACGCATCATAATATTTACATGAAATAAAATTAAATATATTTATAATACACATAAATTTTGTATGAATTATTAATTAATGGTTATTTTCCGTGCGGAGGGTATGTCAAGTCGATATCAATTTAGATGTTGATCCTCCTGTTGGGCTGAGGGATGCCAAGCCACTAGCAGAGGTCAAACCCCTGACCTAGATGGAGGCCAAGGGAACAACTTACCGGCTGATCGACCACACTGATGAAGACAACTTGACAGCTTCTCAGTAAATATGTATTCTTAATTTTTGTTCTAAATTTAGATATATACCCTTTAATTTTTAAAGTCAAATTTTAAATTACATTATATAAACAAATATAATTTTTAAATATTATAAGTTAAAAGCTAAAAATATTTATAGTTATAATATTTGTTTTTTACAAAAGTTAAATGAAATTTTTTTCTAGGATTTTTACAATTGCATGAAAGTTAAATGATATTTATAGTTATAATATTTTTAATTTTAGAATGGATGTTGTAGCATGCAAGGTGAAAGGAAGTAAATAACATTTGATTATGGTAATTAATTATGTAGTTATATATGGTAAACCTTCACTTCTCTTTATTGTAAGATCCATTTAGAGGGTGCTAACCATGTTAAACTTGAAGATTAATGGTATGAAGAATAATAATTTTCTTACTTATTGAATAATCAAGAGTATAAATAGCTTAATACCTTTGTGGAAGTTAGAAACAAATTAGTAACTAAATCTAATCTAAGAAAATTAAAAAATCAAACTTCCTAAAGATAAAAATACAGATTACAAGATATATATAAACTGAACAGATAACATTATCCTCTAATATGCCCCCGCAAGATGGAGCACCGAAAGGAGAGTCCAATCTTGATCATAAGTTGTTGAAATCGTTGTTGAGGAAGGGCCTTGGTAAGTGCATCCACAAGCTGATTAGTAGAGGAGACATGGGTGACGCGGAGAGCACCGTTCTAAACCTGTTCAATGATGAAGTGGTAATCAAGAGCAACATGTGTGAGATCCCGAATTTTATGAAATAAAAATATTCAATTTTTTTATTTGGTAAATAGTTAAATTGATAAAAAGTTTAAAGTTAAGGGTGATATATATAAAATTTTCAAAATACGCAAGTGGTTATAAAATACTCATTTACGTTTGAATATTCGTTTGGTCGTGGAATATTCTTTTTGTGGGGAAATATTAAATGCGACAAATGTAAACCATTTGTGGGCCCCATAACAGAATAATTGTCGAATGAAGAAAACGACAAGTTTGAGTTTTATAAATATCGGCGTAAATGTTACCATTAACACTGTTGGAATACCTGGTGGTTAAAATACGATGTCTGTGCGATTGCCTGAGATCACACAAGATGTTACGCGACATTTTTTGAATTATTGATCCTTACGTAAGAAGCCTTTACTCAATAATTGTTACGATAATTCTTTATCAATATTTTATTTTATTGATTCAATAATTGTTTGCGTTGATATTTTATATTATTGTTATTTCAATAATTGTCATTTGACAAGATTTCTCATTATCATATCAATAATTCATATTATTTGAATAATATTATTAGATAACATTATTGACAATGTCTAGAAAGTTCTATCAAAGAGAGGTTTGGTCACCTAATTGCGCGCCAGTAAGGAGAAATTCTTATCGGAAAGCCCTCTCTTTCTTGGGAACGGCCTGGTTGTCATTATTGTGATTTTATAATATTATTTGTGAATAATTAATTATTAATTTATATGATAAGGAAATATTTATTTTATGTGGACATAAATGATGGATAGGAAAATATTTATTTTATGTGGTTATAAATGGAAGAATTAATGTTGAGGTACTGTTTTATCAGTATTTTGTCGGATTGGAGGTATTAAAAATTCAAATCGGTGTTCTTAAAGCTCTATTGCGTGAGTGATAATTTTGATCCGACCGTTGGATCGTTGTGATTTTTGGATATGTTATACATATATAAGTTGAGTATATGTCCACAAATTTTGAACCGTTAAAAATTAGCGTATGATTTGTTATGAATTTTAAGATGTGTTGAAAATCATCCATTTGTGAATTTCAGATATTTTTTGTTTGAAATTTGAAAAAACTAAAAGCTACAAAGTTGTAGAGAATTCGATTTCGTGTGGAATGAACATAAAATTTGTATTTTTCTGATAAAAGGGCTATTTATTATGAATTATTGAAGTTTTGGAAAATAAAATAAATTTTATTAAAATTGAGTGGGACCCACTTTTGATTGGTGTGGAAATCTGATTTTGGTGGGCTCCACTGGTGGTGGCTGAAATTTAGGTCAAAAATGTTTGCGTAGAAAATTTTTGAAATATTAATATTTTATTAATTTAGTCTCCTATGGCGTTCTAGTATTTTCCTATAAATAGGCGCTTAGGTTAGAATTGAAAATTACACCAGAAACAAGTTTTTTCTCTCTCTATATTGTCGAGCGTATTTTTATGAGTATTTAGATACTTTGAGAGTTGTTATTCAGTGCAAGTTTCCTTCGGCATTACATCCGATATTCCAGTCAGAAATACTGCTCTTTTGAGGTAAGGGATTTTAAGGGTTATTATGTTTTTCATGTTTCGTAATTTTTCTGACCTTCAAACATTCTAGAAAAATTTAAAATGATAATTTGATGCGTTTTCTAGATTGTGTCCAAAAATAACAATTTTTGGATGTATAGATTAGGAGTTATGAATTTTATGGGAAAAGACTATTTTAAAAGTAAACCCTTATAACTCCTTGTGGTTAACTCTAAAATTGGTAAAATTTTTATTGGGAGTACATGTATATAACAGAAGTATACTCTGTAAATTTCGGAATTTTTGGACAAAAGTACAGTTTATAATAAATGTCTAAATATTCGGCAGTTTTAGCCATATAAAAAATAGTAAATGAATTTTAAAAATTTCGAGAAAAATATATGTTCAATATGAGACTATATTCTGCTAAATACCAGAAAAAAATAAAATTCTGGGACTGATTTGATATTTTTCATGAAAATAGACTAGTTATGAGTAAATGAATTAAATATGTTATGTGAAGTAAGAAAATTAGAAAATAGGATTTTATGGCTTGAGAATCCTATATAATGTATATCTGATTTTGATGAGGATTTTGGTTATTAGTGATAAAATCTTATGAGTTTGGCATTTTAGGATGATTAAATGCATTAATTAGTAAAGTTTAAATAATTAAAATAAATTATTTATAAGTTTAAGAAATGATTAAAACATTGTTATAATATTAATAATATTAGACTATGAGATTATTAAGTGATTGATAACATTTGGATTAAGGTGTTATGAAAACTTTGATTAATGATTAATAATATTAGTAAATGAATTTAATGTTATTATATAATGAATAATATTAAATAGAGTTTAAAAGATGAATAATGAATTGTTAATATTAAATGGAGTTTAATAATATTAGTAAATGAATTTATTATTATTATTTAATGAATAATATTAAATGGAGTTTATAATATAATGATTAATGTTATTATCTTCGTTAAATATTTGTTGAAATATTATTCAAATCATTTTTGATATAATATTATTCTTGAATTTTACTCCACAATTGGTGATCATGTTGACAAATTAGACATTATTGAATTTTGGATAAATTATATTGTTAAAGACTTTAATATTTATCCTTTATCTCATTTGATTGATTCTTTATATCATTGTCATCATTCTCATGTTTATATTGTGTTGAAAGTCATCTTTGGCCAGTAGTGCATAGATGGACTTGGTATGATTATGACCACGGATTATTCGGTATAATCATGACCGTAATGTTACAGATGATGTGGTCAAAGTCATCTTTGGCCCGTAGTGCATAGATGGACTTGGTATGATTATGACAAGGGATTATTCGGAATAATCATGACCTTAATTGAAAACACGAATATCCTTGGCACGTAGTGCATGGATAATATTCGTGGTCGTAATACTAATAAGCTGAGTCTCAGCATTATTGGTTTTACAGTTGTATATCTTTGGCCTGTAGTGCAAAGTTGGACTGTTGATTTACTTGATTATAAATATGAATTGTGATTTAATCATAATCTGTGGTGGTTCAGGTGAAGACAGATGATTAGAGTTCTCTTTGTCTTGAGTATAGCAAAGAACTGTTGATGAGTATTACAGGAATGAAGTATTAACGATGGACTTTTAATCTAGAGGAGATAGTAGACATTATGTTCTACTTGACTCTTCTAATGGATTGCTTATTCCGCTGCAGTTGTTGGTCTAAAACTTGTTGTCTATTATATTCTATCAGTTGTTACACTGTTGAAGACTAACAATAATTTATTCTGCATTATCTTAGTTATAATATTTCTTACTGGACTAGTTGAGCTCACCCTTTTACTTCACCACCCCTTTCAGGTAATAAAAGGGTAGCTGGGACTAGCAGAGAGAACATGGGTATAAAGTGGTGATACTGAATTAGTCACAAGCCTAATCAAATTATGAAGCGGTGTGGCATAATAATCGTCTTCGAGAACTTAAAATGTGTGTGACATGTTTTATATATCATTTGATATTTAATTTTTGTGAACAACAATAGGGTGAGGTGAATCATAATTTGGAAGCGTCAAAGGTACACTCCATTAGAATGAGGAGAACATAAATCTTCTCGTGTTCCTTCGGGGACTTGATATATTTGCTGCTGTACTTTATATGGCATTGTAATAATTTAAATATGAATATTTTCGTATTATATACGTAACAATATTTGTATTGAAACTCACAGTATATATGAGAATTTTTGAGTTTGAATACTGTCTAGAAGACAATAATTGTATTAAAACTCACAGCTCATGTTGTATATTTAAGTTTGTATTTGAATTTTGTACCATGTATCTGGCGACTCAAGATGGGTGATGTATACATGTTTTGGGGGAGTCACAACATGCTTCATGCGGGAGTGAAAGACGGGATTGGAGCACAAATTAGTTGCGCCCACATTGTCACAATATATGACAGGTTTCTGAGAGGATGGAAAGCCAAGTTCACCAAGAATAGAAGTTAGCCAAGAAAGTTCTGCTGCTGTGGTAGCTACTGATCGATATTCCGCCTCGGTAGAGGAGTGCGTAACGGTACGTTGCTTCTTTGAGCTCCAAGAAATTGGATTCCGACCAAGGTATACGATATAAGCACTAGTAGAAGTGTAATTATCTTTGTCACCTGCCCAGTCTGCATCAGAAAATGAATGTAAGGCAAGAGAAGACTGACGATGAAGTAAGAGACCTTGATCAATAGTTCCACATAAGTAGCGAAGGATGCGTTTTGCAGTGTTCCAATGTTCAGTGGTGGGACGATGCATGAATTGAGACAACTTGTTGACAGCATACGCAATGTCCGGACGAGTCATGGACAGGTATTGAAGGCTGCCAATTACTGTCTGATATTCGGATGGATCACTTAGAGTAGTGCCGGCAAGAAGGGTAAGACTTGGTGTAGTCGGCATTGGGTTGGCCACCGGCTTTCCAATAGCAGCCAGTTCATCGGATCGACATTTGATAAACTGCATATATGCAGAAATAGTTTGAGAACCCTTAACAGCTTTCTTAATCTAGTCCTTGATTTGTTTGATGTGGCCTCAAGACGGGCGTGCGTAGGTATTGGCAAGAATAATCCAGGCATTACAGGAGGTTTTAGCCTGTTGAATTAGTGGAACAAGAGCAGAAGAGATGGAACCAACAAGTGCACCAAATAGAAGTTTATCTTGTCGAATCCATGGTAAGTAATCAGGATTTGATGTTTCTGTATCATTAACACTTATTGTTTGATGTGGACAAGGATGGGAGCCATCAATAAATTTATATAAATCATAGCCAATGAGAATAGCTTCGATCTGCAATTTCCATGACAGATAGTTGGTAGAGGTTAATTTAATAATATTCTGGTGAGAAATATTAATAAGTTGAAGAGTTCTGGTGGGATTTTGTGGATTTGGAATTGTGATTTGTTGAGGTTGAGTGTCATCAGCCATAATGAAGAATAGACGAAAGAGGAAGAGAAAATAAAAATTTAAGAAAGGAAGAGAATGTTGGTGGCTGCTAAGTTAAAAATGAGGAGCGTAAAGCTCTGATACCATGAAGATTAATGGTATGAAGAATAATAATCTTCTTACTTTTCCATTGAATAATCAGGAGTATAAATAGCCTAATACCTTTGTGGAAGTTATAAACAAATCAGTAACTAAATCTAATCTAGGAAAATTCAAAAATCAAACTTCCTAGAGATAAAAATACAGATTACAAGATATATACAAACTGAACAGATAACATTATCCTCTAATAAAACTACTAGACGGAGAGTAATTAAACTTTTGTCTTCAATATTTTCCAGCCAAGAAAAGAAGATTAATTCAAATAAATTCTTTATTTTTGAAAATTACTCATAGTTTGATAAAAAAAAAAACAACCTATTCTTTTTTTTCTTTTTCACGTCCCTGGCCTTTCGTTTCAGCATTATTTGGTCATGTCTAACCGAAAAGAGATGGCCCGACCAACCCCTCAAAAAATGATCATTTGATTCCCTGTTGCATATATGTTGTGGTTTGGTATAACATACGATAAAATACATACATGAATTTATTTCATTATGTAAGTGCCCCTTACTTTTAAATTACGAAATTGTTGAAAGTTGGGAATTAATTCAGAGTAAGTAGTTTTTCTCATCCCAATTGATACACCCATCTTTTTAGCAAAAAGATTCTCATTAATTAATCTATTAATTTTTTTAATTAACTTATAAATTTTAAAAATTAGAAATCCATTTTTTTTAAAATTTAACTTGAGTATTACCAAGTACAAAAATGTCATTTCAAATATTTACTCGTCCAAATTTAGAGTCTCATATATATGATTTTTGAAAATTTTCTTATGGTACCATATATATATATTAACGCCAAGATCTTCTGTCACGTCCTGATCACGTAAGACGTCCTGATCTTGCACACTAAACACAGTCAACACCAAAAGCTTGACGGCTTCGATTGGTCGGGGGATAGCTTCGAGCGTGAGTCGATCTGACAGTAATCACAAAGGTTAACAATGGAGGATAAAATATCTAGTGTATTAAGAGAGATAAAATTATCAGTTACCTGTTCTTTGAAGACCTCCTTCCTATGATATACTCTCAAACCCGGTTTATCGTGCCACCCACTATCGTCAGACACAACCCCCCACTCCTTAGTGACCTCTGCCAACTACATGCAGGCTGTCACCTTTTTTCTGCACTGTTTATCTCACCGGTCGACTATAATCCCATGCACATTAATGATCTGCAGACTTTTGGTCAACAACTATCCTTTTTCATCATTATAAGTCAAAGATATAGACATTTAAATGTATGATGGGTCGACCCACTGATCCGACCTGATACAATAAGGATTTAACAAGGATTATAGAATGACTAGGCCCAATAACTTGAAAACCCAATGATAATGACCCAGTGGACTAACCAAATAGATAGGCCCAATCCAGACGGCCCTATAAGTGAAATATCATGGCCCAACATTGCCCCCTAGTTTTTTATTAAACAGGATGTTTAATAAGAAACTATAAATGATCCATGATATTGTAGGATTTGATAGGATAAAAAGAGGCCCAAACTAAAACTCATTAAGGCCCAAAGGGTAAGGAATTAAGATAAGAAGATGAACTAGAACCGGAAGATCAACTAAAAGGCCCAATTTGATAAATATCTGAGATTTGAACCGGACGCTGCCCATTTGAATTCTTGATTATTACTGTCAATTAATGTGTCGCCCTCGTGTAATATGCAACCGTCAGTATAAAAAGTAAATTTCCCCAATTTTGACAGTTTTACCTGCCAATTTGAAAGTCAGACGTTTGAGCTCTCTTCTTCTCTCTCAAACTTTCTCCTTCTCTGCATCCTAGTAACAATGGTGGTCCTGAATACCAATAAGACTTCTCCTATCCGAGCAACCCCAATCAACACCGTTCCACCTAACCCTAGCCCCACTAAAGAAGCCTCGAGTTCAAACCCCAAATCTGCCGCTGCCACGGGAAAGAATCAACCGTCGATACCTTCTCTACCACCTACTAACTTCTTTAAGGATGAAGAACAATTTTCCCATGCCAATACCCCTTCCACCGTCACAGAGGCCAAGATACGTATCCTCTAGACTCGCTACCAGATTCCAGATAGTTATGCGACAAGAGCTCCGGGCCCTGAGGAACGTATGTACCATCGACCAGACGGTTGGATTGCCATGCCAGTTACCCTACTTGAAAAAGGAGTTCACCTTCCCTTCCATGCCTTCGTTATTACCCTTCTAGGGTTCATAGGGATGGGAGTCGCCCAACTAGTTCCCAATTCTTACATCCACATTCTGGCATTCATTGCCTTCTGCCATGAATTAGGGATTCCCCCTGCCGTTGATATCTTCTTCACCCTCTTCTCAGCCGGTAAATCTCGGGAACGAGGCTTCAAAATGTTGAGTAAACAGTCTCCTCGACCCAACACCAGATTTGAGAAGAGACCTCTGATGGATACCCTTTCGAGCAACAAGGGATGGCATGAAAAATGGTTTTGTATTACTGGTGTTAGGTTTGTAATATTCATGAATGCAATCAAATTGCAAAAATAAAGCGAAAATGTGGAAAAATAGAGTTTTAAAATTTTACAAATCATATATCCGGGTCATCCTTTATGCACAACTATTAATTAAACGAAAAAGAAAGAACAAGAATCATACCTTTGAAGATTCGAGCTTCCTCAGGTACAAGTTTACCTTCAATCCTTTTCGCGTTCAACTTGAATCCACAGGGTTTTGTTCCTTCCTTTGATCAACGTTAGCCACCCAAGTGTTTGGCCTCTAGAGGTGATCCACCAAGAAAGAATAAAGATTCAAGAAGATGGGTGTTTGGCAAAACCCTAATTTTTCTCTATCTCCTATAGAAAAGGAGCGTACTCTCCAACAATTGGAATCACGTCTGTTGTCAAAAAGTCAACAACCCCTACACCTATAATAAGACTCTTCTTATTTATAGATGTGTACAACCCTCCTTAACAATTAAGAAATTGGGTTTTATTTTAATTAATTAAAATCCTTTAATTAATTTGCATCCTAATCTTATTAGAAATAAATGAGAGTACTAATATTAAATTAATTCTCAAACTCCTTTAGAAATTAAAATAATAATAATTGTAATAATATTAATAAGACTTCTCTTATTAATTAATATTTAATATTTCTAAAATATTAAATAATAAATATTAAGCTATTTAATTTATCCTATCACCATAGATTAAATTAAATATACTTAACATATATTATTACGATTATGCCATTAACTTCTTAAATAATTATTCTTCTTTTTATGGTGTGACCCTTTAGGTTCTCTATATTAAACCCAGGTTGTGAATAAATCAATTAGAACAATTCTAATCTTATTTAAATAAATAAATTAAACTATTAATTTATTTAAATAAATAATATTTATTCTCTGATAGGGATAAGCCTCCCTAGCGATCAACGACTTTCCGGATAATATAGATTTCAATATTAATCATAAAAGAACCTTTGAGTAAATAGTTACCGTATGATTCAATCCTTCCACCATACAATGTCCCAATTAAATATAAAACATGGAATTACTTTGTCAAGTCTTATTTTATTTAATTATATGTATTAGACTCTTAAATACATGAACTCCAAATAATGCAAATTAGAAACTCCTTTCTAATTTCATTATGCCTTAACCCAGGACTCTTTGGGTTGTCATTTATCGAATCACATAGAAATTTCTCTTTTTTACTAGAAGTGGTAGATTCTTTATTGATCATATATTATCTCCATGTACAACTTATTATACCTAAGCATACCCTTTGATATACCCTAAGGGTCTTAAGGAATAAGTCAAAGTATAACTCATCATACATAAGATACTATGATGATCTCAAGTCCAAGGATTACTTGTCTACTATCACTACTGAGAATTCCTATTGATAGGCAAAAAACTCCATTAGGTATTCTTTAGCGAGCCACGTTGAGACCCTGTTTTATCAATAAAGATTTAAATTTTGTCAAATAATTTTTAATATTATGGTGTGAATTTGAGATAATATTATAGTTGTGGGTAGTATTTATAAATTTTGCAAAGTATGCACAGTGGTTATATTATATTCGATTGGTTGGGGAATATTCGGTTTAGCGGGGAATATTAAATACAACTACTCAATCATTGGTGGACCCTAGCGAAATTATTGTCGGATTGAGAAAACGACAAAAATATTTTATTGAAATAACGGCGGAAGTTTTACTAGTGGATCTTTGTTGAACTACTTTCGGTAGTAAAAAATACGATGTCATGTCGTGTGGTTGCATAAGTAGCACACGATATTGATTATTGATGCTTATGTGAGAAGTCACTCGGTTTGATTCCATTATTGTCGATTAATAATATGAATTATTATAATGATAATGACGTTTTTGTTTTATTCATATTATTAACGTAATAAAAGCGAAACATCTTTATATAAAATGAAATATTTTATTAAAGTTATTCTATAAATAGAATATATTATATTTTATTATGCATAGTGTTGCATAGTATTTTGCATAGTGTTTTGCATAGTGTTGCATAGTGTTTGCATAGTAAAATGTTTTTATATAAATAGAATATATTATATTTTATTTAAAAGATTTTGCTTTAAATATGGATAGTCGAGTTAAAGTAAATCAATTTGGATGCTTCATGGATTAATTACTATGCATTCTATTTTCCTATAAATAGAAAGCTCATTCCTTCATTATTTTCTTACTTAATTCACTTTGAAACTCTAGAGAGAGAAATTATAGAGAGAAGCTATAGAGAAAAATCTATAGAGAAAAGAAGAAAAGTATTCGCTACTTCACTTTTCCAATATTGGTTCTTCTAAGGTAAGGGATATTATTTGTTGTACTAGTAAGGGGTGTTATTCTTTCTTATTCATGAAGAGAACTTCATTATTCCATTCATTATTATTCTTACATTGGAATAACTTTTGTAAAGTGGCATACCCTATACATAACTTTCATATCACGCCAGCATACCCTATACTTGGTGAAATCCTTATATTATTCCATTCTTATTTATTACATTGGAATAACTCAGTATCTGTGAATCCCCTATACTTGGTGATCTTCTTCATTATTCCATTCTTTATTATTACATTTGGAATATCACATGCGTGTGTTTTACAGGACTGGTTCCATTGTTTATTATTCCGCATTTATTATTACATTGGAATATCCATGCATGTGTGTTTTACACGGGACACAGTTCCATTGTTCATTATTCAAAGATTTATTATTACATTTGGATCATCCATGCCGGTGTGAATTTCACACGACCAAAGTTCCGTTATTATTATTACATTGGAATAACTTTTGTGCATCTGCAATCTGCATGCATGGTGATTTCTTTTGTTATTCCATTCTTTATTATACCCAGGTTGGTTAAAACTTTGACTTCTATACTCCATGAAATTAGTAGAATATCCTTGATATTTGCGTTTCATCCAAAGATATCTTTTCATGGAAATATTCTTCCGATCATTCTTGAATTTTCACTACTACAAGAAAAAGGGCCATCTGCGACCCGATGATATCGGCGACACGCCTATCTATCGGTCGCCGATAATAATATTAGCGACCGCTATCTCGCGACCGCAAAAGAAATCTAGTCGCTAGTGGATATCGTGACCGCGTCGCGATCATTGATCGGTCGTTGAAAGAATTTCCCCCAAAAATTGGTGCGAAACTTTGGCGCGCGGCAACGATCTATATCGTGACACCGCTACGGTCGCTAATATGTCCACATCATTAAAACTAGCGACCGCGACGCGGTCGGCGATGGCGATCGTTGATTCTTATAACTTTGAATCGATTCGGGCATTCGTTCGAACCATCGACAAACATTCTACCGAAACTCAGACGAGAAACCACCAACATTCGGCCACCAACACCAACATTCACCAACATTCGGCCACCAACAACACTCATAATTTACTCACCAACACCTTCACCATCAACATTCACCATAATACAACATTCGGCCGACGCCTTCACCAACACCAACATTCGACCGACGCCTTCACCATCACCGTACCAACGCTTCAGAACCCCTTTAATCTTCCTTTCATAATTTATTGTATATTACAATCTTCCTTTCACAATTTTTTACTTTCTTCGTTCCAAAATTATGGGTAACTGATATGAAGACTGATTTACTTTATTGTATGTTATGGGTATATTCGTTCCAAAATTATGGGTATATTATGGGTAGCTCATATTTTGTTGGAGACTGATTTTGTTGGAGAAGTTCATATTTCCTTATGAATAGGAAGAAATTCATATTTTGTTAATAATCGACTTTGGGTAGTGATATGAAGAAATTCTTATTTTGATAATGGCGATTTTGTTGGAGAAGTTCATATATACTTCCAATTAAGCTGTTTTGAGTATACTAGTTTAATTTGCATTATTATATTGGGAATTTGTATATTTCTCTTGGTTTGTGTCTTGGGTGCCTAGAAATGACTTTATATACATCTTTGTCGTGCGTGTGGGCTAGTCCATATTATAGGGGAGACTCGCGAATTTTTTTTATTAGTCGGGTAGTTGCGAACATTTATACTATTAACGAGCCTATTGTTGATCCACTAGAGCCTATTAAGGGGCTATTGGAGTTGATCCACTTAGCCAAGCCTCAAGGGGCCAAGCCAAGCTTTGTTGTTAGCATGGTAAGCTATTGGGGGGCTGTTAAGCCAAAATAGGCAGTGCTAGGGAACTGTTAGTGCAACAGAGAAGGTAACTAGACACACATGGTCAATAAAGAGACTGTTTATCTTTTTAACAAGGGTATTTAACACTTATGTATATAAGAATAAAGCTACAAAATGTTATAGAAGCTATAAATTGCTCAACCAAGTTATGCATGCTTACAAGTATGCTCAAGTCATATGGTTACAAGTATGCTCAAGTCATATGTTAATTAACATTTATAATGTTGTCTGTAGTAGGTACCGTGGAATCATGGACCTCTATTCAGACCGTAGTTGGATGGCACGACGAAAGTCAAGTGCCCATATAAATCTTCTGATTGAATTTAGAAATTTGGTTGCCAAGTGTTTTTGGAGTATCGTATAGTCACCCGAATGTATGAATGGTAAATCGCAGAATCGATGTCCATGTTTAAAGTGTAAGAATGTAAATTATATGGATGGAGAGACATGGTAAACTATCATTTACTTGTTTACGGGTTCATGAAAATTACGAAGAATCTTTGGTGGGCACATAAGGAGAAGAGATGGTGGCATCACACAAGTACACACAATTCGGGCAAGAGTACTCATCGTATGAATCAAATGGTCCATGATATTGCGGGGCGGATTTTGATTGGGAGCAAGGCAGAGAGCAACCTATGAATTCGATGCCAAAGACTTCTTTAAGTTGTTAGGCGAGGGTATGAAGCTATTGTGGCATGGTTGCACCAAACGCACTACATTATGCGTAGTGGCGACATTACTTAACATCAAGGTGATCACAACATGAGCCATGAGTGTTTTGAGTCACTCTTGAAGGCAATTAAGTAGTATGTTGCTGACGGTGAGAAATTACCCAGTAACTATTACTTTTGTAAGAAAATGGTGAAGAAGTTGGGTCTTGGATACCAAAAGATCGATGCGTGTCCCAACGATTGCATGTTGTTTTATAAGGAAAATGAGCAGATGACAAGGTGCACGCTTTTGCGGTCATGATCGGTTTAGGCCTAATAAAGAGGGTGTGACTACAAAAAATCAAGTATACCGCTTTAAGATTCAAGGTATTTTCCAATAACACATCGACTAAAAAGATTGTACATGTCTTCAAGATCACCGAACATATGAGTTGGCATGCGAAATCTCCACTAAAGATGGAGAACTAAATCATCCATGAGATGGGCGTGCTTGGAAAGATTTCAACTTAGCACATCCCGAATTTGCATTGGAACCTAGAAATGTGAGGCTTGGATTGTCCACCGATGGTTTCAATCCGTTTAGCCACTCAAATTGCTTAAAATTCTATGTTGGCTTTGTGATTGTTACTCCGCATAACTTGCCTCCTTGGATGTGTATGAAATGGCCATACTTATTTCTTTTCACTCATGATTCCGGTCCTAAGAGTCCCGGAAAGAACTTAGATGTTTACTTGAGACCTCTTATAGACGAGTTAAAGGTATTGTGGGAGGATGGAGTACAGACTTGGGATGTTGCAACGAAAATAAATTTCAACTTAGAGGCGCCGGTTTATGTGGACTATAAGTGACTTCCCGCTTATGGTATGTTAGTGGATGGAGTACACAAGGAAGTTGGCTTGTCCGTATTGTATGGAGCATACAAAGTCGTTTAATCTATCAAAAGGTCGAAAGCCTTGTTGGTTTGATCACATCGCTTGTTCTTACGGGTAGATCACCCGTTTCAAGAAATAGAGAACACTTCGGAAAGGGAAAGTAGATAATGATATGCCTCGCACCGCGATTGTCGGGAACGGAGATGCGAGATCGTGTGATGAGATTGCCGGTTATCCCATTTGGTAAGTTTGATCGACAAACATAATCAATGGGTTTGGTGAATCTCATAACGGGTTCGGAGAAGCATCTTTTGGGAATTGCCTTATTGGTCTACAAATTTGATTCGTCATATAATCTAGATGTGATGCATATTGAGAAGAATGTGTTTGACAATGTGTTTAACAACATGATGAATGTTACGGGGAAAACAAAAGATAACGATAAGGCACGTTTGGACATGAAAGATATTTATGGCGTCTGGATTAGAACTTTATGAATCTCCTAATGGTAAGATTGTCAAACCGCATGCAAGGTACACATTGTCCAAAAAGCAAGTTGAAGATGTGTGCACATGGGTTAAGTCTCCGAAACTACCGGATGGATATCGTCGAACATTGCAAGGTGTGTTACGGTGGGAAATTGCAAGGATGAAGAGTCATGACTGTCATGTGTTCATGGAGAGACTCATGCCTATAGCATTTCGAGATCTGCTTGATAAACCAATATGGGATGCTTTGACGGATCTTAGTCGTTTCTTCAAAGACTTGTGTTCAAAATCATTGAATGAGAAGGACATGTTTGTACTTGAGAAGAACATCATAGAGATCACGTGTAAACTGGAAAAAATATTCCCACCTGGTTTTTTTGACTCCATGGAGCATTTGCAAATCCATCTTCCCTATGAAGCTCGTGTTGGGGGTCCAGTTCAATATAGATGGATGTACCCTTTCGAGAGGGTGATGTGAAACCTTAAGAGGAAGGTGAAGAATAGAGCTTATGTCGAGGGGTCGATATGTCACGGGCATACGATTTTGATGAGATATCTACGTTTGTCTCGGACTATTTTCCTGGACGAAGTCTTGACAAAGGCCAATCGAGTATCGAGACATGATGATGGGGAAATGTTGAACTAAATGGTCACTCTCGTATTTGGTCTATCGGCCGCGCTTATGGAAAAAGGGAAGCGCGTATTCCTCTCTCGAGCAAGAATTACATGCCGCATATACTTACATTCTTCTCAATTGTGAGGAGATTGACGAATTTGTAAAGTACACATATAAACTTGATATTTTATCTTTTAAGTTGAAAATTTATTCTAATATGTTAATGTTTATAACATGGTATAGATTGTACGATGACGAGTTAAAAGTGAAGCATGCCGACATAACCGATAAAGATATTCAAATCAATCGGGATAAAACTTTGCACTTTGGCTAAAGGACAAAGTAAGTTCAATTTTTAAAGCACGTAGTGTATATATATATATATATATACTCCATATGTTAACTATGACTTCATTTAATAAGATGGAGTTTTTGTAGGCTTTGACCGAGGGATTAACGATTCGGCTAGTGTACAAGTCCTAGCTATGGGACCGAATAAGAATCAAGTCACCGCAATGGTTACAAAATAAATGGTTGTGAATTTCACACAAAGGCATATAAATAGCGGTAAAAGAACAACGAACTCGGAGTGTGTGTCCAAGGAGATTGTTACAATGAGCTTGGTCGTACTGCCTTTTATGGGGAGTTGGAGGAAATCGAGAGTTGTCGTACAAGGGCACGTCACGGGGTCATATTCACTTGTTCAAGTGCCGTTGGTTTGATTCGAAAAAAGGGATACGTGTTGGCGGACATGGAATCGTCGATATTGACCTCCATAGGTCTCGCGTACTCTAAACGAACCGTTTGTTTTACCAACTCAAACAAGACAAGTATACTACACTCCTAGTCCCGTTAGGAAAAGGGATGACCGCCTACTGATTGGCAAGTTGTAATTTGTACTCCCGCCAGTAGTCGTGTAGAATTAGTTGATGGGGAGATTTACTAAGAAAGATGCTTCATAGTGGGACTATAATAAATATGGAGGACGACAATGAAGTAATCCAGCTTAGATGGTGGAGATGAACCACATGAATTAGATCCTAAGTCAATACTTGTGTCGATGACATTGATCGAGAGGAGGAAGAGTTATTGATCGAATCGACACGTAATCCGAAGCGATGATGGTTATGAATCTGCAACACGTATACAAGATGATTCTCAATCGACATTGACACTTGAACTCATGAAATGTATGTTTAGCAATACATGTTTTTTATATCATTGTCATGTTTATGTACTAAACTATTTAAATGCAACTTTTGTTTATTGTCATTTTATATTCATATATATACATGTTTATATCAACGCTCATGTTTATGTACTAAACTATTTTATTATTTTGTTAATTACGAGGTGATCAAGGAGGGATGGCGCTTGACATAACCTTGTACTTGTATATTCATTATTTGGATGTTTGTATATATGTTACTTAAACAAGTTTTGAAATGTTATTATATTTATTCAAATCATATTGGTTTTAAAAGTTTATATACTAGTTTGGTGTATGTGTTGGTGGAACGATGGATGTTTATATTGTTTTGTATGTTGTTTATCTTGGTGTGTATGTATGTTGGGATAAAACAGTAGTGAAAACAGTACAGTTTTTGGGAATTCTCGCAAAACAAAGAAAAATCGGGTCAGTAATTTTTTTATATCGTGACCGCGTGCGGTCATTTGAAAGTTATTAGCGACGGCATAGTATCGCCGATGACCTTACGCTGTCATCGTGATAATCATCATTGACACGTGGACCACGCCGACTTTGGCCCTGAACCATCTTGACTCGACTTAGCGACCACATTTGTCATTTCGGTCGCTCATAGCGGTCGCCGATATAGCGGTCGCTAATAGAGGTCGCTGATGTGCATCCCAGCGACTAGATTTTATGCGACGACTATCAGCGACTGCACTTGATCGCAGATATTATCTGCGACCGAAAAGAAAAGGTCGACGATAATCGATCATTGATAAACCTTTTGTTGTAGTGTTTACTCTACAAAACAATTATCTTGTTGACAATTTGGGCGTTAATAAATCCTAGAAAATTAATTCTTGAACTTGTTTTATTGAATTCTTATATCATTGTCATCATCCTCATGTTTATATTATGTTGAAAGTTATCTTTGGCTTACGTGCATAGATGAACTTAGTATGATTATGACCGAGGTTCATTCGGTATAATCATGGCTTGATATAAATGATGTGACAAAAGTCCTCGATGGGCTTTGTAATGCGATGATGGATAGTTTTTGGTATGATTATGACCGGGGGTGATTCGGTATAGTCATGACCATTGATAATTTGATGAAAATCCTTGACCGTGGTACGAGGATAATTAGATATTGTGGTTTATTCATTAAACCGAGTCTTAGTGATAAAAATTGATGAAAACCTTTTAAAACCTAAAAGATAGTAGACTTTATTTTCTACTTGACTCTTTAAATGGATTATATATTCATTACGCAGATTAAACTGGTTGTCTATTGTATTTTATCAGTTTAACATTGTTGAAGGCTAATGATAATTTATTCTGCATTATCTTAGTCATAATATTTCTTACTGGGCTAGTTGAGCTCACCCTTTCTTTCACTGTTCTCTTCAGGAAATGAGAATATAGCTGGGACGAGTTGGGGAAACGAGTGATGGTCCTGAAGATAGCATTAGTAGTCCTCACTATTTTGTGAAATAGTGTGATAATAATTGTAATGAGGACTCCTTGAGTATGGATATTGTCTAAATGACAATATTCCTATTAGAACTCTCAGTTTATGTATTGTCGTATGTTACACCTACGATGTATAATTAAGTTTGTATTTGAATTTATGTACCATGTAAGTGGCGACCCAAGATGGGTGACGTATACCTAATTTTGGGGGCGTCACAGTTGGTATCAGAGCTTAGGGACATGATCCCTGGCTAAGACGTGAGACTAGAACTAGGAGGGGAGAGATAGGGAATTCCTTCGCTAGTATGACCTACCTAAGTTTATTTGGTATTTAATTGGTCGGTCAGAGTATAGGGATAATATGTGATATGTTAATTAACCCTTGTTTTGTGGCGGTGTTTGAGAATGACATCATCGAAAATGCCGAGATAAGCAATGAAGCACATGAGAGTGTTGATTCATTTCAAACAAAAGGTAACGATCAACAACACGATAATAATCATCTTTGGTGGCAACGACTATCGAACAATGATAACCATCGTGGGGAAATTATCATGCTAAGAATGGTAACCACTTGATTGGTAATCATGGCAAAGATAATAGAAGTGGAAATTGCAAGAAGAGAAAAGTCATTTAGCTCAATTTTGTTGTGCACCAAAGTCAAGTCTAGTTGGACGGTGGCACCAAAGGTGGATATGGACAAAACAAAGTCGTTGGTTTTAGGAAGTGTATTTTTCATGACTTCTCAAAAGAGTAAGCCGAACCGAACGTTAGCACGGGTTAGTTAATTATAAATTGCAAAGTCTATACCTTATAAGATACCGGTTCTACCCATTATTTTATCTCTCTTGCTTTACGTTCAACGTTTAAATTTGACTCGGAGAAGTTAGACTTTGACTTATTGGTTGAAACTTAGTTAGTAGGAGCCTTCGTTCATTCTACTATTTTTAAATCTTGTTTGATTCAAATAAACACTTTCATGCGTTACTGTCGATCTTATCTTTTGAAAATACTTGCCTTTGATGTGATTTTAGGAATCAATTGGTTAACTACTCATCATGCTTTTTGTAAGGTTGTTAGCTTTTATATTCCTAACCAACTTTGTTATCTGAATTCAAAGTAACCAAACCCTAATGTTAATCACTATTATATCGAGCCATAAGTAAAGAGCCCCGATCCTTTCGTTGTTGACTTCCTTGTGTGGAATGCACCAAGCAGGACTTTTCTGTAGGCGACGTCGTGAATGACGATTACAAGTTGATAGGTATCATTGTGAGGTGCTATCTAGGTTAAAGGATAGAAGTCACAGTTGGTATCAATGTGACGTCTTATCCAAGTCTTGGATGAGAGTCATAATTTTGAATGATATTTCTATTATTAATAAATTTTCTTGCTTCTCTTGAAAACTTCTTAGCCTACTTAGAGCGTGAAATCGAATTTTGTATTGACCCCAAAGAAAAAACCCATTTCTTAAACCTCAAATATTTCTTCAACTAAAATGAGCAGGTTCGTGGTTTATGATGAAAGTCATAATAAAAGCATTGGACTAATGAAAATCATGGGTATACGTGATATTAGTAAGTGTTATGATGAGTTATGTTGGTTAAGATGTGAAAACATGAAAGTTTCTTAGAAATCACAAAGAGTTGAAAACCGATTTTGGTGAAAAAGCGTAACATGAAATTCAATTGACCAAATCTCCTATTATATTTTGAATTTTTGAGTGTGGTTAAGTCCTAGAGTTAGATCTATGAGTTACCTAACTAATCCAAGTGGAATTACTGGAAAAGGTGTTGTAGATTTACGTGTGGACTGATTTTAATAAAGAATGAAAAAGCTGGAAATTTCAAAATGCTACTGATTTTATTTTTAAAAGGGCATTTTCGGCCACTTAAATTATGAGAAAAAATTCTAGCCTTTTGGGAAATGAAAGTATATGGTATAAGGTAACTCCTGTCCAAAAATGAGCTTATTCTGACTTAAAATGAGCAAGTTATGACCATTTCAATATTTAGGTTTTTCCGACGAAAAACGATATAACCGGAGTTCTACAACTCCGATGACCATGAAATTTAAACTGGAGGCTCACATTAACATGTGTATGGTCCTGCCAAGATTTGGGAATTTCTGGAGCTAAACTTGAGGTAGCTAATTTCTTAAGGAATTAATTAGAAATTGATTTTTGAAAAATAGTAAATGAATTTTAAAAATTCCGATAAAAATATATTTTCATTATGGGACTATATTATGCTAAATCCCAGAAAAGAAATATTTTTGGGACTGATTTGGTATTTTTCATGAAAATAGTTTAGTTACGAACATATGAGTTAAATATGTTATGTGAAGTAACAAAGTTGAAAATAGGATTTTATGGCTAGAGAATCCTATATAGAGTATATGCATATTTTGTTTTGAGGGATTTGATTATTGGTGATGATATCTTATGAGTATGGCATTTTGAATGATTAAATTCATTATATGGTAAAGCGTAAACAATTGAGATAAATTGTTTATAAATTTAAGAAATATTGTTATAATATTAATGATATAAGATTATGAGATTATTAAGTGATTGATAACATGGGGATATTCTTGAATCTGGATAAATTATATTATAAATGTTTAATATTTATCCTTTATCTCATTTGATTGATTCTTTATATCATTATCCTCATGCTTATATTATGTTGAAAGTCATCTCGTGGCTTCAGAAGTGCATAGATGGACTTGGTATGATTATGACCGAGGATTGTTCGGTATAATCATAACCGTAATTGAAAACACGATTATCTTTGGCCGTAGTGCATGGATAATTTGTGGTCGTGATACTAATGAATACACAATTATCTTTGGCACGTAGTGCATGGATAATTTGTGGTCGTGATACTAATGAATACACGATTATCTTTGGTCGTAGTGCATGGATAATTTGTGGTCGTGATACTAATGAATACACGATTATCTTTGGCCGTAGTGCATGGATAATTTGTGGTCGTGATACTAATGAATACACGATTATCTTTGGAACGTAGTGCATGGATAATTTGTGGTCGTGATGTTAGGTTTGTAATATTCATAACGCAATCAAATTGCATAAAAAGTGCGGAAGCGTGTAAAAATCAGAGTTTTAAAAATTTTACAAACCATATACCCGGATCACCCTTTATGCATAATTATTAATTAAACGAAAAGATAAAGAATAAATCATACCCTTGAAGATCGAGCTTCCTCAGGTACAAGTTCACCTCCAAATCCTTTCGCGTTCAATCTTGAATCCACCGGGTTTGGTTCCTTCCTTTGATCAACGTTAGCCACCCAAATGTTTGGCCTCTGGAGGTGATCCACCAAGGAAGAAGAAAATTCAAGAAGAAGGGTGGTTGGCTAAACCCTAGTTTTCTATCTCTATAGAAAGGGTGTACTCTCCAACAATTGGAATTATGTCATTATGTTGAAAAATCAACAACCCCCCACCCATAATAAGACTCCTCTTATTATTAGATGTGGGCAACCCACCTTAACAATTAAGGAATTGGGTTTTATTTAATTAATTAAATTCTTTTAATTAATTAAGCTCCCTAATCTTATTAGGGATAATTAATTAAACTCCTTTAACTAATTTTCCTTCCTAATCCAATTAGGAATAAATGAGAGTACTTATATTAAATTAATTCCTAAACTCTTTTAGAAATTAAAATAATAATAATTGTAATAATATTAATAAGACTCCTCTTATTAATTTATATTTAATATTTCTAAAATATTAAATAATAAATATTAAGCTATTTAATTTATTCTATCACCATAGATCAAATTAAATATACTTAACATATTATTACGATTATGCCATTAACTTCTTAAATAATTATTCTTCCTTTTATGGTGTGACCCTTTAGGTTCTCCATATTAAACCTAAGTTGTGAATAAATCAATTAGAACAATTCTAATCTTATTTAAATAAATAAATTAAACAATTAATTTATTTAAATAAATAATATTTATTCTACATAGGGATAAGCCTCCTAGCGATCAACGACTTTCCGGATAATATAGATTTCAACATTAATCATAAAAGAACCTTTGAGTAAATAGTTACCGTCAATTCAATCCTTCCACCATACAATGTCCCAATTAAATATAAGACATGGAATTCTTGTCACAAGTCTTATTTTATTTAATTATATGTATTTCGACTCTTAAATGCACAACTCCAAATAATGCAAATTAGAAACTCCTTTCTAATTTCATTCTCATTTAACCAAGGACTCTTGGGGTTGTCATTTATCGAATCACATAGGACATTTCTCTTCTTTTATTAGAAGTGGTAGATTCTTTATTGATCATACATTATCTCCATGTACAACTTATTATACCCAAGCATACCCTTTGATATACCCTAAGGGTCTTAAGGAATAAGTCAAAGTATAACTCATCATACACAAGATACTATGATGATCTCAAGTCCAAGGATTACTTGTACTACTATCACTACAGGAATTCCTATTGACAGGCAAATAAAACTCCATTAGGTATTCCTTAGCGAGCCACGTTCAGTAAACTTATTCTCTAATAAGCACCTACATACTTGCTTTAGTGTCTCCACACAAATGATCATGAGATTAATCATCCTCATCCAATGAGCAAGCAACGTATGTACCAATCTATCCGGATTCACTAATTCCCAATTTAGTAATCCAACGATTGGGAACTATTTTAGTTTTTAAGCTTTCTAAGAATTTAGATCTCATTAGAATGATCATCATCATTATTCTAAAAGCATTGCTTAAAACTATGTGTTTATCACATATTATAAAACAGCATCATGTAGATAATTAAAAGCCTTTAATAAATTAATACTTTTTATTAATAAATGAATAAGATTGTTACAAAGTATATGCTTTATCATCAAACATGATTGGCTTGTGTGCATACTACTTTCACGTGATACTAATGAATACACGATTATCTTTGGCCGTAGCATGGATAATTTGTGGTCGTGATACTAATGAATACACGATTATCTTTGACTGTAGTGCATGGATAATTTGTGGTCGTGATACTAATGAATACACGATTATCTTTGGTAGTAGTGTATGGATAATTTGTGGTCGATATTAATGAATACACAATTATCTTTGCACGTAGTGCATGGATAATTCGTGGTCGTGATAATAAAGAATATCCTTGGCACGTAGTGCGGGGATGATTCGATGATGTGGATTAATTATTGAAATGAGTCTCAAAGAATGAAATATTAATTCATGGATGTGGTAAAAGTCATCTTTGGTAGTAGTACATTGATGGACTTGGTATGATTATGACCGTGGATTATTCGGTATAATCATGGTAGTATTAAAAACACGAATATCCCCGGCGAAGAAGTGCATGGATAATTCGTGGTCGTGATACTATTATTAGTGAGTCTCGGCATTATTGGTTTTACTGATTGTATATCTTTGGCACAGAGTGCAAGATGAATTGTTAATGAATATCTTTGGCCGGATTGCAAAGATGAATTTAATGTTTTCAACGATAAAGGTATTCAAGGTATCCTCACCTCTTTATCATACCAGTATCGCACCCTAATTTCGAGGGCTTAAATTCCATAAGGAGTGGAGATTGTGAGACCCCAGATTTTATCAATAAAGATTTAAATTTTGTCGAAATAATTTTTTAATATTATGGTATGAATTTGAGATAATATTATAGTTGTGGGTAGTATTTATAAATTTTGCAAAGTATGCAAGTGGTTATATTATATTCGATTGGTCGGGAATATTCGGTTTAGCGGGGAATATTCAGATAACTACTCAATCATTGGTGGACCCTAGCGATGTAATTATTGTCGGATTGAGAAAACGACAAAAATATTTTATTGAAATAACGGTGGAAGTTTTACCGTGGATCTTGTTGAACTACTCGGTAGTAAAAGTAAAAGAATATGTCGTGTGGTTGCATAGTAGCACGGTATTGATTATTGATGCTTATGTGAGAAGTCACTCGGTTTGATTCCATTATTGTCGATTAATAATATGAATTATTATAGCGATAATGACGTTTTGTTTTATTCAGATTATTAACGTAATAAAATGCGAAACATCTTTATATAAAATGAATATTTTATGAAAGTTATTCTATAAATAGAATATATTATATTTTATTATGCATAGTGTTGCATAGTATTTTTGCATAGTGTTTTGCATAGTGTTGCATAGTGTTTGCATAGTAAAATGTTTTTATATAAATAGAATATATTATATTTTATTTAAAAGATTTTGCTTTAAATATGGACCGTCAGATTAAAGTAAATCAATCTGGACCATTCATGGATTAATTACTATGCATTCTATTTTTCTATAAATAGAAGCTCATTCCTTCATTATTTTCTTACGAATTCAATTTGAAACTCTGAGAGAGAAAATTATATAGAGAAGCTATAGAGAGAAAATCTATAGAGAGAAAGAAGAAAAGTATTCTGCTACTTCACTTTTCCAATATTCAGTTCTTCTAAGGTAAGGGATATTATTTGTTGTACCCGTAAAGGGTGTTATTCTTTCTTATTCATGAAGAGAACTTCTGTTATTCCATTCATTATTATTACATTTGGAATAACTTTTAAAAAAGTGGCATACCCTATACATAACTTTGATATGCGATACCCTATACTTGGTGAAATCCTTATATTATTCCATTCTTATTTATTACATTGGAATAACTTTGTATCTGCTGAATCCCCTATACTTGGTGATCTTCTTCATTATTCCATTCTTTATTATTACATTGGAATATCCTCATCAGTGTATTTTACACCTAACTGGTTCCATTGTTTATTATTCCGCATTTATTATTCATTTGGAATATCCGTGCATGTGTTTTACACCTGGACACAGTTCCATTGTTCATTATTCAAAGATTTATTATTACATTGGATCATCCATTGTGTGTGAATTTCACGACACGGTTCCGTTATTATTATTACTCGTTGGAATAACTTTATACATCACAAATCCGCATGCATGGTGATTTCTTTTGTTATTCCATTCTTTATTATACCCAAATTGGTTAAAACTTTGACTTCTATACTCCATGAAATTAGTAGAATATCCTTGATATTTGCGTTTCATCCAAAGATCTTTCATGGAAATATTCTTCCGATCATTCTTGAATTTTACTCTACAAAACAAGTATCTTGTTGACAATTTGGGCGTTAATAAATCCTAGAAAATTAATTCTTGAACTTGTTTTATTGAATTCTTATATCATTGTCATCATCCTCATGTTTATATTATGTTGAAAGTTATCTTTGGCTTACGTGCATAGATGAACTTAGTATGATTATGACCAGGGTTCATTCGGTATAATCATGGCTTGATATAAATGATGTGACAAAAGTCCTCGATGGCTGTAATGCAATGATGGATAGTTTTGGTATGATTATGACCGGGGGTGATTCGGTATAGTCATGACCATTGATAATTTGATGAAAATCCTTGACCGTGTGAATACGGGGATGATTAGATATTGTGGTTTATTCATTAAACTGAGTCTTGGTGATAAAAATTGATGAAAACCTTTTAAAACCTAAAAGATAGTAGACTTTATTTTCTACTTGTCTCTTTAAATGGATTGTATATTCCACTGCAGTTAAACTGGTTGTCTATTGTATTTTATCAGTTTAACATTGTTGAAGGCTAATGATAATTTATTACGCATTATCTTAGTCATAATATTTCTTCTTGGGCTAGTTGAGCTCACCCTTTCTTTTCACCGTTCTCTTGAGAAATGAGAATATATATTTGGGGACGAGTTGGGGAAACGCGAGTGATGGTCCCGAAGATAGCATTAGTAGTCCTAACTATTCGTGAAATAGTGTGATAATAATTGTAATGAGGACTCCTTGAGTATGGATATTGTCTAAATGACAATATTCCTATTAGAACTCTCGGTTTATGTATTGTCGTATGTTACACCTACGGATGTATAATTAAGTTTGTATTTGAATTTATGTACCATGTAAGTGGCGACCCAAGATGGGTGACGTATACCTAATTTTGGGGGCGTCACACACGTTCAGTGAACTTATTTTCCAATAAGCACCTTCATACTTGCTTTAGTGTCTCCACACAAATGATCATGAGATCAATCATCCTCATCCAATGAGCAAGCAACGTATTTACCAATCTATCCGGATTCACTAATCCCCAATTTAGTAATCCAACGATTGGAAACTATTTTAGTTTTAAGCTTTCTAAGAATTTAGATCTCATTAGAATGATCATCATCATTATTCTAAAAGCATTGCTTAAAACTATGAGTTTATCACATATTATAAAGCAGCATCATGTAGATAATTAAAAGTCTTTAATAAATTAATACTTTTTATTAATAAATGAATAAGATTGTTACAAAGTATATGCTTTATCATCAAACATGATTGGCTTGTGTGTATACTACTTGCAATCTCCCACTTGCACTAAAGCCAATCGTCATGGTTTCTCATACCCTTCTTCTTTAAGTGACGATTATCCTGCTGTTGGATAAGCTTTAGTTAATGGATATGTAATGTTGTTCGTGAGAGTCCACTATATATATAGTGATTTCCCATCTTTCAATGATTCCTATAATCAAATGAAAGTGCCACAACACATGTTTAGATCCAAGATGAGACTTAGGAACTATTCCTAGTTGTGACGCCCCCAAAATAGGTATACATCACCCATTTTGAGTCGTTAATAACATGGTACAGAAAAAACTACAACTTTATTAATACATTTGTCGTGCAAAATACGACAACACATATACTGTGAGTTTAAATACAAATATTGTTTTCTAGACAATATCCACACTTAAATAAGTCCTCATTACAATTATTGATACACTATTTTACAAAATAGTGAGGACTACTAAAACAACTATCTTGAACCATCACTCCACACCCCGACTAGTTCCCGCTATATTCTCGCCTCCTGAGAAAAAAAGTGGAACAAAAAGGAAAAGGGTGAGCTCAACTAGCCCAGTAAAGAATATTATGACTAAGATAATGTACAACAAATTATCGTTAGTCCTCAACAGGGAAAAATCTGATAGAATACAATAGACAACAAGTTTTAGATCAACAACTGCAGCGGAAACAATAATTCATTAGAAGAGTTAAGTAGATAATGAAATCTACTATCATCTATGAATTTAAAAGTCCATCATCGATATTTTATCCCTGTAACATCAATCAATATACATCTTTAATCAAATAGTCATCTTTGCACTACATGCCAAAGATATTAATCAGTCGGTCATGTTCATCTCAACACCTGTTCATCTTTGCATTACGGGCCAAAGATATTCATCAAGAAATCGACCATCTTTGCACTACAGGCCAAAGATATTTAGTAATATAATCATTTAGGACTGAGGATGATGAAAAATATTTTAAAGAAAATGAATCCAGTGAGATAAAAGAATAAATATTTATGATTCGTATTTTAGACAATCCAAGTTCAAAAATACTCCATAATAAACTATTGTGGAGCAGAATTAAAAAATGAAGATCATAACATAGATCCAATTAAAGATCAGAACCATAAAAGACAATATTGGACACAGAAAAAAAATTTAATTTTTCTGTAAATAGTGTCATATTTGTGAATAGTATCGTATACGTGAATAATACTGTATACGTGAATAGTAACTTTGTCACTAAAAGATAAAAATTTCACAAGAAAAATCTTCATGTTTCGTGAATAGTACTCATGAATAGTAATTCGTGAATAGTAACTCGTGAATAGTAACTCCGACATGAAAAGAACGGAATTTCACAAAAAATCTTACCAATATTCCGGCATAATGATATTGAAAGAATAATATCATTTTTTTAAAAAATAACATCACTTACCTCAAAAGAATAGTACTTCTGGCTAGAATATCAGATATAACGCTGAAAGGAACTTGCACCGTATAGCAACACTTAATGTATAAAAATACTCACAAAAATACGCTCGATAATATAGAGAGAGAAAATTGCGTAGAACACCAAAGCAGAAAATTTATTAAAATAATTTTATTTATTAAATTTTCAAGCCCACCACCAAAGAATCTGAATTCAGCTCATTCACCACACATTTGGGACCCACCAATAATGAAAAAAATGTTTTTCTTACAAAAAATAATTAAAACTTCAAAAATCAATCATTCTGGAACTTCGGAACTTCAATAATTCATAATAAATAGCCCTTTTATCATAAAAATTCGAAACTTATGTCCTTTCCATAAGAAATTCCATTCTCTACAACTTTGCAGAAGAAAGTTTTTTCAAATTCCAAACAAAAATTGACCGAAATCCACAAACGGGCGATTTTACAGGCTATAATCAAATTTTAGTCAAGAAATGGGGTCCACAAACATGAAAAACATGTTTTTAATATTTCTTGTAACAAAAATATTCTTCCTCCTCATTTATTCATATATCACACTTTCATTGTAAAAAATATCACCATTATTATATTATTAAAATATAACAATATATTTAAATGAATTATTTTATCAAAAAAAGATAAAATATCATTTTTCAACAATTGTCACATTAAAAATTTTCTCCATCTATATTCACATAAAATAAATATTTTTCTTATCATATAAATCAATAATTATTTATTCACAAATAATATTATAGAATCACAATCTTCGAAACCAGTAGTTCCTGTGAAAGAGTGGGCTTTCCAATAAGGATTTCTCCTTACTGGTGCGCAATTAGGTGACCAAACTTCTCCTTAGACAGAACTTTCTAGACATTTCCAATAATGCTATCTAATAATATTATTCAAATAATATGAATTATTGATCTGATAATGAAAAATATTATGCAGTGACAATTATTGAAACAACAATAATATAAAATATCAACGTAGCAATTATTGAATCAATAAAATAAAATATTGAATATTAATTACTGTAACAATTATTGAGTAGTTTCTTTTTACGTAAGAATCAATAATTGGTACAATACCGTGTGCTACTGTGCAACATCGCATATTACTGTATTTTAACCACCGGGTATTCCAACAGTATTAACGGTAACTACGCCGTTATTTATAAACAACTTATATTTGTCATTTTCTTCATCCAATCACTTTCTGTTATGGGGCCCACACAAGGCTTCGCTGTCGTACGAATATTCCTCGACAATAAGAATATTCCACGACCAAACGAATATTCCCCGACAACAATGAATATTTTATAACCATTTGCTTATTTAAAATAATTGTGCATTTTACCCATAACTAACCATATTAATCAAATAAACACTTACTATTTCAAAATAATAAATAAAGAAAATTCCATTTTATTTAAAAAAAATTCGGGGTCTTACAACCTCCCCTCCTTATGAAATTTTGTCCTCGAAATTGACGTACGTACCTGGTATTTCGAAAAGGTGAGGATACCTCGCTTTCATTTCTGATTCCAACTCCCAGGTCATTTCTTCAATAGTATGGCTTCTGCACAAAACTTTGACTTGTGGTATGACCTTTGTGCATAGGACATACTCCTTCCTATCTAAGATCTTGACTGGTACTTCCTCGTACGTTAAATCTACGGCTATTTCGTGTGGTTCTAACTCAATAACGTGGTTCGGGTTGTCCACATATTTACGTAACATCAGTACGTGAAAAACATTATAAACACGCGACATACTTGGTAGTAAAGCGAGTCTATAGGCAACAGTTCCTACTCGATCGAGGATTTCGAATGGACTAATAAATCGAAGGTTTGAGCTTTCCTCACATCGCCGATTCTCGCTTTTGGAATAACAACTTCTTGCACCTCCTTCTTTATATTCATCAGCTCCGGTGTGTAGCTTGAGCGGTTTTAACTTTATCGATTAAAGTCGATTCTACTCGTATATTATCACGTGGGTCCCTAGAGTCTTTAACTCTATCTCTATCATTTATAAGTTATACGAAATGGGTCTTCGTGTTAAAAACATCGCACTCGTAACCGCATACGATCTTCTACTCAACGCGTCAGCTACCACGTTCGCTTTTCCAGGATGGTATGGTCAGAACATGTGTCGAAATGAGTCTCCTCTTGAGTTCTTCAAATCTCTTCCCACATTCCTTGCTCCATTCGAATTTGTATCTCTACGAGACAGCTGAGTTAATGGAGTAGTGATTCAAGAAAATCTTTCCACAAATCTCCGATAATAACCAACTAAGCCTAGAAAGCTACGTATTTCGATTACTGACTTAAATTGCTCTCAACTGTGACTCATATCCCAATCTTGGATAACACGTCACAATGGCACCTATCAGTTTACTACCGCACGGATATGGCATCCCTTACGGAGAGTCTGGCTTCGGTGCATTCCACAAAGGAAGTCACCAGTTAGAGGCCCGGTTATCAACTTCTATAGTTGGATTTTTAACTCCTGAAGTTCAATAGGAGCCATTCGATATGAGATTTTAGAAATGGGTTTTGTACTGGGTTCAAAGTCAATACAAAGTTCAATACCACGCTCTGAGAGTAGGCCAGGAAATTCTTCAGGAAATACATCAGGAAATTCACTAACAACAGAAATATCATTCAAATCTGACGTATTTTTGTTCAAGTCCATAACATGGGCTAAGAAAACTTGACATCCATTTTTCAATAAACGAATGACTTTATGGCTTGATATGAAAATGTTTGACTTCAATGGTTTAGTTGATTGAATTCGAATAACAGGTTGCTTAGGAATATGAAAACTAACAACCTTACGAAAGCAATCAATTTTGGCATGATGAGTAGTTAACCAATCAATCCCTAAAATCACATCAAAAGCAAGTATCTTTAAAGAAATAAGGTCAACAGGTAATGTGATAGTGCCAACCTGAATCAAGAAAGATTTCTAAACAGTGGATGTAACGAAAGTTTCTCCTAACGGAGTTTCAACAGATAAGTCAAAGTCTAATTTCTACGGAGTCAAGTTTAAACGTTGAGCACAAGCAGGAGAGATAAATGAATGGGTAGAACCAATATCTAATACGGTATAGACTTAACAAGAATTTATAATTAACTAACCCGTGATAACTTCGTTCAGTTTACTCGCTTTTTGAGAAGTCACGAAAAATGCTCTTCCAGGAACCGTTGACTTTGACTTGTCCGGGATAGCCTTTGGAATCACCATCCCCGCTGGACTTGATTTCGCTACAGGACAATCTCGAGCTATATGACCATATTTTCCACAACTATAACATACCTCGGAAGGCTGTGAACAGTTTGGACTTATATGTCCCTCCTCTCCGCATTTGTAGCATCTAACTGGCGGTCGTTCTCATCCCCTAGAATTTGTTGCTAGTGCTGGTGCTGCTGCCGACGTCTTCCCGTCATCGTTAAATCTTCTCTTCTTAAAATTTCCACTTGAGTTATTTCTTCTATTATCTTGGCCATGATTACCACCGAAGTGGTTACCATTTCTGGCACAATAATTTCCTCCACGATGGTTATCCTTGTTCTAATGACCGTTGCCATCGGTACGATTATCATCGAGTTGTAGGTCGTTATTCTTTGATTGAGCTGACTCATTATCGTGCTCCAATAACTGAGCCCTATTCACAACATCTGAATATAGAGAAAATTTATGAGAAATGAGATATTGACGTATGTCGGGTTTCAAACCTCTCAAAAACATCCGCGTCATACGTTCCTCATTCTCCACCAAATGAGGTGCAAACCTGGATAACTCCGCGAACTTCACCTCATACTAGGACACCGTCATGTTGTTCTATTCCAGTCTAATAAACTCTACCTCCTTCATATGATGAATACTTTCAGGAAAGTACTTGTCATTGAACAGTTTCTAAAATGTTTCCCAAGACATGTTAAGTGCGGCGGTTGTCAGTACGCTTCACGATTCCCACCAAGAATCACGCCTCATTACTTAACATAAAAGTGGCGAATGGAACCTTTTGTTCCTCCGTTCATCCCAAGACATCGAATATCTTGGTAATTTGCTTGACCCACATCTCCGCCTTAATCGGATCCGGCTTTCCCCAGAATTCTGGTGGTCCCAACTCTTTGAATCGCTTGCATTGTGATAAACCGTAAGGTTATTATCATTTCCACCTGTATTTTGTGCACGAGTCTCCCTCGTCTGATTTTGCATGAACTGCAAAAAGTTTCTAAATATCCCATCGTTCATCGTCTGATCAGTGGTGTTATTTACAGGAGGAACATTTCCATCCTGTTGCACGTTCTCCTGATTAGTGAGTAAAGGAGTCTCTACGGTCTCGTTTACTCCATTGTTAACATTCTCAATTGCCATTCTTAAATACTGCCATAAAACAAGGGTTAATTAAACAAATTAACATACCACATAATATTCCTATACTCTGACCAACCAACAAATAAGCTTAGATAAGACATACTAGCGAAGGATTTTCTTGTCTCTCCCCTAGTTCTATTCCCCGATTTCCGCCAGAGACCATATCCCTAAGCTCTGATACCAACTATGACGCCCCCAAAATAGGTATACATCACCCATTTTGAGTCGTCAATAACATGGTACAGAAACAACTACAACTTTATTAATACATTTGTCGTGCAAAATACGACAACACATATGCTGTGAGTTTAAATACAAATATTGTCTTCTAGACAATATCCACACTCAAATAAGTCCTCATTACAATTATTGATACACTATTTTACAAAATAGTGAGGACTACTAAAATAACTATCTTGAACCATCACTCCACACCCCGGTTAGTTCCCGCTATATTCTCGCATCCTGAGAAGAAAAGTGGAACAAAAAGGAAAAGGGTGAGCTCAACTAGCCCAGTAAAGAATATTATGACTAAGATAATGTACAACAAATTATCGTTAGTCCTCAATAGGAAAAATCGATAGAATATACAATATACAACAAGTTTTAGATCAACAACTGCAGCGGAAACAACAATTCATTAGAAGAGTTAAGTAGATAATGAAATCTACTATCATCTATGAATTTAAAAGTCCATCATCGATATTTTATCCCTGTAACATCAATCAATATACATCTTTAATCAAATAGTCATCTTTGCACTACAGACCAACGATATTAATCAGTCGGTCATGTTCATCTCAACACATGTTCATCTTTGCACTACGGGCCAAAGATATTCATCAAAAAATCAACCATCTTTGCACTACAGGCCAAAGATATTCAGTAATATAATCATTTAGGACTGAGGATGATGAAAAAATATTTTAAAGAAAATGAATCCAGTGAGACAAAAGAACGAATATTAAGGATTCGTATTTTAGATAATCCAAGTTTAAAAATACTCCATAATAAACTATTGTGGAGCAGAATTCAAAAATGAAGATCATAACATAGATCCAATTAAAGATAGGAACCATAAAAGACAATACTGGACACAGAAAAGAAAATTAAATTTTTCTGTGAATAGTACCGTATTCGTGAATAGTGTCATATACGTGAATAGTACTGTATACGTGAATAGTAACTCTGACACAAAAAGATAGAAATTTCACAAGAAAAATCTTTATGCTTCGTGAATAGTACTCGTGAATAGTAACTCCGACATGAAAAGAACGAAATTTCACAAAAAATCTTACCAATATTCCGGCATAATGATATTGAAAGAATAATATCATTTTTTAAAAAAATAACATCCCTTACCTCAAAAATAGTAAGATTACATTGGAATATCGATATAATCTTTGAAAGGAACTTGCACCGTATAGCAACACTTAATGTATAAAAATACTCACAAAAATACGCTCGATAATATAGAGAGGGAAAACTTCAGTTTCTGGAGTGATTTTCAATTCTAACCTAAACACCCTATTTATAGGAAATTGCTTAAAACACCAAAGCAGAAAATTTATTAAAATAATTTTATTTATTAAATTTTTAAGCCCACCACCAAAGAATCTGAATTCAGCTCATTTACCACACTTGTGGGACCCACTAATAATGAAAAAAACATTTTTCTTTCAAAAAATAATTAAAACTTCAAAAAATAATTATTCTGAACTTCGGAACATCAATAATTCATAATAAATAGCCATTTTATCATAAAAATTCGAACCTTATGTCTTTTCCATAAGAATTCCATTCTCTACAATTTTGCAAAAGAAAGTTTTTTCAAATTCCAAACAGAAATTGACCGAAATCTACAAATGGGCGATTTTACAAGCTATAATCAAATTTTAGTCAAGAAATGGGGTCCACAAACATGAAAAACATGTTTTTAATATTTATTGTAACAAAAATATTCTTCCTCCTCATTTATTCATATATTACACTTCCATTGTAAAAAATATCACCATTATTATATTATTAAAATATAATAATATATTTAAATAAATTATTTTATCAGAAAAAGATAAAATATCAATTTTCAATAATTGTCACATTAAAAATTTTCTCCATCTATATTCACATAAAATGAATATTTTCCTTATCATATAAAGCAATAATTAATTATTCACAAATAATATTACAGAATCACAATACTGACAACCAGGTCGTTCCTAAGAAAGAGGGGGCTTTCCAATAAGGATTTTTCCTTACTGGCGCGCAATTAGGTGACCAAACCTCTCCTTAGACAGAACTTTCTAGACATTGCCAATAATGTTATCTAATAATATTATTTAAATAATATGAATTATTGATCTGATAATGAAAAATATTGTGCAGTGACAATTATTGAAACAACAATAATATAAAATATCAACATAGCAATTATTGAATCAATAAAATAAAATATTGAACATTAATTACTGTAACAATTATTGAGTAGTGCCTTCTTACGTAAGAATCAATAATTAGTGCAATACCGTGTGCTACTGTGCAACATCGCATATTACTGTATTTTAACCACCGGGTATTCCAACAGTATTAACGGTAACAACTATGTCGTTATTTATAAACAACTTATATTTGTCGTTTTCTTCATCCAATCGCTTTCCGTCATGGGACCACTCAAGGCTGCGCCGTCGTATGAATATTCCTCGACAATAAGAATATTCCACGATCAAACGAATATTTTTCGACAACAATGAATATTTTATAACCACTTGCTTATTTAAAATATTTATGCATTTTACCCATAACTAACCATATTAATCAAATAAACTCTTATTATTTTAAAATAATAAATAAAGGAAATTCTATTTTATTTAAAAAAAATTCGGGGTCTTACACTAGTTCTGTAATGAACTTTTCATCCAAACAATCAACTTGCAGCTTCATTTACAGCTATATACTTTGTCTTTATCACTAAACCAACAACTCTTTGCTGTTTGGAACCTTTCCAATTCACTGCACCACCATTCAAGGTAACGCTTTACCTTAAAGTGGATTTTTCTGTCGTCTTGGTCTGTCTGAAAAACTTGAGTTTATTAAGCCCTCTAGTTTTAATTTAGACCCACCATGAATATGGTCACATCCTTAGTTCCGGTTAAGTACTTTAAGATGTTTTTCACTGACTCACAGTGAACTTCTCCAGAATATGACTGATCAACATCAGGTCTCGTATATTTCATTGCATACATGATTGTCACTCATGCGATCTCTCTTTTAGGAGTCTATGGGGACTATTAAGAGAGATACACTCTAGGGCTCATCAACATGAGACATCTCTTGGAGTTTGTCATGCTAAACAACTTTAGCATCAAATGAATACACGTTTCTTGGGTTAAGTCGACCATCCTCTTGAATCTATCTATATAGATTTTATCCCCAATTAAGATACTCTTCCCAAATCATTCACGGAGGAATGTTTAGACAATTTTATCTTTACTGATTGTAGCATTAGTATGTAATTCCTTATCCGTAGTATATCAACATATAATACCAGGAATGTCACGGTGTTCCCACTGACCCTTTTGTACACACTAGGCTCATTCTTGTTTTTGATAAAATCAAACTCTTTTGATTATCTCATCAAAATGAATGTTCCATATTTGATAAACTTTTTTCAATCCATTTCTCTGAGTGTCTACAACTCTTACCTCATCGTATGTAACTGGATCATCATCTTCTATGATGCGTACCTCATCATCATCATCTATGATGAATTTATACCTCCCAGGTATCTTCGGTACTATTCCAGATTTTCGATTCGGTTGTGGTACAATAGGTCTATCTACAGGTTCCTCTTATTTGACTTATAGTGTTTTGTGATTCTTAAACTCTTCAAGATCTATTATCCTCCCACTAGCCCCTTCAATGATAAACACCTTTATCTTAGAAGATAGTGTGTTTCGCAACAAACACCTTTTGCTAAGTAGGATTATAGAACATTTACCCTAAACTTACTTTAGGATGTCCCACAAATTTGTACTTGTCAAATTTTGTCCCAAGCTTATCCTTTGAAACCTTTTACCATAAGTTGGACAACCCTTTATCTTAACATACTTAATATTAGAAATCCTCCCTATCCATAACTTTTATGGAGTCTTGGGGCTGGATTTTGAGGTTACCTTTTTCGTAGATATGCAACCATTTCTAGGACATTACCCCAGAAGGATACTGGAATGTCGATAAAATCATTATGAACCGTACCATGTCCAACAAGGTACGATTTTTCCTTTCAGATACATCAATCAATTATTGCGTATCAGGAGGCATCCATTATGAGAAAACCATTTGAGATGATCTAGAAACTTATTGCACAAGTATTTATTCCTTGATCTAATCAAAGAATCTTAATACTTTTCTAATTTATTTCACTTCTGAATTCTTTAAACCTTTCAAATAATTCACACTTGTATTTCAACAAATACACACATTCAACTCTTTGAATGATCATCTCCTTTTCTTAACTAATTTGTTCAATTTGTAAAATTATTTTCACGTAAGTCAAGTATGTAAAATCCATTAAGTAATATTCCAGTTCTATACAAAACATTATTATTATATATAGAACAACAATTGTTCTTAATTATAATACCAAAGATTTTATTATCCAACAATAAAATGAAATAATGTTTCCAATGAGAACTGGAATACAATAACTACTTATTGACTTAATAGACTTGCCCATAGGCAATACTAAACAATAAGTTCCTATGGCTAATGCAGCAACCTTTGCTTCATTTCCCACACATAGGATTACTTATCTTTGTTTAGCTTTCTACTTCTGTTTGGTCCCTTCATAAATCTATATTTATGATAACCAAAGTCAGTATCCAATACCTAATTAGAACCTTGACTTAAAGTAAAACTTATTTTAAATCATGAACAAATTTGTATTTATAATCGAAACTTCACTAAGCTTCTTCTGGTTAGCCTCTGCAAAATGCTTCTTGCAGTTTCTTTTTCCAGTGTCTTGGCTTATTACAATGGAAGCAAACTCCTTTGCTATCCGTATCAGTTTTGTTCTTATTATCCTTTGTTTTTGCCTTTCTATTTACCTTCTTTGAATCGTTCTTCTTTTCAGAAGATCCTTTGGCCCCTACCAGTAAGACTTGGTCTTTCTTGGTTGGAAAGTGACTCTCAACAATTTTCAAAATGTTAAGCTAGTCAGTGAGGCTGATATCTAGCTTGTTCATATGAAAAATTCACAACAATTGTGAAAGGAGTCCGGAAGTGAGTGCAAGATCAAATCTTGACTCAACTCTCCATCCAAGACAAAACCCGTTGTCCTAATTAATCAAACAAATTCATTATGTTAAGGACTTTTATCTGTACTGTAGTGTCATCGGTCATTCTAGATCGGAAGAGCTCCTTAGATATCTGATATCTATCAGTCCTACTTTCCTTACCATCAACTACTTGATGTGCAGGAATATAGTAAGAGCATCCATAGTTTCATGCTGACGCTAAAGCTCGTTACTCATGGATGCGAGAATGATGCATTGAGCCAACTGTGCATCATCTTGCCACTTTCTAAAAGTAGTTATCTCTTCCTCAGAGGCATTGTCTGCAACCATTGCAGGGATAGGCGTATTAAGGACATAAGATAGCTTTTCAACCGTGAGAACTATTCTCAATTTCCTTAACCAATCCGTTTAATACAGTCTGATTAAATAGCATCTAATATGCTTCGCAGTGATAGTAATTAAGACATTGTAAAGTTCTATAAATGAATTTGTAATTAACAACATTTTACCATACATTCTTTTATTAATTACCAAAATAAATTAGGTCTTGTTTTAAATTGGTATCTCCCACTATTTTTTTTAAACTATATTACCCTCAATATATATAGTTCAGCAGTATCTAATTAAAGATATGCTAGTGAGAATAAGAATCCCATTTCAAATGTATATAGCCTTGTGTGTGCACAACAAACTATATATAAATAAATAGGTAGACAACTCTTGTCAATTACATCAACTATGTAACTCCTTGTATTTTGCCTCTTAAATCATAATGGTCGTGTGTGTGCACATCCCAACTAAAATGATTTAAGTTAAGTCGAACCAAAGATTTCCATATAAGTGAAGAGAAAACTACGGCCCTTGTGTGTGCACAACAAAGCAGTAATGTTCAATTCCTTATAAACATCATATGTAATAAAAATAATATCTTAAATATTTAATACTTGCCTTGTGTGTGCACAACAAACTCATATTAAATATTCAATCCTCTATTGTTTCTATCATGCTAGAAGGTGACGTTCGATATTCTAAATATCTTTGAACGTTACAACTTAATATAAAATATTTGAGGGGTTTGTTATTAATTTGTCTCATCTTGTTTAGCGCGCATGCACACACACACACACACACACACATATATATATATATATATATATATATATATATATAAAAAATACGCGTCATATTAATTAACATGCGAAACATGTTTGCAAAATATAATATATATATATATATAATATAAGCATGCACATATAGAATACTATATTCTACCTGGATTGATTATGGACTTTTATTCTAGTTTGGTTCACTAGAGCCACCAAGTGAATCAAAAGGTCAAACCCTAGGGTTGCAGGAATTAATATTTAAATATAACTATTACATTTAAACCCGGGCTCCATTACAAACGGGTCTTCAAGTGCTCCTTGTTCCTTGATCTTCAATTCTCTTCACAATTAATTCTAACTATTCCTATTACAAAATTATTTTAAAATAAATAAAAACCTTGATCAGCAGTCAAGGGGAAGTACATAGGAGGAAGTTAGAATTTACATTAAGAAAAAATTAGAGAAGACGTGGTACGCAGACCCCATTTAATAAAACCCATACATTCATGCATCCAACTAAAATAAAATCCAATCACATTAGTCAATAGTCCATAATCAATCCCATTTATTATCATACACATCACCATATGCATCAATAAATAGCATTCATCTCATGAATAATAAACATTTAATATATATATATTGATATCATTTAATGGACAAATTTAGTTAGTATAAAATCTAATTTTGAATCAAAATAAATTCCTTTATTTTAATTCAAATTTAAATCAAAATAAATTTCCTTTATTTTAATTTATCCAATTTTGAATAAAATAAACTATTTATTTTAATCAAAATCTTTAATCAAAATAAACTCCTTTATTTTAATTAATTATGGAATCCAATTCCAAGTAAAAAAATAAAACTCCTTTATTTAAAGGAAACACAGATTCTCTTTCCTATTCACAAATAAACTCCTTTATTTTGAATAATATAAAATCTTATTTCATATCTAAATAAACTCCTTTATTTAAGAAATACGGATTTTCTTTCCTATTCACAAATAAACTTCTTTATTTTGAATAATATGAAATCTTATTTCATATCTAAATAAACTCCTTTACTTAAGGAAACATGGAATCCAATTTCAACTCCAATTAGTTATCATGGAATCCAATTCCAACTCTAATTAGTTAGCATGAAATTTAATTTTAAAATTAAAATAAACTTTTTATTTTAATTATAAAATAATTAAAATTAATATATATATAACTATTATATATATATATATAATCACCATGTGAAGTAATCATATTACCTCACCTGATAACTTTTACATGATTCACGGATCTTAGATGCTTAATATATATGTTAACCATATTGCACGAAGCCAATCACGTGATATCCCTTGAAAGAACAAAAAACGTGTTTCCCTGAACCTTTAAAATAAACGTGTATCCTCGAAAGTGGTTAACTATTACATAATATATATAACTATTATATATATTATGTTAAGCTTCTTTTTAAGATTTTAGACGCAGCAAATTCGTGAATTCGCGATAAATATTGTTTTTTAAAATTTTATACAATAAATTATGCCCAATTAAATTATTTTAAACACATATTATTATACATATCAAATTTAAACAATTAATAATTCGCATAAAGGTTTGGCTCTGATGCCACTGTTAGGTTTTTAATATTCATAAACGCAATCAAATTACAAAAATAAAGCGAAAACGTGAAAAATAGAGTTTTAAAATTTTACAAACCATATACCCGGATCATCCTTTATGCACAATTATTAATTAAACGAAAAAGAAAGAACAAGAATCATACCCTTGAAGATTCGAGCTTCCTCAGGTACAAGTTCACCTCCAATCCTTTTCGCGTTCAACTTGAATCCACCGGGTTTTGTTCCTTCCATTGATCAACGTTAGCCACCCAAGTGTTTGGCCTCTAGAGGTGATCCACCAAGAAAGAATAAATATTCAAGAAGATGGGTGTTTAGCAAAACCCTAGTTTTTTCTATCTCTCATAGAAAAGGGCGTACTCTCCAACAATTGAAATCACGTCTGTTGTCAAAAAGTCAACAACCCCTACACCCATAATAAGACTCCTCTTATTTATAGATGTGGACAACCCTCCTTAACAATTAAGGAATTGAGTTTTATTTTAATTAATTAAAATCCTTTAATTAATTTGCCTCCTAATCTTATTACGAATAAATGAGAATACTAATATTAAATTAATTTCCAAACTCCTTTAGAAATTAAAATAATAATAATTGTAATAATATTAATAAGACTCCTCTTTTTAATTAATATTTAATATTTCTAAAATATTAAATAATAAATATTAAGCTATTTAATTTATTCTATCATCATAGATTAAATTAAATATACTTAACATATTATTACGATTATGTCATTAACTTCTTAAATAATTATTCTTCTTTTTATGGTGTGACCCTTTAGGTTCTCCATATTAAACCGGTTGTGAATAAATCAATTAGAACAATTCTAATCTTATTTAAATAAATAAATTAAACTATTAATTTATTTAAATAAATAATATTTATTCTACAATAGAGATAAGCCTCCCTAGCGATCAACGACTTTCCAGATAATATAGATTTCAACATTAATCATAAAAGAACCTTTAAATAAATAGTTACCGTACAATTCAATCCTTCCACCATATAATGTCCCAATTAAATATAAGACATAGAATTACTGTCAAGTCTTATTTTATTTAATTATATGTATTTCGACTCTTAAATGCACAACTACAAATAATGCAAATTAGAAACTCCTTTCTAATTTCATTCTGTCTTGGCCAAGGACTACTAGGTTGTCATTTATCGAATCACATATGACATTTCTCTTCTTTTACTAGAAGTGGTAGATTCTTTATTGATCATACATTATCTCCATGTATAACTTATTATACCCAAGCATACCCTTTGATATACCCTGAGGGTCTTAAGGAATAAGTCAAAGTATAATTCATCATAAACAAGATACTATGATGATCTCAAGTCCAAGGATTACTTGTACTACTATCACTACAGGAATTCCTATTGACAGGCAAGTAAACTCCATTAGGTATTCCTTAGCGAGCCACGTTCAGTGAACTTATTCTCCAATAAGCACCTACATACTTGCTTTAGTGTCTCCACACAAATGATCACGAGATCAATCATCCTCATCCAATGAGCAAGCAACGTATATACCAATCTATCCGGATTCACTAATCCCCAATTTAGTATTCCAACGATTGGGAACTATTTTAGTTTTAAGCTTTCTAAGAATTTAGATCTCATTAGAATGATCATCATCATTATTCTAAAAGCATTGCTTAAAACTATGGGTTTATCACATATTATAAAGCAGCATCATGTAGATAATTAAAAGCCTTTAATAAATTAATACTTTTTATTAATAAATAAATAAGATTGTTACAAAGTATATGCTTTATCATCAAACATGATTGGCTTGTGTGCATACTACTTTCAACTGGACCTTAAATCTCTTCTCTTCCTGATTGGACTATTTCTGATTGTATTTCTATCGACTTCGGAGATATTTCAGAAGAACGTATAAGAGAGATGGCAAGTTTTCTGGAGAAGATACCTCATAAGGAATGGAGCTTCAGACTTCTAAGCAGACAAGCATGGTTGTATGACCATAAATGTAAGCCTTGAACTCAATGTACTATGTAATTGTGCTAATTTCTCTTAGTAGTTATTCTTAATAGTTGCCATTTATCTGTTACAGTGTCTTTAATCAAGCCAACCTCTGCCGATATAAAAGATCTCGAGGAGTTTCTATCTAGAAAAACTTCCGAATCTGTACCTGAACCATCCACTGCTGAAGAAGTTCAGCTAACCGACCCTCCAACTGAAGAGATTCCTCCTAACACAGAGATAGTACCGCTTCGGTTCAAGAAAAGAGCCATTAGAAAGGCTAGACCAACTCCTCCTCCTACACTTGATGAAAGTTTACTTGATCTGCCTCTGAACGAACGATCCCAAATCATTCGTACCAAGAAGAGAAGAACTAAAATAACTCCTCTTACGGCTGATGATTTGAGAGTACATCCTTCTGAAGCCAATCCGCCCCCTATCATACCTGAGGAGATCATTATTCTGAAGAAGAATTAGAGGAGCAAGCAGAGTCTACTCTCTCCTTTACTCATAAAAGGAAACACTCCTCAAGTGATCTATCGGAGATGACGCTTGAATCTGTTCATACTCAACCACCTCCACCTCAAACTGCAAATACTCAGCCACCACCACCTCCTGATCAACCCCCGACTTTTCCCCCAAGACCATCTTCTATGAAATCCAGGTCTGAAACCATGGGTTCTCCTACTCTCTGGCCTAAACCGAACGAGCCTTTTCCTTTCCAACTGTATGATTCCTTTGTTCGCGACACCGATGATCACCGGTTCAGGAACAGTTCTATAGGAGACTTGATTGATGAAGGCATGAAGTTCCAAGCCAAAGTAAGTCGTTTTCTGATGTTTGTATATCTTTATACTATTTTATCTAAAACCGATATACTAAGACTGAATGTATGTAGGCAAATGCAATATTCGGGCGTCTCCGTCCTAAGTACAAAGAATCTAAAGCTGAAGAGGATGATGCCCGAACAGAGAATGCCATACTAGAGTCTGCACTGGTGAAAGAGAGGCATGATCTTGACATCGTCCAGTACAATAATGAACATCTTCGAAAAGATCTAGCACAAACCAAGGATCAAATGGAGAAGATGAAAACATATCATATGGCGATCACCGATATGAATGTGGACCTAGTTTCAAGAAATGAGGTCCTCGTCCAGAAGAATGAAACTTTGGTGAGGACCAACAAAAGCTTAGCCCTCCAAGTGAATGATTTAGAGGCCCATCAACTTTGTCATCTAAAAGAGCGTCAAAAACTCAAAGATGAAATCAAAAAACTTCGTGCCTTCAGAGATTAAGGTCCGCCATTAACTGAAGACCTCCGAAGAAAGATTAAAATAGATTACCGCAAATCTTCTGAGCTGAATGAGGAAATCGTTCGGGTGTTCTCGGAAGGATACGAGGAATGACGAAGCAAAGGCAAAGCAAAGCTTGCGGAAGCTAAGTTAGATCCCACTATCTTGGACTCATCAGAGGATGAAGAGGATAATGTCTAATAATGGCCCTTTATCATGTTTTTTAGAATTTCTTATGGACTTTTTGTGAAAATTTTTATATCTTTTTATGTGAACTCTTTTAAATATTAATGAAACTTTACTTTTCTGTCTTCATGACTTCTGCTTAATTCATTTCTTATCAATAATTCAATATCAATTAACTTAAAAAATTGTATAAGATTCTGTTGAGCTTAACTTAAATTGTGAATCAGTTAAACATATAACAGTTAAGTTAAGAAATGACATAAATCAAAATTAATGAACCGAACTCAACACTTGAACAAAATAAGGTAATGCATACTTATCGTTTTTGAAATGTGAGACAGATCACATATAAGGTGAATTTGGCTGATCCTCCTTGAACCATCAAGATCTTGTTTACCACTCGGGGTAAAACAAGTATATAAGGACATTTGTTTACCACTCGGGGTAGAATAATTTTATAAGGACCATGGAATTTGTTTACCACTCAGGGTAGAACAAGTTCATAAGGACACACCTAATAATAAGGCTACCATTGAATGGCCAGCGAGTCCACCCGAACCTCCTTACTTCAGTGCATTTTGTTTACCACTCGCGGTAAAACAAAATTAAAAGGATTATGGAATTTGTCTACCACACAGGGTATAAAATACCCATGAGGACACTCCTACCGATAAGGCTACCATCGAATGGTCAGCAAGTCCACCCCGTCCTCCTTACACCGATAAAGTTTGCCTACCACGAAGGGCCTGAAAAATTCATAAGGACCACCTGCCAAAAAGGCTACCATTGAATGATCAGCGAGTCCCCCCCCCCCCCCGTCCTCCTTACACCATTGTGAACTTAGAACAAATAGGAAGAAGATCAATTATGAAAAAGTGAATCTTTTATTGATGATGATCCAATATTTACAGACTTCCGGGATACTGACTCGATCTCTACTGAAAATACTTCCGAAGTCTGCCAGCATGCCAAGTATTCTTGATCTCTGATCCGTCCAATGCCTTCAACCGATAAGTGCCTGGCTTCGGTACTTCAATTACTTCATACGGTCCTTCCCAGTTCGGCATCAGCTTTCCCAAGTTCTGAGGCATAGATGATTCGTGTGACGCCCCCAAAATAGGTATACATCACCCATCTTGAGTCGCCAAATACATGATACAAAATTCAAATACAACTTAATTATACAACAGTCGTGTAAAATACGACAAAATACATGCTGTGAGTTTTAATACAAATATTGTCTTCTAGACAATATTCACTCTCAGAATAAGTCCTCATTACATTTATTATCACACTATTTTATAGAATAGTGAGGACTACTACTAAGACACCATCTCTGATCCGTCACTCGCTTTCTCGACTAGTCCATTTCGTTCTCATTTCTCAAGAGAATAAAAAAGAAAGAAAGGGTGAGCTCAACTAGCCCAAAGAAGAAATATTATGACTAAGATAATGCGTAATAAATTATCATTAGCCTTCAAAGAATGTTAAACCGATAAAATACAATAGACATCAAGTTTAACTCTAGCGAACATCTTGATCCATTAAAAGAGTCAAGTAGAGAATAAAATCTACTATCTTTTATGATTTAAAAGGTTTTTCATCACTTTTATTCTTTGGACTCGACAATAAATAATCCACATCATCCCCGCACTACTACCAAAGATATTCATTAGTATCACAACCACAAATTATCCATGCACTACGGGCCAGGATATTCGTGTATTCATCAATTGTCATGATCATGCCAATAATCGTCCATCAATGCACTACGGGCCAACGAGGACTTTACCACATCATTTGTAACATTACTACCATGATTATACCGATTAATCGTTGGTCATAATCATACCAAGTCCATCTATGCACTACGTGCCACGTATGACTTTCAACATAATATAACATGAGGATGATAACAATGATATAAGAATTCAATAAAACAAGTTCAAGAATTAATTTATCCAGAACTAATAACGTCCAAATTGTCAACATGATACTTCTTTGTAGAGTAAAATTCAAGAATGCTCGTAAGAATATTTCCATGAAAAGATCTCGGATGAAGCGCAAAATATCAAGGATATTCCACTAATTTCATGGAGTATAGAAGTCAAAACTTAACCAACCGAGTATAATAAAGAATGGAATAACAAAAGAAATCACCATGCATACAAGATTTCGCATGACAAGTTATTCCAATGAGATATTAAATAATCTGAACCAATTCGAATAAAAATTTGCAATCGGCTGGATGTTCCAACAAAATAATAAAGAATGGAATAACAACAAAAATCACCACGCATGCAGTACTTGATGTAAACGAGTTATTCCAATAGAATAATAAATAACGGAACTTGTGTCCCACAGAAAACGCATACGCACGAGATATTCCAATGTAATAATAAAGATTTTAACCGTGTCCCACAGTAAAACGCATGCACGAGGATATTCCAAATGTAATAATAAAGATTTTAACCGGTCCTGCCAGAACGCATGTACATGATATTTCAATAGAATAATAAAGAATGGAATAATGTAAGAATTTCACCAAGTATAGGGTAGCTCATTCTGAGTTATTCCAATGAATAATAAATAATGGAATAATGAAGTTCTCTTTATGAATACAAAAGAAATAATACCCTTACCATAAAAGAAACTTGATATCTGAGAGTAAAGTGAAGTAAATACTTACTTTTCTTCTTTCTCTCTATAGTTTTTCTCTATAGTTTCTCTCTGAGTTTCAAAGAATTCGTAAGAACTAATGAAGGAATGAGCTTCTATTTATGTAAGAATGGATCGTATAAGTAATTAATTCATGAACGGTCCGTATTGATTTACTTTTAATCTAGACGGTCCATAATTAAAGAAAAATCTTTTAAATAAAATATAATATATTCTATTTATAATCTAATAAAACGAATAACTTTAAAAAGATTTTACTATGCAAACACTATGTAGGCACTATGCAAAACACTATGCATAATAAAATATAATATATTCTAATTATTGTCTAATAAAATAGATAACTTTATAAAAGTATTCTGCTTTTATATAAAAAGATTTTACTATTAGCCTAATAAAACGAATAACTTTATAAAAGTATTCTATTTTATTACGTTAATAATACTAATTAAACAAAACTTTATCATCATTATTATTATTCACACTATTAATCGACCAGGTCGCTCCCAGGAAAAAGGGGGTTTCCAATAAGGATTTTTCCTTATCATGCCGCAATTAATTGTGACCAAACCTCTCCTCGCGTAACTTCTAGATATCGTTAATAATGCAAATAATAATATTAACAACTTCGTCATCTCAATTATTGATTTAATAACATATAAAATATAGACAATAATTGAATCAAACTGAGTGACTTCTCACATAAGCATTAATAATCAATACCGTGTGCTACTATGCAACCACGCATATTACTGTACTTTTACTACCGAAGTAGTTCAACAAAGATCAACCAGTAAAACTTCCGCTTTATTTTTAATAAAATATTTTTGTCGTTTTCTCAATCCGACAATAATTCTATTGTGGGGTCCACCAATGATTGTGCCGTCGTACGAATATTTCCTGTTAAAACGAATATTCCCCGACCAATCGAATATTATATAATAACTTGCATACTATGCAAAATTTATAAATATTACCCATAACTATAACATTATATCAAATTCATTCCATAATATTCAAATATGATAATTATAGAAAATTCATTTTTATTCATAAAAGTTGGGGTCTTACACTTCGACTTCTCTAAGGACAAAATCTCCCACTTTAAATCTTCGAAGCTTTACCCCTTTATTATAATGCTTGGCTACTCTTCGTTGATAGGCTGCCAATTTGATCAAAGCCACCTCTCGGACTGCTTCCAACATATCCAAGTTAACCTTCAGCCCATCATCATTGTAGATTTCTTTGAATTGACTGACCCGAAGACTGGTGGATCCAATCTCAACAGGGACTAAGGCATCAGTACCATAAGTCAATCTGAAAGGTGAGTCTCCCGTAGTGGTCCTCGGTGTAGTCCGGTAAGCCCATAATACACTGAGAAGCTCTTCAGGCCATCTCCCCTTAGCTTCATCCAGTCTGCGCTTGATCCCATTCAGCAGCGTTCTGTTGGTCACCTCGACCTACCCGTTCGATTATGGATCTATGCTGAACTCCCAACTCTTTCAAAAATCCTTCAAACTTCGATCCCACAAACTAGCGTCCATTGTTCGATATCACAACCTTATGAATTCCGAAACAAAACACTACGGACTCCTTTATAAACTTTAAGCATTCTTGTTCCGTTATCAACCTAAGTGGCTTCGCTTCTACCCATTTGGTCATATAATCAATGGCGACTATAACAAAACTGACCTGACCTTTAGCTTTCGGCAATGGACCCAATATATCGACCCCCCAGACAACAAAGGGTATAGGAGATAAGATCGAGTATAGCTCTTCTGGTGGCTGATGTACGATCGGACTGTTGAGCTGACACTTTTCGCACTTCTTCACGTACTCCATCGCGTCTTTGAAGATAGTAGGCCAGTAGAATCCCTGACGAAGTACTTTGTAGGCTAATGACTTAGCAGCTATATGGTTGCCATAAATGCCCTCGTGAACTTCCCGAAGGGCATAATCAGCTTCAGATGGAACAAGACACTTTAACAATGGTGACAAAAAAGCATTTCGATAAAGATCCCCATCATTGCATCGGCAATAGAATTGTCATTGCGTTCTATGCCCTGAAATTCATAGAAGATGAAATACTGAAGTCGATCTTTCAACTCTGCTAGGTACTTGATCATTCTTGAACCTCGAGCTTCAGACTTCCACGAACCTCGCTTAACGACCAAATTGAGAATCATCAGATAATCGCCTTCGAACTTCAAGACTCTTCGCCAGTCGAACCCCCTTAAAATCCTTCGCTATACTCGCTTCGTTGTTGTTCGTTGCCCTGAACCCAAACCTGATGGTCTGTTGCACTTTAAATCCCTCCGAACTTGTCAAGATAATCCATGCTCCACTGGCATCCGAAGTAGAAGATCCATCTGCATACAAATATCCATAAACTCTCGTCAGGTTGAAGAATCAGAATCGCTTGGTTTGGCCACTTCGGCCGCAACTTTGCATCGACTTTCTTGTGAACGAGCATTCCACTATAAAATCAGCCAAGGCTTGCCCCTTTATAGCTGTTCGAGGATGAAATTCAATGAAGAATTGGGACAACTCCATTGTCCATGCAGCCAATCTCCCTGAAACCTCTGGCTTGCTCATCACCTTCTTCAGCGGTTGATTCGTGTAAATGACCAGGAGCCGACCTTGAAAATATTGTCTAAGTTTTCGACTGGCTATTATCAAAGAAAAGGCAAACTTCTCAATATTTGGGTATCTGGTTTCAGCATCCCTTAACACATGACTAACATAATAAACTGGATGTTGTTTCCCCCCAACTTCTCGAACTAGTGTCGCTTCCCATCGCTAACTAACCGGGTCAGCCAGACATGTATAACGATTCGGTAGAGGAACGGCTTCACCAAAGAAGGTGTCAAGACAAATACGTTTTTATGCCTTGGAAGGTGTCTTCACATTCTGAAGTCCATTGGAACGTCTTGGCATTCTTCGGCCCTTTCAAAGTACTGAAAAATGGCAAACATCGTTCTGCTGACTTAGACATGAATCTCCTCAAAGCTGCAATCTTTCTAGTCAGACATTGAACATCTTTAAATGACTGAGGAGTCTTCATGTTCAGAATGGCCTGAATCTTCTCTAGATTGGCCTCAATGCCCCTCTAACTAACCAGATAACCCAGAAATTTACCAGCACCGAGTCCAAAGGTGCATTTCGTCGGATTGAGCCTTAATCTGTGATGTCGGACCGTCTGAAAGCATTCCTCCAAATCATCCAAATGCTTCTGAACAATCATGCTCTTCACGATCATGTCATCTACATACACCTCCATATTCCTTCCTAGCTGTTTCTAAAAGACAAAGTTCATCATCCTCTGATAAGTGGATCCAGCATTGATTAAGTCAAATGTCATCTTCTTATAGGCATACATCGAACGGTGTGTGATGAAAGTTGTCTTTGGAATGTCCTCTTTGCACATAGAGATTTGATGATAACCTGAAAAAACATCCATAAAGCTTAGTAGTGCATACCCCGAAGTCGCATCAATGAGCTGATCAATGTGGGGTAGAGGATAGAAGTCCTTCGAACAGGCTTTGTTGAGGTCTGTGTAGTCGATGCAGACTCACCACTTTCCATTCTGCTTCTGCACCAACACTACATTAACCATCCACTCCGGATAGTCTATTTCAAAGATGAAATCAACAGCAATCAGCTTTGCAATCTCCTCATCGATGATCCTTTGACGCTCAGGTGCAAAGATTCGCCTCTTCTGCCGAAATGGTTTCTTTGATGGGTCCACATCGAGTCTGTGCTCAGCAATCTTCCGGCTGACTCCAGGCATATCTTGAGGCTCCCATGCAAAGATATATGCATAACAGCGAAGAAGTTCCATGAGGTTTGTCCAGAGAGGTTCTGGCAGACCCGAACCTATCTTCACTATTTTGTCCTTCTTCCCTAGGACCAGCTCAATCTCCTCTGTCTCTCCTGCGGGCGTGACCAATGGCTCTGAACTACTTTCAGTGAATGGCTTGATCTCTATTGCCATGGTTTTCTTCTGTTTGTTGACTCCTACTCCCGAGGTAATAACAACATTCCTATAACAACGTCGAACTAGATCCAAATCCCCTGCCACCTCTCCAACTCCATATGCCGTTGGGAACTTGATCTTAAAGTGAGGAATGGAAGTCACTGCTTGGAGAGCAGTCAAAGTAGGTCATCCCAAAATGGCGTTGTAGGCCGAATCTACATGCACAACATAGAATTTACACGTTATTTCTACTTGTTGTGTAGCAGTACCGAAGATGACTGGTAGCTCAATAGTTCCTGCCACTTTCACTGGGTCATTGCTGAAGCCATATAAAGGGGCCTCCTGCCCAACCTCCATCTTTCGCCCATCAAGATGCATCCTCTGATAAGCATGGGCATACAAAATATCCACAGAAGATCCATTCTCAATCATCATCCGCTTCATATCCACCAAACCCACTTGAGCCGTTATCACCAATGATCCTTTATGGGATTCGATAGTTTCTGATGGATAATCTGCATTGGTAAATGATATAACAGTCCCTGAAATGGTCTGTCGGTCTTCGGGGGAGCACCCGCTATGGACATGACCGAGTCCAGATATCCTCTCCTCTTCTTCCCCACCAACTTTTCTGCCGTTCCACCACTTATTACATCAACGACGTGCCTTGGTGGCTGATTTGGATCGGGTTTCACAGGTGGAACCGTTTGAACCGTCTGAACAGTACGATCAACATTCTGCTGATCTTATTGATGGTCCCTCCCGGCCACATACTGCACTAATAAACCACTTTGAACCTTCTTCTCCATAAAATCCTTCAGATTACAACATTCATTCGTATCGTGACCTGCGGCTTGATGATAGCCACAAAATTTTCTAGCATTGTCCTGACCTAGCTTGAAATTATCCCGTGGTGGTTCGAAGAAGGGTTGGTTCCTGATCTAATCCAAAATCATCGACCTATCCGTGTTCAGTTTGGTGTAAACTGTGAGACCCCAGATTTTATCAATAAAGATTTAAATTTTGTCGAAATAATTTTTAATATTATGGTGTGAATTTGAGATAATATTATAGTTGTGGGTAGTATTTATAAATTTTGCAAAGTATGCAAGTGGTTATATTATATTCGATTGGTCTGGGAATATTCTATTTAGCAGGGAATATTCGCAACTACCAATCATCAGTGGACCCTAATAATGTAATTATTGTTTGATCGAGAAAACGACAAAAAATATTTTATTGAAATAACTACGGAAGTTTTACCGCTGATACCGCTGAACTACTCAAGAGTAAAAGTACAATGAATACGTGTGGTCGCATAAGAAGACACCAGATTGATTATTGATGCTTATGTGAGAAGTCACTCATTTGATTCCATTATCACGATTAATAATATGAATTATTATAATGATAATGACGCTTTTGTTTTATTCAGATTATTAACGTAATAAAATGTAAACATCTTTTATATAAAATGTAATACTTTATTAAAGTTATTTTATAAATAGAATATATTATATTTTATTATGATATGTGTTGTGTATAAGTTTTATATAAGTTGCATAGTTTTGCATAGTAAAAAATGTTTTTATATAAATAGAATATATTATATTTTATTTAAAAGATTTTGCTTTAAAATATGGACCGTCAGATTAAAGTAAATCAATCTGACCGCTCATGGATTAATTACTATGCATTCTATTTTCCTATAAATAAGCTCATTCCTTCATTATTTTCTTACGAATTCAATCAAACTCTAGAGAGAGAAATTATAGAGAGAAGCTATAGAGAGAAAATCTATAGAGAGAAAGAAGAAGAGTATTCTCGCTACTTCACTTTTTTGATATTCAAAGGTTTTACTAGGTAAGGGATATTATTTGTTGTACCTGTAAGGGGTATTATTCTTTCTTATTCATGAAGAGAACTTCATTATTCCATTCATTATTATTATTCTGCTGAATAACTCGTAAAAGTGGCATACCCTATACATAACCTCGTATACGCCAGATACCCTATACTTGGTGAAATCTTTATATTATTCCATTCTTATTTATTCTGTTGAATAACTCAGATACGCTTAATCCCCTATACTTGGTGATCTTCTTCTCATTATTCCATTCTTTATTATTCTCGCTGAATATCCTCGTCATGTGTTTTACACCTGACCGGTTCCATTATTTATTATTCCGCATTTATTATTCTCGTTGAATATCCTGTCTGTGTTTTACACCGGATCCGGTTCCATTGTTTATTATTCAAAGATTTATTATTCTGTTGATCATCCTGCTTGCGTGTGAATTTCACCGACCGTTCCGTTATTATTATTCTCGTTGAATAACTCTGCCTCTGCGCGCACCGCATGCACGGTGATTTCTTTTGTTATTCCATTCTTTATTATACCCAAATTGGTTAAAACTTTGACTTCTATACTCCATGAAATTAGTAGAATATCCTCGATATTTGCGCTTCATCCAAAGATCTTTTCATGAAAATATTCTTCCGAGCATTCTTGAATTTTACTCTCTACAAAGAAGTATCATGTCGATAACTTGACGTTATCGTTCTTAGATTAATTAATTCTTGAACTTATTTTATTGAATTATTATGTCATTGTCATCATCCTCATGTTATGTTATGTTGAAAGTTATCTATGCCTTACGTGCATAGATGAACTTGGTATGATTATGACCAGTGGATCATTCTAAGATAATCACGACCGCTATAAATGATGTGACAAAAGTCCTCAAAGGGTCTGTAATGCAAAATGATGGATAATTTTGGTATGATTATGACCAGGTGATTCTAAGATAGTCATGAACATTGATAATTTGATGAAAATCATCGACCGTGGTACAGTGGATGATTAGATGTGGTGGTTTATTTATTGTCGAGTCTCAAATGATAAAAATTGATGAAAACCTTTAAAACCTAAAAGATAGTAGACTTTATTTTCTACTTGACTTTTTAATGGATCGCATATTCACCCGCAGCTTAAACCGGTTGTCTATTGTATTTTATCGCTTAACATCGCTTGAAGGCTAATGATAATTTATTCTCGCATTATCTTAGTCATAATATTTCTTATCGGGCTAGTTGAGCTCACCTTTTCTTTCACACCGTCTTCTGTGAAATGAGAACATAGCCGGGACGAGCCTCGGGAACGAGTAATGGTCCGTGAGGATAGCATTAGTAGTCCTCACTATTCTGCGTGAAATAGTGTGATAATAGTTGTAATGAGGACTCCTTTCGAGTTTGTATAATATCTAGTAGACAATATTTGTATTCAAACTCACGCTTTATGTCGATTGTACACCTACGCTTATATTAGTAAGTTGTATTTGAATTTATGTACCATGTAAGTGGCGACCCAAGATGGGTGACGATACCTAATTTTGGGGGCGCCACAACAGGTATCGTAGCTTAGGATATGATCCCCGGCCGAGATGTGAGATAAGAACTAGGAGGGGAGAGACGGGAATTCTTTCACTAGTATGACCTACCTAAATTTATTTGGTATTTAATTGGCTCATTAGAGTATAGGGATAATAGGTGATATATTAATTAACCCTTGTTTTGTGACAAAGTGTTTGAGAATGACATCCGAAAATGCCGAGATAAGCAATGAAGCACATTAGAGTGTTGATTCAAATTTCAAACAAAAGGTAACGACCAACAACACGATAATAATCATACCGGTGGCAACGACTATCGTAACAATGATAACCATCGGGGGGAAATTATCATGCTAAGAATGGTAACCACTTTGCAGGTAATCAAGGCAAAGATAATAGAAGTGGAAATTGCAAGAAGAGAAGGTCATTTAGCTCAATTTTGTTGTGCACCAAAAGTCAAGTCTAGTCTGACTTGGTGGCACCAAAGGTGGATATGGACAAAACAAAGTCGTTGGTTTTAGGAAGTGCATTTTCATGACTTCTCAAAAAGCGAGTAAACCGAACGGGTTAGCACGGGTTAGTTAATTATAAATTATGAAATCTATACCGTGTTAGATACCGCCTCTACCCACTCTTTTATTTCACCTAGTTGTGTTCAACGCTTAAATTTGACTCAAGAAGTTAAACTTTGACTTATCGGTCAAACTTCATTAGTAGGAGCCTTCATATCGCTTACTATTTTTAAATCTTGTTTGATTCAAATAAACATTTTCACGCTACTCGTCGATCTTATCTTTTGAAAATATTTGCCTTTGATGTGATTTTAGGAATCAATTGGTTAACTACTCATCATGCTTTTCGTAAGGTTGTTAGCTTTTTATATTCATAACCAACTTGTTGTGCGAATTCAAGTAACCAAACTACTAAAGTCAATTATCATCATATCAAGCCATAAGTAAAGAGCCCTAACCTTTCGTTGTTGACTTCCTTGTATGAAATGCACCAAGCCAAACTTTCAGAGGCAACATCGTGAATGAAGATGGCAAGTTTATAGGTATCATTGTGAGATGCTATCTAGTTAAGGGATGAAGTCACAATGGTATCAATGTGACGACTTATCCAAGTCTTGGATGAAAGTCACAGCTTTGAATGATATTTCTATTATTAATAAATTTCTTGGCGATTCTTGAAGAATTCCTAGCCTACCCTAGAGCGTGAAATCGAATTTTGTATTGACCCCAAAGACAAAACCCATTTTTTAAACCTCAAATATTTCTTCAACTAAAATGAATAGCTTTACGTGGTTTATGATGAAAGTCATAATAAAAGCATTGGACTAATGAAAATCATGGGTATATGAAGTATTAGTAAGTTTTATGATGAGTTATGTTGGTTAGTATGTGAAAAACATGAAAGTTTCTTAGAAATCACAAAGAGTTGAAAATCGATTTTGGTGAAAAACGTAATATGAAATTTAATTGACCATATCTCCTATTATATTTTGAATTTTTGAGTGTGGTCAAGTTCTAGAGTTAGATCTATGAGTTACCTAACTAATCCAAGTGGAATTACTAGAAAAGGTGTTGTAGATTTTGTGGACTGATTTTAGCAAAGGAGTGCAAAGCTGCAAAAATCGAAAAAGTCACTGCCATGATTTTAGAGAGGTTGTTTCGCCCACTTAAATTATGAGAAAAATTCTGGCCTTTTGGGACATGAAGGTATATGGTATAAAGTACCTCCTGTCCAAAAATGAGCTCATTCTCGACTTAAAATGAGCAAGTTATGACTATTTAAATATTTAGGTTTTTCCGATTTAAAACGCTATAACCGAGTTCTATAACTCCGATGACCATGAAATTTAAACCGAAGCTCACGTTAACATGTGTAAGGTCCTGCCAATATTTGGGAATTTTTGGAGTTAAACTTGAGGTAGCTAATTTCTTAAGGAATTAATTAGAAATTGATTTTTGAAAAATAGTAAATGAATTTTAAAAATTCTGAGAAAAATATATTTTCATTATGGGACTATATTATGCTAAATCCCAGAAAAGAAATATTTTTGGGACTGATTTGGTATTTTTCATGAAAATAGTTTAGTTACAAACATATGAGTTAAATATGTTATGTGAAGTAACAAAGTTGAAAATAGGATTTTATGGTTGTAGAGAATCCTATATAGAGTATATGCATATTTTTTTATGAGGATTTGATAATTGGTGATGATATCTTATGAGTATGGCGCTTTTGAATGATTAAATGCATTATATGGTAAAGCGTAAACAATTGAGATAAATTGTTTATAAATTTAAGAAGTATTGTTATAATATTAATGATATTAGATTATGAGATTATTAAGTGATTGATAACATGGGGATATTCTTGAATCTCGGATAAATTATATTATAAATGTTTAATATTTATCCTTTATCTCATTTGATCGATTATTTATATCATTATCCTCATGCTTATATTACGTTGAAAGTCATCTCGTGGCCTCAGAAATAAGATAGATGGACTTGGTATGATTATGACCGTGGATTGTTCTAAGATAATCATAACCGTAATTGAAAACACGATTATCTTTGCACGTAGTGCATGGATAATTTGTGGTCGGTCGTGATACTAATGAATACACGGATTATCTTTGGTACTAAGTAATACACGGATAATTTGTGGTCGATAATTTGTGGTCGTGATACTAATGAATACACGATTATCTTCGCCAGAGTAGTATGGATAATTTGTGGTCGCGGATACTAATGAATACACGATTATCTTTGGCCGTAGTGCATGGATAATTTGTGGTCGTGATACTAATGAATACACGATTATCTTTGGCCAGTAGTGCATGGATAATTTGTGGTTGTGATACTAATGAATACACGATTATCTTTCGGCCGTAGTGCATGGATAATTTGTGGTCGTGATACTAATGAATACACTATTATCTTTGGTCGTAGTGCATGGATAATTTGTGGTCGTGATACTAATGAATACACGATTATCTTTGGCCTTAGTGCATGGATAATTTGTGGTCGTGATACTAATGAATACACGATTATCTTCGTCAGAGTATGGATAATTTGTGGTCGTGATACTAATGAATACACGATTATAATTTGTGGATAATTTGTGGTCGTGATACTAATGAATACACGATTATCTTCGGGTCAGTAGTATGGATGGATAATTTGTGGTCGTGATACTTAATGAATACACGATTATCTTCGTCAGTAGTGGTCGTATGGATAATTCGTGGTCGTGATACTAATGAATATACTCGCCCAGTAATGCAGGGATGATTCGATGATATGAATTAATTATCGAGCTAAGTCTCAAAGAATGAAATATTAATTCATGGATATGGTAAAAGTCATCTTTGGTCAGAAGTGCATTGATAGACTTGGTATGATTATTACCACGGATTATTCTTAGATAATCACGATCAGAATTGAAAACACGAATATCCTCGCCAAGAAGGTATGGATAATTCATGGTCGTGATACTATTAAGTCAGCTGGCCTCAAAGATTATTGGTTTTACAACAGTATATCTTTAGCAGTAGTGGCAAAAAGATGAATTGTTAATGAATATCTTCGCCTGGATCAGAAGATGAATTTAATGTTTTCAACGATAAAGGTATTCAAGGTATCCTCACCTCTTATCATACCAGTATCGCACTTCTAATTTCGAGGGCTAAATTCCATAAGGAGGGAGATCAGAGACCCCAGATTTTATCAATAAAGATTTAAATTTTGTCAAATAATTTTTAATATTATGGTGTGAATTTGAGATAATATTATAATTGTGGGTAGTATTTATAAATTTTGCAAAGTATGCAAGTGGTTATATTATATTCGATTGGTCGGGAATATTCTTGCTTTAGCAGGAATATTCGTATAACTACTCAATCATCGGTGGACCCCACAATGTAATTATTATCATTTAATCGAGAAAACGACAAAAATATTTTATCAAATAATCTATGAAGTTTTACCGCTGATACCGCTGAACTACTCTAAGAGTAAAAGTACAAGAATACGTGTGGTCGCATAGTAAGACACCTGGATTGATTATCGATGCTTATGTGAGAAGTCACTCACCATTGATTCCATTATCATTTATTAATAATATGAATTATTATAATGATAATGACGCTTTTGTTTTATTCAGATTATTAACGTAATAAAATGTAAAACATCTTTTATATAAAATGTAATACTTTATTAAAGTTATTCTATAAATAGAATATATTATATTTTATTATGATAAGTGTTGCATAAAGGTTTTTATAGTATAAAAAGTTTGATAGTAAAATGTTTTTATATAAATAGAATATATTATATTTTATTTAAAAGATTTTACTTTAAATATGGACCGCCGATTAAAGTAAATCAATCTGACCGCTCATGGATTAATTACTACGCATTCTATTTTCCTATAAATAAGCTCATTCCTTCATTATTTTCTTACTTAATTCACCAAACTCTAGAGAGAAAATATATAGAGAAGCTATAGAGAGAAAATCTATAGAGAGAAAAGAAGAAGAGTATTCTCGCTACTTCACTTTTTTGAATATTCAAAGTTCTTCTACTAGGTAAGGGATATTATTTGTTTGTATCGTAAGGGTATTATTCTTTCTTATTCATGAAGAGAACTTCGTTATTCCATTCATTATTATTCTATTGAATAACTCGTAAAAGTGGCATACCCTATACATAACCTCAGATACGCCAGATATACCCTATACTTGGTGAAATCCTTATATTATTCCATTCTTATTTATTCTGTTGAATAACTCAGATACGCTTAATCCCTATACTTGGTGATCTTCTTTTATTCCATTCTTTATTATTCTGCTGAATATCCTGTCTGTGTTTTTACACCTAATTCGATTCCATTGCTTATTATTCCGCATTTATTATTCTCGTTGAATATCCTCGTCTGTGTTTTTACACCTACCCGGGTTCCATTGTTTATTATTCAAAGATTTATTATTCTCGTTGGATCATCCTGCTTGCAGTGAATTTCACCCCGACCGGTTCCGTTATTATTATTCTCGCTGAATAACTCGCTCATGCCAAGCACCGCATGCACGGTGATTTCTTTTGTTATTCCATTCTTTATTATACCCAAATGGTTAAAACTTTGACTTCTATACTCCATGAAATTAGTAGAATATCCTCGATATTTGCGTTTCATCCAAAGATCTTTTCATGGAAATATTCTTCCGAGCATTCTTGAATTTTACTCTCTACAAAGAAGTATCATGTCGACAACTTGGACGTTATTGGTTCTTGGATTAATTAATTCTTGAACTTGTTTTATTGAATTATTATGTCATTGTCATCATCCTCATGTTATGTTATGTTGAAAGTTATCTATGTCTTACGCAAGATAGATGAACTTGGTATGATTATTATGACCAGGATCATTCTAAGATAATCATGACCGCTATAAATGATGTGACAAAAGTCCTCAAAGGGCTCGAATGCAAATGATGGATAATTTTTGGTATGATTATGACCAGGGTGATTCTTGTATAGTCATGAACATTGATAATTTGATGAAAATCATCGACCGTGGTACAGTGGATGATTAGATGTGGTGGTTTATTTATTAAGTTAGTCTCAACGATAAAAATTGATGAAAACCTTTAAAACCTAAAAGATAGTAGACTTTATTTTCTACTTGACTTTTTAATGGATCGCATATTCACCGCAGCTTAAACCGTTGTCTATTGTATTTTATCGCTTTAACATCATTGAAAGCTAATGATAATTTATTCGCATTATCTTAGTCATAATATTTCTTCGGGCTAGTTGAGCTCACCTTTTCTTTCACCGTTCTCTTCGTGAAAATGAGAACATAGCCGGGACGAGCCTGGGAACGGAGTAATGGTCCGTAGGATAAGATTAGTAGTCCTCACTATTCTCGTGAAATAGTGTGATAATAGTTGTAATGAGGACTCTTTTGAGTTTGTATAATATCTAGTAGACAATATTTGTATTCAAACTCACGCTTTATGTCGATTGTATACCTACGCTTATATTAGTAAGTTGTATTTGAATTTATGTACCATGTAAGTGGCGACCCAAGATGGGTGACGTATATCTAATTTTGGGGGCGTCACATAAACCTTGTTCACCTTCGGGGTAGGAGCAGGTGGGCGATTATTTCCCTATCGCCATGTGTTGTTATACTTCTTTGAGCTGCTCTCAAGGTGATCATTATACCCTCCCACCTTCTTCTGATCGCCTTCATCCTTAGGAGTATCTACCTCCTTCATGCGGTCCGAGGAAGGACATTTCAGGCTATTCATAGCCTCCTCTACTACAATGTAGCCTTCGGCTTTATCAAAGGCTTCGACCAAGCTCTTCGGATGGTGAAACATCAGCTTCTTCACCAGCTTCTCTGACTTCACCAAATCTAACCCGTTCTGAAATAAACCCACAGCTTGAAGATCATTGAGATCATACACCTGGCCAACAGCTTCCCTGAACCGCTTTACATACAAACCCAAAGACTCATTAGAAAACTATCGAACTTGAGCCAAAGAACCCGTAGGCTTTCCCCTCCTTCGGTTGCTCCCAAACCTAACGTGGAACTTGTCACACAACTCAGACCACGACGTAACTGAATTAGCAGGCAAGGTCCCCATCCACTGCCTTGCGTCCTTCCTCAATGTTGTAACAAACGTGTGACACTTGGCAGCATCAGTGAAATCATAATAATCCATCAGCCTATCGAACGCCTGGCTATAGTCATAAGGATTCCCTGATCCATCATAGCTCTCCATATGAGGCAACTTCTTGGTGGTATCCGTCTTCTCCTTAAGAATGTCTGAGGAAAAAGGAGACGCCTTCTTTCCCAGAGTGTCTTTCACCTGTTGAACCTCTGATAACTGCTTTCGAAGCTCTTTCAACTCCTTCACCAAAAATTCTACACCTTCCGGTTTCAAGGAGACTTCCTTCTCTGGAGACACTTTCTTCTTCTGAATGGACCGACCTCCCCCATCCGACCCCACTGCCTTTGTTGGACTTCTAGATCTACTCCTGCGTGCAACTCTATCCTCATGATGAGAATATTCACGTTGATGATCTCTTCTTCGGTTCTCAGGTATATGTTCCCTCGATCGACTTCTCTGTCTATCACCGCCACGGCCGTGAGAACCAATTATTACAAGTGCTTTCTTAGATACCTCAGGAGTTCTACTCCTTGATCTCCTTCGTTCCTAAGGTCGCCCTCGAGAAGCATGAATAGAATGCTCCAACTCCTTTCCTTCTCACTGCTGCACGTCTTTAGGCCTACTACGCCTCTCTGACTGCACAAAGGTGGATGCTTCATCCCTCAAATCCGTCATCCAAAGCATTTGAACAGCAATATCCTCCCTCTGCTTCAGGAGAACCTCTAGAGCTTTATCCACTTCGTCAGCCATCTTCGTCAACTTAGCAGCTCTATCTTCCCGACCACTTCGATGATGAGTTCTAGGTGGTGAACCCTCCACCTGCCTTCGGTCCTGGTCACGACCTTTATCAGCAGCAAGTACCAACCTCCGTTTCGCTACACCATGAGCTCTCGAACGAGAACCCCTGGAATCATGTTTAGAAGCAGTGTTCTCACTCTCATGAGCACTCTTTGAAGGACCCAGACGATCCTTAACAGAAATACGAGGCAACGATGAACCCACAGCCATCGGCTGCCCCTCCGGCGTACTAGCTCTACTCCTCACCATTCTTTTTGACGTAGAGCCAATGAAGTTTTGTGATTGAAAACCCAACAACACTAGAACATAGCCCTCCTTCTAGCGCCAATGTTAACGCCAAGATCTTCTGTCACGTCCCAATCACGTAAGACGTCCTGATTCTGTACACTAAACACAGTCTACACCAAAAGCTCGATTTTTTGACAGCTTGGGATAACTTCAAAGCGAGAGAGTCAAGACAAAGATCACAAGGGTTAACAATGGAGGATAAAATATCTAGTGTATTGAAAGAGATAAAATTAGCAGTTACCTGTTCTTTGAAGACCTCCTTCCTATGATATACTCTCAAACCCGGTTTATCGTGCCACTTCTCACTCCGCCGACATTACATTTTCTCCTCGAAGACCTCTCGCTAACTACATGCAGTCACCACCTTTTTTTTGCTTTATTTATCTCACTTACACGACTATAATCTCATCCTCATTAATGATCTGCAGACTTTTGGTCAACATCTATCCTTTTTCATCATTATAAGTCAAAGATGTAGACATTTAAATGTATGATGGGTCGACCCACTGATCCGGCCCGATACAATAAGGACTTAATAAGGATTATAGAATGACTAGGCCCAATAACTTGAAGACCCAATGATAATGACCCAGTGGACTAACCAAATAGATAGGCCCAATCCAGTCGGCCCTATAAGTGAAATATCATGGCCCAACAATATATATATATATATATATATATATAGGGAAATGATCCATAGCAAGCATTTGCTATGGATCAAAATTGGGCAAATAACATCTTAGTCGTCCATTCCAATAATCAAGCGCTGGGATTCAAAAACAAAACACACCTTACACCAGATGAAGTAGCGTAAGCACAAAAATCTAGACGAATACGCCAGACGGTCTAGCGGATGGTAGAATTTGTTTTTTTGGGACTAAATTGCCCCAAGTCTCAGTAACCTTCGTCCGATCAAAACCTTCCCCTCGATTCCTAAATCAAAACCTTCCCAGCGTCTGCGATTTCGAAATCAAAATCCCCTTTTATGCGATTTCGAGCTGCAAGCACCCTCGATTTCGAGCTGCGAGCACCCTCGATTTCGAGCTGCGAGCACCCTCGATTTCGAGCTGCGAGCACCCTGCGACGATTCCCTAAACCATCTGCTTCCTCTTGCGATATCGACAACCAAACCCTCCCCCTGCTGCGATTTCGAGCTGCGATTCCCTAAACTAGTTCGGCTACTCGTCTAGCTCTCCACGTCTGCAGGTTCAGTGCCCACTCTCTTCTCCATTACTTTCTTTGTTGCTATGAGAAAACACAAAACACTTTTTACTACTCTGAATTTGAAACAACATAAAACCCTAAATTGAAGTCTGATCTTTCCTTTTTTTTCTAATTAGCAAACCAAAAGCTACATAATAGGGAAAGAAATATAGGATTTTTTTTTGAATTAGAGAAGAATGCTATTGCAAGAGCTTTTTTGACATACCTGCCAAATTCAAAATAGAGTTTAATGGAAAATATAGTTTTGGTCTAGTCTTCTCTCAAGATTAAAGATAATTATATATCTTGAAGTTCATCAATTTTTGATATTTGGCTATGATAATCCTGACCCATGATGATAATCTGATTAGGGCAAAAAAATTTCCTGTAATTTCATTGTGAAATCGAATTGGGGTTGTTTCCAATTGAAGCTGTGAAATTGAATTGGGGCAAAAAGTACTGGTAATCTTGGTTTTTCTTGGTTTCAATTATTTTCAGGACTTGCTCTTTATGACTAAGCTATTCTGTTAAGCCGTACTGGTAATCTTGGTTTTGCACCAAGCTTGTGATTGTTTGATTGCAGCTTTTAATTTTAAATTTATTTATGAAAAATAAATAAGGTTGTAATGTTGGTGGTTGTCAAGTCTCCAAGATGCTAGGTTATTACTTTCTTGCACCATAAATTACTCACGATTTCACCTATCAAATAGATTAATAGTTTTCCCCAGTTTATATTTGTCATTTTGCTCGTATCTATTTTTGATGGGGATTTTTATAGATTATTTAATACTCGACATTTTGATGAATGTGTAGGAAACATATGAATATTAATCCCTGACCTGTTAATCCAATTGTGTTATGGGACCAAGAAAATCACGTATCGTCAGACTTATGGCAAAATATTGTAAGTTTATTTATGTATAACAACTTTCATTTTGTTAAACATTTGTTAGAAACATTCATGTTGTGACGATTTATGTTTTTATGTTGTTGGACGTGTAGGATAGGGGTGTGTTAGAAATTTGTCAAATGTCTGCAAAATTAACTGAATGGAACTTGAATGAACAACAAGAATATTTGCTGGAACAAATAGGTTTTGGTATATTTTGTCATAAAGCTATAGTGTCAAAGATTGATGCATCTCTTGTATCTGCTCTAGTTGAACGTTGGAGAAGTGAAACAAATACGTTTCACTTAAATTGTAGAGAGATTACCATTTCTTTAGAGGACGTGGGATTTTTATTTGGGTTGCCCGTATTAGGAAAAGCTTTGACTTGCAGAGAATTAGAAAATCCCAAAAGTTATTTTATAAGGGTTTTTGGGCAACAAGTTGTAGTAGATGAGTGGGAACAATACTATAAAAGGGGGGCATAAGTTTGCCCTAGTTAAGACAGAGATATGGTCAAGTACCTGGTGATGCTACTCCAGATGATGTCGTAAAACACACTAAGGCATATCTGTTGTACTTGTGTGGCGCTATTTTGTTTCCAACCAAGTGTAAAAATGTTGTGCATCCTTGATATTTGTTGTTATTGGAAAGATTGGAAGACGTAGTTACATATGCTTGGGGGCGGCGCTTTTAGGGCATTTGTATAGGGGTTTGCATGAGGCTACTCAAAAAAACACGAAAAAAATTCGCAGGTTGTGCAACCCTTCTTATGATGTGGGCTCATGAACGGTTCAACATTGGTCGTCCTACCCCTAAGCCTATATCCCAGAAGTTGATACCTAGGGCATTATCCTGGGCATACTCCTCTTTTGAACCTAATTCAAAACAATATCAGCGCCTTAAAAATCCACAACTACGTGCATATGTTCTATAAAATTCACAACTACGTGCATATGTTCTATAAAATTCTTCCGCCTCTTGGATAGTAGAAAAAATCTGACCCTCATATGGACTTTTTGAAAAGTTAATATGTCATTGGTTCGTGTTATGAACACTAATATTATCCATGTTAATATTATCATCAGAAGAATTTGAAGAACTTGAATTAAACATATCGTCAGCCATTATTGAAAACTTACCAGGATGATTTTGACCTGCAAAGTCTTGCTTGATAAATTGCGCAGTTTTCTTCCTTGATATTATTTTGGGAATATCTAAAAGAAATTATAAGGAATAAATATGATAAAATATAAGGTTTGTATCTTTTTACTTCTCCAACACCAGACAATTTTATTTTTTTTTTAGCTCGAAGGCTATCCCATATTTTGTTTTCTTTCTTGATTTGGATTTGCGACATTCTGTGATTTGGACTTGATTGCATATTGGATTGCATGCCTAATTGACGTTTATGTGATATGTATTTTATTTTTTTCATTTTTTTAATTTGATTGCATATGGATTGTGAATTGTTATTGCATGCGTCATTGTTGCCTTATCAGATTATCTCACAATTCCGCTAGTTGGCTGTTGCCTTATCAGATTCAAACTGTTGGCTGTCATGTTGGTGGATTCCTATTGCATGACTATCATCCCAAAACATGACATTCCTATTGCATGACTATCATCCCAGTTTAGTTTTGTTGCATGACGCACGACTGTTTTCCTATGGCTTGCTTGCGTGGGGATAATTGGATGGGCTTCGCAATTTTCGCCTTACGCTAGACGAACTGGTGTAAAGGAATTTTTCTTTTTTAATCCCAGCGCTTGATTATTGGAATAAACGACTAAGATGTTATTTGCCCAATTTTGATCCATAACAAATGTTTGATATGGATCATTTCTTATATATATATATATATATATATATATATATATATATAAATTTGCTGACATATTTAGATATAACTTTTGTTATGACATTTTAAACCGACAAGGGAAAAAGCTAGAATATTTTGTTTATACCACTGGAGACTTGATAAACTCAGGAAAGAAATTAAACACATAACACACGATCATGTGATTTTATTAGCAAATACAGAATAGTTAACATCGGTCCTTAACTAAAATGCTATATAGAGACTATTTATTTGGGACCGGAGCATCCCTTATTACAATTTCCATCGATGCATGATACACAAAGACAATTTTAATATTGACCTACGTAAGAACACATGCATGGATAGATATATCTCACTAAGTAATTGAATTAGAAATAATTAACGGCATGTATTTGGCATTGCCGGGGCATTTCGAGGTTGCATTTGGAAGGGAGGCTCTGGGCATCTTGCACCATCTGTTGCATCTGCTCAGTCTGGCGCCGCTGTCCCTGTTGCTGCTGCTTCACCATCTCCTTTATGGCCATGCAACGGCACGATTTGTCTATACTTCTCATCTGCTGGCAGCACTCCTCCAGATGTTGCTCCTGCGCATTCATGGCGTACCTCATCGGGCTTTTGGGGGAAAGGTACATCATGCAGTGTTGGAGTTGTTGCTGCGGTTGGATCTGCTGACCGCACTCTGAGCCGCCCATTTCGTCATCAATTATGGTGGTGGTGATGGTGGTTGTGTAGGTGGTGGCCGAGGCCACCGCGAAAAGGGTTACAAAGAGAGCTGCTAGGGTTATCATGAGCTTTGCCATTGTGGTTGAGCTTGAGGTTGGTGGATACAAGGGGTTGTGGAGAAGGGTATTTATTTATAGTATATTTGGGAGTTTGCATGACAATTACGTGTAGGATGTTGAGTTTAGGCTGATGTTTGGGTTTTGGAGGTTGGTTGATTCATCCTTACACGTATGTTTTATATGCAAATGCTTCCTGAAAAAGTTTTGTTTGTCATCCAAACTGTTTTGGAATTAATCAAATGCATTTTCTGTTTTTTTCTTCACTTCATTAATTAATTCTTGTGGGGCAGAAAAATTTAATGATAATAGCTTAATTAGTATTGAAAACTCTCGATCAACATGGAAGCATGGGTGGGTACTGGTAGCTGAATTTCTATTTTCGACATGAGGTTGGACTCAAAAAATATATCTATATAAATGCTGTGGTCCCTCGTCCCTTTCTATCTCCAGTTTTCAAAATTTAAATGTTGGACGACTAAAGTATCTATCTATTGTAAAAGTAATTTTATTATCTTTATTAGCGATACTATATATAATAATGATGTAATATTAATCTCAAATTTATCATTACAATCTCTTTTCTTATTTTTATTAGCACTAATATAAAAATAATACAATATTCTCAAATTTATCATTAGATGTTTATTACCCTGCATTGTTAATATATATTGAGCGTACTTACTAACTTGTCAACAAATTTAAAAATAAAGTGAATCATATTTTTAAAGTTTATAAATTTGTGTAAGACTTGAAGTATTATTTTTCAGAAAAATTATGATCGGTTTAAGCACTTTCTAAAGCAGCTTTTTCTATACGAGCTATATATAAAATTTCCATCCGGTGCACTTAATTAATATCATATTTTTATTAATGTTTTCTGTGATAGGTATGCCGTATGTAGCACTAGCAGGGGTGGTTTAGTACTTCATTTATTTAATTAACTGGATATATTGATCACTTGCAAATAATGCTTCCATTAGTAATTATTTTTTGTTTCTTATCAAACTTTTTTGAAATTAAACATATATATAATGCATAAAATTGGGTCGGATCATGTCCGATCACCCCTGCGTAAAATAAATTGTATATTTTTTATTATCATTTTAAATCTGTAGCATAAAATTGAGACTTTTCATCTCAAATACTAATTCCATTTGACTATTTGAGTTGGCTTTGGTTTCCCATGCTATGTGTACATAGGCATAATCACATAATAGCACACGATCTTGTGATTATTATAAGCATAGACGACTCAACCCTGGCCTGGTCGATGATCGATCCCTAGCTAAATTGCTAGAGATTATTATATATAGGAGGCCAGGAGAGGGAGTAAACTTTATTACACTGATAGAGGTACAAATTAAGGTAGCTAGACAATTAAATATATATAGCTAGCTAGCTTAATTAGATGCATGCACTCTAGCCTCTAGGTGATGTAATGATGTTGAATAGGCGGAGTATGAATCCGATGATACATGGCCGGGTAACTTGAAGGTAGCATCTTCTTGGGAGGTCCTGTGCATCTTGTTCCAGCTCCTGAGACTGCCATGATTGGCCGGGCCTAGGCTACTGGTGTTAATGTAATTGCCAAAGCAGCTCCTTTATCAGTTATCACCATGCAACGACATTTTGTCTTTATTTATTTCAGCTGCTGGCAGCATTCTGGGAGGTGCTCGTCCAGCGCATTCATTCATCTTTTTCTCCGGGCGGCCGGTGATAGAAACAGGAGCGAATCGGGCAGCATATATAGGCAACTGTCTCTATTGGATTTTTTTTTATTGGTATAGGGATAGGGGTAAATATGTAATTGAATAAATTTAAAGGGAAAGATTAATAGAAGAGTTAAACTTGGAGAGGTCAAAAAAAATGCATCCATATTCTAAATACAAATACAAACAAACGTATATTGTCTTTTAAATTGTATCTAAATATTTTTTATTTAATTTTTTTTAGTTTAGATTATGAATATTTATTGTAATTTATAAATATTATTATAATTAATTAGTTAATATTATGATTAGTTTAAATTTTTTTATTTAACTTTTAACAAAAAAAATTAGTTAAAATCCGCTCTGCTAGAAAAAAATTCTAGATCTGGATCCGCCCTTGGACAGGAAAATCATGCAGTGTTGGATCTGCTGCTCATGGATCTGTTTGCATCCACCATTAATTAAAATTGAGCTACTTTCTTCCTCCATTATTCCACTAGTTGTGGCGGTGGTGGTGATGGTGATTGTATAGGTGTTGGTCGAGGTCACCGCAAAAAGGGGCAAAGGGCTACAAAGAAAGCTGCTAGGATCATACTAACCTTTTGTTAGAACCGTAATTTCGTAGAGTCAAAATTATTGTTGAATGACACGGGTGATTCCTGTCTTTAAGAACAATAAAGATAGATTTATTGATTTCTTTAAGAAGCTTCTGAATTTATATCGGCCGGGATATATGTCGGCGCTTGGTGAATTATCTGTGATAGCAATTTACAGAAAATTCCAATAGAACACTACTTTGTAGTAGTTTTTTTTGTAGAAATATTGGAGAAGATAAAAAATTACATGTGCAAAATCATATATGTAAACTTATGCATATATCTCATCTTATGTATATATATCAACATATATATATACATACATATATAGATAAGTTACATAATATACTATTTAATTCTATATTTAACCATACTTATTAATACTAAATATGTAAGTTACATACTAGTTGGTATTAATTTAGTAATTAATTAAAATTAGCACCCAATATTTTCCTTTTATTCCAAAAAAATAAAATAAAATAGACTTCTATTAAATGGAACTAAGAAAAAATAATTTTTATCAAATAATTTTGCACCTTATTAAATGTCTCACTATAGACACTAATCGAATGATTTCTACACAAATCAAATAAAATTCCCTTTTATTCTCCATGTTGAGGACATTAATTTACACCTTTTATACTTACTTAAATTATGTCCACAAATGAATTTTATCAAACTCAAATCTGACATATTATAAGTCACAAAAGTATAAAATAAGGTGCAATGTATAACAATCCCCCACTTGTTTGGAAAAATAATTTTTCATCCAAACAACTTCCTATCAAACAACTCCAAGGCATGTGTGCATAAAAGAGGGTGTGACGAACATTGAACCTTCCCTTAGTGTAAACAACTCAAAGTCACATCGAAGTTGAAGGTGTCCGTAGATTGAACATCTACTTCTATATGATATGACCGGAATTGCCACACACACACAAAATCCTCCTACCACGATGAGTATTCTCAATTGCTTTGCGCTAATATGGCCATGCGCAATACCCCTGTTTCATAAACCTCTAAGAGAGTAAACCACAACCCTCTATAAGAAGCGGCTCCACTTCTAGTTCATATAGGCAAAGTGTTTCACATGTGTTTCTGTTGCTAAGAACACAACAACTTTGTTAAGAGTATAACTCAGCCTCGATCGTATAACAGACGTTACTATCTTAAACTACATATGGAACCACATCGATAGTAACATAGTCAGTAACTGTGACTTGTTTTTCCCATTGAACCTATAAACTAGGGGTAACCTAGGAATAGGTTGGGTTCCCATCACCCCTAACTCAAAGTGGTTTAAGTTCCATATCACAAGTAGTTAAACTTACTAAGATCTCGTCAAAGTCTTAGTAAAAAGATAAGTCAAGTCGTCACTTGACTTTCTCGTAGATAAATATTATAATACCTTCTTGTATTAATTATCTAACAAAAATTATGTCTATGACCAACATGTCATGACTTACCATTAAAGGTAATCTCATATGCTCTATACAAAACAATTTCATTATCACATCATAATGAACTAAGCAATGGAAGTGGCCACAATTTGATGTTTAACAACAAATTTCGATTCCATTTTCTTTCTCCATCGTATAAAGCAATAGTATTACTTGTTACTCCAAGTAAATTATTCCCTCACTAAGGGTAATAATATATCCACCTACTTGTAAAAATATAATTATATATTCACCTACTTGTGAATATTTTCATACTTATTCAAGATCACAACCAGTTATGAATCCAAGATTAATAATTTGTACTACATAAAAAATTTCACTAACACAATATTGTGAAATAGGAGGCTTTAGATAGGCTACAATCAATGTTTTAACAAACACCCTAACCCATTAAACTTATCTCATAAAATAATAACATTAGATTCATATTGTGAAATGGGAAATACTCATTTATTTCTTACTCATCTAAGAAACAAAACCCAAGATTGAGTGAAAATTCACCTACTTGTAAATTTATAATTTTTCTCACTAAAATATAAGTGACACTTATGTGATCTATTAAAATATTGAGAGATCTAAGAAAAATCAATGTAAATCATAAGTATACTAAGTTTAAAATTGTATGTAATATCTGATCTCCTGCATTGCAAATCAAACACAAGGCTCCCACTAGCAAATGTGTACTTCAGCTTTACAATAGCTATATCAGAATTAACTTTTAGTGTACCACAACAATTAAAGAATTATTAAATTCTTTAATCTCAAGGTATATCAAACTTAGTTTAGTATAGCCTCTCAATACAATTTAATTGGTTTAATTGGAATCCTCACCATGTTTTCACATGATAATAAGATAATATCTACTTTACAAGTCTTTCAACATAAAGACAAAAATAGATATTTCTTAAACTCGTTTACGTTAACAATACTATGTAAAATTATCAACATATCATTAATATACATAAAAACTATCACATTATAGTTTATACAATTATATTGTTAGTGTAAACATATAAATAATTCTATATCCAATAGAATCTCAAGGTTAATATGCACATATTATTACCTAATATGTATCCACTTGAATATTTATAACTTAGTTTCAATCTCACTATTGAACTAAATCACAATAAATATTTTGGATCATATTTAGGCTAATAAAATAAGTTCACACTTCAATATTATTCAAAAATTTGTGTTTCAAAGACTTTCATTTCACAGAATTACGCAATCTAATTGAACTTCGCAACAAGAAATTCATAAGCCTTATTATTTCTTACATAAATAAAATTATGCTCTAAATAGTTCAAAGGCCAAATTTAGTCTATAAATAAAAATCTTAAAGAATCACCCCCACACTTTTAAATAATTGAAATTTCATTGAATAATTTCACTTCACAATAATATGCTCACCACTACATTTTATGTGACAATGTTCCTATAAATATTACTTCCACATGAGAATATTAAGGAACACTTCTCAAGACAAAAATAAGTTCTTGTAAATTTTATGTATTAGTTATTCATATATAGATTGCTTCAACATAAGAATCCTTTAGAATACCCCCACATAAGAAAACAAGCTCTTATTTCCTTTGAATTACATAAAATCTAAAATTCAAAAATTATTTAACATGCGAACTTAAAATTATACATGTACATTTTTCAAGTATACCAACACGTAACACTTGATTCTATGTAAATAGTATAAAATTCATTATATACAAATTATAGCACAACTCATCATATTGCACAAATTTATTTGCATATAAAATATAAAATTTATATTTACTTTCAAAGAAATTAATTTATCACACAAAATTAATTTATGTAGAAAGCAAATAAAATTCACACACATGAATTAGTATATCCTCAAGTATTTTCTTGTCCCAACTTGGATAGAAAATATCATAAACAATATATCTTTTGACATTTACAATATAGAATTCAAAACAATCTTCATAATAAAATGAAATACTTGAACTTCACTATATTTATAAAAATTCAAAAATAAAATGTTTATCTCAATTAGAATACACAAAATTCATATGATCACATTAAAAATTTACTATTTCTTGGACAAGAAGTACACACAAAAAATAAATCAACATATACCAATTAGATTATCCCAAAACACTAAAAAAAATTATTTCTAAGTGTTTTTCAACTAAAATCATATTGTACACAAGATTTACTCAACCAAATCTACTTGTACAATATCTCTTCTAACTATTAGTTGATAATTAATTTATTATCCACAAACAAAGTAATTTATCTCAAAATTCTTGCATACAAATACCAAGTAATAGTACACACTAAATATTACCTCAAACTTTATATGCATAATTTTGTTCAAGAAGAACATAAATTTACTTTATTCTCAAAATAAATTAATTTACAACTAATACATAGTAGACAAGTAAACTTCTCAAATTTTACTACAACTTTCTCATAATAAATTAATCTCAATTAGTGTATAAGAAAATAATTATCTCAAGTTTCATACATATATATACACACACATCATAATATTTTATCTACTCATAAAATATTACAACCAAAATATATATATGCATAAAATTAAATTTATTCCATCATGAACAAAAATTTAATTACTTTTCTTATCCTACAAAAAACTAATTAATTAATTTATTACAACAAAATACAAGTAAAATAATACTCAAACATACAATATCATCTACACATGATATAATACATAAAACATATACTATCAAGTATATATACATACAAAATGATACACAATTATCATTTATAAAAATAAAGGCTAATATTAAAAAACACACCTTTTGGATTTAAATCCGAAGAACACCACAATCTCTTTAGAAAAATTTCTAAGCATAAACATTTGGTGTTTTTCCATGATGACTCTTCATCTTCTCCACATCAATTTACAAACATGTAAATTGTAATCTTTTTCACTTTCATATTTCTCCACAATCCATCTTCTAACAAAAATTATCAATAAAAATAATTAGCTTAATATCTCAATATATTACTAATTATTATAAAAATTCCATTGATAAAATAGATACAAGAAAAATGGCACTTACCTTTGAAAACCGTGTTGTCTTTCATCTCACCAAAATCATGACTCTAACAAATACATAAAGACCTTAAGATTGTTAGAACCGTAACTTCGTAGAGTCAAAATTGTTGTTGAAGACATGACACGAGTGATCCTTGTCCTTAAAGTCTTTATCAACCTCACCACGATCGGTTTGCTAAGAGTTACAGACGATATACCTCCAGGATATATGTCAAGCCTTGGTGAATTATCTGTAATAGCAATTCACAGAAAATTCCAATAGAACACTACTTTGTAGTAGTTGTTTTTTTTGTAGAAATATTGGAGAAGATAAAAAATTACATGTGCAAAATCATATATGTAAACTTATGCATATATCTCATCTTATGTATATATATCAACATATATATATACATACATATATAAATAAGTTACATAATATACTATTTAATTCTATATTTAACCATACTTATTAATACTAAATATGTAAGTTACATACTAGATTAATAAATATGTAAGTTACATACTAGTTAGTATTAATGTAGTGGTTAATTAAAATTAGCACCCAATATTTTCCTTTTATTCCAAAAAATAAAATAAAATAGACTTCTATTAAATGGAACTAAGGAAAAATAGTTTTTATCAAATAATTTTGCACCTTATTAAATGTCTCACTATAGACACTAATCGAATGATTTCTACACAAATCAAATAAAATTCTCTTTTATTCTCCATGTTGAGGACATTAATTTACACCTTTATACTTACTTAAATTATGACCACGGATGAATTTTATCAAACTCAAATCTGACATATTATAAGTCATAAAAATATAAAATAAGTTGCAATATATAACACCTTTGTCATCCTAGCTAATAAATGGGGGTACTGTACGTGTTTCAGCTTGACCTTAAATGGTGGGTACGTATATATATTTCATCAATTTATATATAGTACGTACGTACATCTATGAATACTACTTCTGCATGGCAGTATTACGTGTAGGCTAATGGGCTTAGGCAGATGTGAGGGCTTACACGTAGATTTGCATGCAAATGTTTCCACATTAACCTTTTGTTTCTTATGGAAACTGCTTTAGATTCAAATGCATTTCCATGTGGTTATAGGAGTATTTTTTATGCGACTTAATTACCTAAATGTCATACAAAGAAAGGTTAAATCTTTGAGGGTTTCATGAGTCAAAGTTGAAATTTATTATTATTTAGGCTCTTAAATGAAACAATTGGTGTAGTTGGATGTTTTTACCGTTTGATGCATCAGTTGTGGTTGGGCCAAAATAAGACTTGATGTCCACTACTTGGATAAAGTCACAATACAAAATGTGTCCAAAACTCTAATTATAAAAGGGTATTACAGTTATTATCGTTATAAAAAAATGGTCCAACAGCGACCAATTAATATCGGTGAGAGCATCACAGCAGTAGGATGCTGATGCTGATGCTGATGCTGATGCTGATGCCGAAGTAAATTTGTCATTGTTTAATTTTTCATGTTTTTAGTTTGCTACATTCAATAATACATGTTTAGCTTTCTGTTTATGTTTTCTGTTTATGTTTAATTTTTTATTATTATAATACATCAAAAATGGTCTGTTTTTTACTTTACATAAGTCGTACCAGTACAAACATATATACTTTATATTTAACATATTTTTTCTTTTGTTCTATATTTGTATTATTCTTTTTTTACCGACTAAATGTACGAAGTTTATATTATACGTTATGACATTTTATTTGTGTATATATAAATTTTAGTCGGACGATATTTGTTTATATTTATATATGTGTGGATGTTTATATATATTATTGTTCGGGAGCATTTTATCGACCTTCAAGTGGGCCGAAAGCCTAACACTGGAAGGGATTCGTGAGCCCATCGGGTCGAAGCCCATGGGTGAGCTGATGGTATTCGGGGTCGGCATCCGAGCTAGTCCTTTGGACCGGAGCCTTACCCCGGTGTAAGATGTTCAGGGTCGGGTCTTCGAGTCCTTTGGGCCGAGGCCCAAACCCGATGGGGAGATTGGTTGGGTTGGGCCTGTGCAGTGGGGATTTCCTGCGCACAAAGCCTGGAGACCTAATCATAATTGAATAAGGTAACTCCAAAGGTAGTGAATGGATTGGATTCCACTTGCACCTTTTAAGGAGATTGTGTTGGACCCGAGTTATGGTAACTACCATGACTAGGAGTCCTAATCCGACTCGGAGAAGGATTCTAAAGGTGGTGAGTACTATAAATACAAGGTCAGGGTTACAATTAACAGGTAATACCTACTTTTGAGCACTAAACACTTAGCCTCCATTGTTAAACCTTGTGAACGGCATGTACTCATTCTCACACCGGAGCTATCCTCCAGCGGCACAAGCCGTCAAGCTTATGTGTGATCTGTTATTGTGCAGGTTCTAGCGCGTGGATTCTGTGATTGGACGCGCCGGCGAAACTTGGTGTTAACATTGGCGCTAGAAGGAGGGGCTTTAGTGTTTAATCAATCACAACTGACTTTTTCCAATAAGAGGTCATGGCGAGCAGGGAGAATAACGCTTCTAACCAGGAAAAGACAAAAACACACCAGACCACCCAGGTGAGAGGGTCGGTTAAAGACAGATTGAGTTACAGAATCCAAGGTGATCAGGAGGAACCGGCTGCTTCCCTCCGTGAAGACTTTTCCACGACAACAACAGTACCCTAACCACGTTAGTCGGGCGGATGAGAATCATTCTCGACACCTGAGGCGCATTTGAAAATGCAATGAGGCGGCGCGGTAATGAGATCGGAGGAGAGTTCATTCTACAGAAAAAGATATTTAGAATTAATTCTAAAATTTAGTATTGACAAAAGTCATAAATGTGAAACATGTGTAGAGGCTAAATTAACTAGAACATCTTTTCATTCTGTTGAAAGAAGTTCAGAACCTCTAGATTTAATTCACACTGATATATGTGATTTAAAATTTGTGCAAACTAGAGGTGGTAAAAAGTACTTTATTATTTTTGTAGATTGCACAAGATATTGTTATGTCCATCTTTTAAGGACAAAAGATGAAGTAATTGAAATGTTTAAACATTATAAGAATGAAGTTGAGAATCAACTGAGCAAAAAGATCAAGGCTATAAGAAGCGATAGAGGTGGTGAATATGAATCACCATTTATAAAATTTTGTCCACAAAATGGTATTATTCACCAAACTACCGCTACTTATTCACCTCAATCAAATGGTGTTGTTGAACTTTAAGAACCGAACTTTAAAAGAAATGATGAATGCTATGTTAATAAGTTCTGGGTTACCTCATAATATGTGGGGGAGGGGGGAAGCATTGATATCTTCAAATTTTATTCTCAATTGTTTGATTCATAAGAAAACAAACAAGATACCTTATGAATTATGGAAATGACAAAAACCTTCCTATAAATATCTTTGAGTGTGGGGGTGTCTTGCGAAAGTAATTGTTCCTGATCCTAAGAGGGTTAAGATGGGTCCTAAAACAATTGATTGCATATTCATAGGTTATGCAAATAACATTAGTGCATATCGGTTTATTGTGCATAAATCAGACATTCCTGATATTAATGCAATACATTTATAGAATCAAGGAATGCATCTTTCTTTGAAGATATTTTTCCATATAAAAATACACAAGAAACAAGTTCTCGTAAAAGATCTTATAATACTACGACTAGTAATCATTAAACTATAATAGACCAAGAGTCTAATGAACAGGGAGATGAAGATGAACCTAGACGTAGTAAAAGGGTTAAGATTTCCAAGTCTTTTGGTCCTGACTTTCTAAGTTACATGCTAGAAAGTGAACCTCAAAGTGTGAAGGAAGCGTTGTCTACTCCAGAAGCTTCATATTGGAAAGAAGCGATCAATAGTAAAATTGAATCCATTATACAAAATCATACTTGGGAATTGGTGGATCTTCCACCAGGAACCAAACCATTAGGATGCAAATAGATCTTCAAAAGGAAAATGAAGGCCGATGAATCTATTGATAAATACAAAGCAAGACTTGTAGCCAAAGGTTATAGGCAAAAGGAAGGACTTGATTATTTTGACACTTATTCACCAGTTACAAGGATAACATCCATTCGAATGTTAATTGCAATAGCTGCAATGCACAATTTAGAAATACATCAAATGGATGTTAAAACTGCCTTTCTTAATGGTGAATTAGAGGAAGAAATTTATATGGCCCAACCAGAAGGTTTTATTGCTCCTGGAAAAGAAAAGAAAGTTTGCAAGCTTGTTAAATCATTATATGGTTTGAAACAAGCACCAAAGTAGTGGCATGAAAAATTTGACAATGTTATGATATCAAATAATTTCAAAATAAATGAGTGTGACAAATGTGTATATGTCAAAACACTCAAAGGGGATATATAATAGTTAGTCTATTCGTGGATGATATGCTAATCATTGGTAGTAATAATGATGTTATTAATGCTACCAAACAAATGTTAATTAACAAGTTTTAAATGAAAGACATGGGCCTAGCAAATGTTATTCTAGGAATCAAGATTTCTAGAATATCTAATGGACTTATTATGTCTCAATCTCATTATATTGAGAAAATACTTGCTAAGTATAATAAATATGAGAAAAGTCCAGTAAGAACACATGTTGATCCAACACTACATCTCACTACTAATCGTGGTGAAAGTATATCCCAATTGAAATATTCTCGTATAATAGGCAGTTTAATGTATTTATCAAACTACACTCGACCAGACATAGCATACTCAATAAGTAAGCTAAGTCGATATACGAGTAATCCTGGAAAAGAACATCGAAGGCTTTAGTAAGGGTACTTAGATATCTAAGATACACTTTAACCGATTTGATTGCATTATACAAAATATCCAAATTGTATTGAAGGATACAAATGATGAAAATTGGATATCCGACTCCGTGATACTAAATCCACAAGTGGATATGTGTTTACTCTGGAAGGTGCAGCTGTATCATGAAAATCCTCTAAGCAAACTTGTATTGCAAGATCCACTATGGAATCTGAATTTATTGCTTTAGATAAAGCAGGAGAAGAAGCAAAATGGCTTCGCAATTTTTGGAGGATATTCCAATTTGGCTAAACCAAAGGCCACCAATCATTATTCATTGTGATAGTCAATCAATCGATTGGTAGGGCACAAAATAGTAATTATAACGATGAAGTCTGAGATATATCGTCGATTGACATGAAACCATTAAACAATTACTCTCAAATGATATAATATATATTGATTATGTGAAGTCAAATGATAATATTGCGGATCCACTAATGAAAGGTATATAGAAGGAAACAACAGCTAATCTTTGTACATAATATCATTGACCCAATTGCTTAATTATAGGAATCAGAATATCATGTACATAGCTGCTAAGCAGCTATTGATTATAGGAATTAGATGTAAATACATAATTCTAGGAGACTGGCTTCCTGGATTGTCTCCACAACAATTGTATATATTGACCTCTTGGAAGTAATACAATTATCATTGCATCTATAATCATTATATAGTATCAGAGCATTGATCCTAAGCCAAACTTTTCTCTTCCTCTCTTCTCACGCCTAACCTCAACAATGGCCTCACTAGATCAACCACCTGCTGCCACCTCTCACCCAATTATTCCCAACCTTCATGAACCTAACCATCCTCTTATTGCCATAAACATCTCCCCACATTCCACCATAAAACTCACATCCACAAATTATCTCTTATGGAAATTACAATTTCAAGCAACCTTGATCGGCTACAATCTTGAAGGTTATATTGATGGTTCGATTAATGCACCTTCTCCCACCATTATCACTGATGGCAAGAAGTCACCAAATCCAATCTTCCAAACATGGCATCAACAGGATAAATTAATCTTCAGCGCCATGGTCAAATCCTTATCGGCTACAATTGTTCCACTCATAAACCGTGCTACCACCTCTCGTGATGCCTGGATAATTCTTGAAAACACCTATGCAAAGCCCACTCGTGGTCATATCAAGCAAATTAAGGAACAATTAAAGCATCCAATCAAAGGCTCACGTACTATTAGCGAATATATGCAATATATTCGGAGCCGTGTGGATGAACTTGCAATTCTGGGCAAGCCATATGATGAAGAGGATTTGATTGAAAAGGTACTTGAAGGTCTAGATGAGGAATACAAATCTATCGTGCCGCCAATGATGCTCGAGATACGACCATCTCATTTGATGAGCTTCATGAGAAACTCTTGAACAAGGAAACTCTGTTGCGTCAATCTCAATCATCACAACCAGCCTCTCTTCCAGCAACAACAAATCCAACAACTATTCGCCCTCGAAACAAACCATGGCATCCTCACTTCAATTCCTCACCTCAACCATCACCAAAACAATGGTCGTCATTTAATAATTCTCGAGTTGACAGACTTCCACCTCGTCCTTACCTTGGCACATGTCAAGCATGCAATACTCAAGGGCACACAGCCAAACGTTGCCCACAATTTCAATTAATTTCCACTCCATCCAATTCACGCTATTCACCAACAATCCCACAGTCATCTGGGTTCCGACCAACAAAACCAAGATCATCATCTCCATGGCAACCCCAAGTCAACTATGCAACACCTGACACATCCAACACTCCATCATGGCTACTGGACAGTGGTGTCTCTCACCATGTCACCACCGACCTGAATAATCTTTCTCTTCATGCACCATACGATGCCCATGATGATGTCATGATTGGCGACGGCACGGGCCTTCAAATTATCCACACTGGTTCTACCCTCCTCTCTTCCTCCACACAATTTTCAATTACATAATGTTCTATGCGTTCCTACTATGAAAAAGAATCTTATTTCCATTTCTCAAATGTGCCTCACTAATAATGTTTCAATTGAATTTTTACCTTCTGGTTTTCTGGTGAAGGACCTCAGCACAGGAGCAGTACTTTTGAAGGGACCAACTAAGGATGGGGTGTATGAGTAGCCAATTCCTTCCACAAACAAATCACCTCTAGTTTTCTTCTCCAGTGTCAAGACAACAACTGCTGAGTGGCACAATCGTCTAGGTCATCCTGCCTCTCCCATTTCCAAACATGTCGTCTCAAAATTTCAATTATCAGTTTCTGTCTCCACAACAAATAGTCATTGTCATGCTTGCAGTTGTAATAAAAGTCATAAGCTTCCATTTTCTATTTCTTCTATTGTCTCTACAAAACCTCTTGAAATAATTTTCTCTGATGTTTGGACCTCTCCTCTGCATTCATATGATGACTTCAAATATTATGTAATTTTTGTTGATCACTTCACCAAATATGTATGGTATTATCCTCTTAAACGCAAATCTCATGTCCATGGAGTCTTCATACGGTTCAAAGCGCTTGTCGAAAATTATTTCAATCACAAAATCAAAACATTATACTATGATAATGGTGGTGAATATCAAGCACTTGCTTCAACCTTGGCTACAACTGGCATCACTCACTTAACCACTCCACCACATACACCTGAACACAACGGATATTTTGAAAGAAGACATCGCCACATTGTAGAAACTGGTCTCTCTTTACTCACACATGCCTCCATTCCACTAATCTACTGGCATCATGTGTTTGCCACAGCAGTGTACCTCATAAATCGCCTTCCTACACCCACACTCAACATGTGCTCACCATTTGAAAAAATCTTTAGCACCACACCCAACTACTCTAAACTCAAAACCTTTGGTTGTCTTTGTTATCCATGGCTTCGACCATACAACAATCACAAACTTGAATCACGATCCATTCCTTGTGTCTTCCTAGGTTACTCCTCCACTCAAAGTGCATATTTGTGTCTTGATACCAACACATCTCGCATTTATATTTCTCGTCATGTCAAATTTGTCGAATCAGTCTTCCCCTTCAACTCCACTCACTCTCATCTCCGTCGTCCCGAGTCAACTACCATCTCTCAGTGGTTACCACCTGCCTACATAATTTCTACACAATCTCCCGCAGCACTCAACCCCTCCTCCGTGCAAGGTCCCTCCAATGTTGCTCCTGTACGCTTGCCAACGACACCAGTATATCCCACCACTGTTGATCACTCTTCGGTTCCTACCATCCGAACCCCATCCGATCACATCCGATCTCAACCAACCACCATCCGACCACATCCGATCTCATTCGACCACCATCCGACCCCACCGGACCACCTTCCGATCGATCGTTCCCACCACACGCTCATCATCTGACCCCACACCCCTGACATCTTCTTCTTCATCTATTCCCCATCCCGAACCAACCCAAATGTCATCCTCCACTGGCTCCGATGACCCAGAGCCACTTAATATCCATTCTATGACCACACGAGCCAAAAATCATATCCACAAACCTATCCAAAAGCTCAATCTTAATGCTCAACTCCTCCCTTCTACTGACCTTGAACCCACAACCGTGAACCAGGCTCTAAAAGACATCAAATGGCGTCGTGCAATGTCTGAAGAGTGTGATGCTCTTGTTCGGAATGGGACATGGGAGCTTGTTCCACCCAATCAAGCTCACAATATTGTTGGATGTAAGTGGATTTTTCGTACTAAACGTTTACCCGATGGTTCTATTGACTGGTATAAAGCACGTTTAGTAGCCAAGGGTTTTCATCAACGTTCGTGCATTGACTATCGCGACACTTTCAAATTTCATTTATAAAACCAACAACAATTCGCCTAGTTCTCACCATTGCACTTAGTCGTGGATGGTCGCTACGTCAACTTGACATCAATAATGCTTTCTTACAAGGTCATCTCACCGAAGATGTCTTTATGATACAACCCCCAGGCTTTATTGATAGAGAATTTCCCGATCATGTGTGCCCGATCACAGAAAAGCTATCCATGGTTTGAAACAAGCTCATGCAAGCGTGGTACCATGAGTTACGATGTTTTCTTCTAGCTGAAGGCTTCACCAATTCCCATGCGGACACTTCTCTGTTCGTCTTCAACAATACACATACCATGATCTACTTGCTAGTATATGTTGATGACATCATCATCACAGGGAATGACACATCCACAAAGGTCAACGCTTTTTGTTACTCAACTCACTTGCGACGCTTTCTCTCTAAAGGATCTCAACAGTCTCTCATATTTTCTGGGTATTGAAGTCCTTCCACATCAACATGGTCTCCTCTCACAACGTCGCTACATTCATGATCTTCTCACACGAACTCACATGATCGATGCCAAGCCAGCCCTTACACCTTTAGCAACCGATCAGACTCTCAGTCTTCACACTGGCACTACCTTGACCGATGCTTCCGAATACAGAACTATAGTTGGCAGTCTTCAATACTTAACTCTCACAAGGCCTGACATTGCATTTGCTGTAAATAAGCTCTCTCAATTCATGCATCGTCCTACCACAGCTCATTGGAATGCAACCAAACGACTATTACGATATCTTTGTGGCACCTCTAATCATGGAATTGTACTTCATCGCAACCCAAACTTCTCTCTTCATGCCTTTTCGGATCTTGATTATCATTGGTAACAAAGATGATTTCACATCCACTAGTGCTTACATTGTTTATCTTGGTAGTAGTCCAATTTCTTGGAGCTCGAAGAAACAACGCACGGTTGCCCGATCGTCAATCAAGTGAGTATCGCGTCTTGAATTCTGAATCGCTAATCAATTAACTCAGGTCTGCTCTCCTTACAGACCTTGGAATTCGAACTTCGATGACTCGGCCATCTATCAGTGACAATATTGGCGCCACTTATCTGTGTTCCAACCCCATCTTTCACTCTCGGATGAAGCATGTAGCTATTGACTTTCATTTCATCCGCGAACAAGTCCAAAGGGGCGCCCTTCGTGTCGCCCATGTCTCTTCTGCAGATCAGCTGGCTGATGCACTCACAAAGTCACTCTCACGTACTCAATTTCTTAATCTCAAGGACAAGATTGGAATCTCCACCAGGAGCTCCAACTTGAGGGGGCATATAGAAGGAAACTACAGCTAATCTTTGTACATAATATCATTGACCCAATTGCTTAATTATAGGAATCAGAATATCATGTACATAGCTGCTAATCAGCTATTGATTATAGGAATTAGATGTAAATACATAATTCTAGGAGACTGGCTTCCTGGATTGTCTCCACAACAATTGTATATATTGACCTCTTGGAAGTAATACAATTATCATTGCATCTATAATCATTATAAGGTATACCTGGAGAGCAAGTGAAAAATTCATCAAGGGGAATGGGTTTAAAGCCTGTAAAATCCTAAAGAGTCGCCATAATGGAAACCAAACCTAAATGATTGGAGATCCCAAGAAATAGGTTCAAAGGGACAACCTAATTATGTGTGATCTAGTAAGCACTGAGAAAATAAATACTTCTTCCCATTTCTATGATGATACAGTGCACAAACTGCCGAGTGAAACAGGATAAACTTTGTTTTAATAATTTCTATAATTGAATATAAAAAGGTCAGTGGGGTATTAGCGGGACATTCTTTATAGAAATTACCTATGTAAGTGAGAAGGGGGGCACTTACATGAGAATGACGAAGGCTAAATTCTCTAGCACACTCATGAAATCAGGAGGTGTCCACGCCAAAATGGACACAATAATAAGAACCAATAAAATAAATTCAAAAATACTATCTGAATTCTATTGTCTCGATTTACACTAAAAGGTTGAATAGATTCAAGATATCACGTTCACCGATTGGCGATAAGAACTGATAGTCTTTCAAATGAGAAAGGTTCAAGGCCACAAGCTACCTTAACCAATTCAGTATTTTTTGTTCACTGATACTCTCTCTAAGCTTGTCTGCATATTCATTTGCATTAATTTATCCAAATTTCATTCATGTGGGGGATTGTTGGATATATATATATATATATATATATATAAATGAATGAAATAAAACCAATAGGTATGACCTTTGGTTCATACATTTTCAAAGGGATGTACCTTTTCAAAGGAATGTAACCTTTCAAAGGGATGTATCTTTTCAAAGGGATGTAACCTTTCAAAAGAATGCAACCTTTCAAAAGGATGTAACATTTTGAAAGGATGTATATCTTCAAAGGGGTATTTGGAAACCTATAAATAGGTTCCAAATCTACCCAAAACAATCACTTCAACTTCAGCTTTAATCCTTCTCAAGTTCTTAAAAATTAATTTCATTCTTCATTCATTAAAAGTCATAGAGAGTATTCAAATTTTTGTTGGTTCGTGGAACTCTTCTATTGAAGTGCTTCTTGTGAGAGTTGAAGACCATTTTATCCTGGGAAGTAGATGTCCATTATTCCATCCGTAAGTAAGCTTAGTCGATAATGGGGGACGAAATGCTTTTAAGGAGAGACTGTCCAATAGTTGACTTGGTTTTAAAAGTTTGTCAATTACATCTAGTAAGTCATTATTATAAAATTGTTTATCTTCTAATTCTGTTTATTTAATTAGTATATTATAATTAATTTTTTGGGATAACAAAAGGAAAAGTGAAAAATAAACTAGGGTGGGTAGTTTTAAGCCTCTATACAGGAATAAGTTCTAGAACAACCAACAAACCTTTTTAGCCTTTGGATCAGGTATCTCAGCTGGAATATTATCATAACCCTGCAGCATGAGGACAGTTACTAAGTTTGTGAAACTTATTGAATAATTTACATCAGTTTTTAAAAAATGAAGTAGTGACCAGTGCTTTCATACCTCTGGTTTAACAGCATTTGTATCATCAATGTATTCTCTATCATCCCAGTCTGCTGGCTGAAAACAAGGGAAGTCAATAGATTCCTCTATATGATACATATACTTATATAAATCTGCCAATTGCAAATTGATCCATATTGCCATTAAACAGATAGATAGACCAAAACTTAAACCCACACATTTTCTTCCAAGACTAATTCAGAAATTTAACTCCTAAATGATTCATAATACCTTTTTTGCCTTGGTATCTTTGATTTTCGGCGGAGGGAGGATATCCCAGTCTGTGTACATGCTTCCAGTCTCCCTTTCCCGATTATCAATGAGGACACTGTAAGTTGCATCTGGCCTTAAAATAAACGTGTAGAAATGGGTCAACTTGTCTGTTTCACATTGTAACTCTTTCTTTATGGGATAATTCTGTCCCTGGTAGGAAAGAATAACATGGAGTTTTTTCGTCTGCGGGCCACATATATCTGGTCCAAACATCAAGCTGCATAAAGGATGGCTATTAGTAAAAGAAGTGATTCTGTAGTGTCACAAAGTAGTCTGTGAGCGGGCAAGGGTTTACACAAAATGGCTCACGAGTTCAAAATCCTGAACAGAAAACCAAAAATAAAATACAAGAGCAAGAAAGAATAGCCCCTAATAACATAAAAGAAAGATTGAGAAACATGCATATGCCTGTATCTCAACGGTAAGTCCTAGTGTGCTCTTAACTAAAATACTTTCTTATGCACTCATACTGATGGATTATTTGATTTCCTTCTGCAGCTTTCAATTGGATTGCCTACTCGTTGATGTGTCTTTCGTTGAACATATTACAATAATGCAAATCGGTATAATAATTACTTTAAATATTATTAGCATAACCAGGCACGCATTATAGGAGCAATTCCTCCTACTACAGAATCATCTGGGAGGTTATGGACCAAATTTTAGTATTATATATACACACACATATATGTATATATGTATATCTATACATATATATATATATATATATATATATATATATGTATGTATATTGTTGGTTCTATTTTTAATTAGTTGTGAAGTTGTAATCCATAACTTTTAGTTAAGAAGAGAGGGTGTACATCACTTCATAACATAACCAATTTTATGATTATTAGCCTACAGCAGACCCAATACTGGTTGCTGGAAAATAGCTCTGATTCAGTTCTGACCTCTTAGTTATTCATTTCAACAATAAGAGCAACACAAAATTAAGTTTCATTTTATAATTTAATAATAGTAGCTGGCTAAGAAAATTTAGGAACAGACCACTTTAGAACATACTCAAATATCACAAAGTAATCCCATTGTGAACGTTAAATAACATTGACAAACAATGTAAATTTGGCCTATATTAGATCAAGTTTTCAAAATTACAACCAATAGAAAAATATATTAGAAGAAAGAAACAGGCACAGAAAATTTTTAAGGTTGAGTGTTTACATCAAATTCTAGATCAAAAGATAGACCTTCTGGACATATAAGGAGACCAGGTTTAAAATAAGAGAGTCCATAATTCAAGAAATTGTTCAAGAATAGCAGAGAAACACCTGTACGGAGTATCACCACCAAATTTTTTCTGATTGACATAACCGGAAAGAAGCTTAATATAGCCACCACCACATTCAATATCCTGTTCGAACTTTATGGAATATTGAACCACAAGAGTTCTGTCTTTGTTGCTGAACTCGGGAATCTTTGCAGATGCAGCATAATGCTTGGCATCATTATACGTTTGGATACCTGCAATATGGCAATTATTATGATAACTAAATCATTTTTAATTGAATCGGTATATAAATGAATGTAATGCAAGAACTCTAACTCATTTACATCTTCTAAGTGGCATGTACGTATTACAGCACTACAGGCTCTTCTCACCTCTAATTTTATTAAGATCTGAGATTTTCTTGACTGGTGTTTAACTTTAAACTTCAAAGGGATAGTATTTTCTTGATTTCTCTCTTTGCTCAACCTTTGCAGTTACAAGGAGTATTATTTTACAGCCTCTCTATATAAAAAATTCATGCTTTATTATTAGCTCAATCTTTCACCATTTCAGATTCGGACTGAATCTGCATGAAACAACTGCCTGCCTTCATCTTGGTCAGTAAAGCATGATTGCTAAATTCTACAATCCTCTGTATTGATATCTGAGTCAATTAATGTAATTTTCCAATCTTCACCTTAAACTATTCAATTCATCTTTATCTTTAATAAAAGAAGTGTACAATATTTCATTTAGTTTTGGATATTCCTTCTCTTGAAAAAACGAGAGTAGTATTTTGATAATATAAGAACTAAAGTGCAACATCAATCTATCCAGATTAAAGGTGTCTTAATAACAGGGGCAGATCCACTTGAGGGCAGTGGGGTCAATTGATCCCCACTGAATTTTCAGGGGGTCAATTTGTCCACCATCCGAAAAATAAATATTCCTGAAAAAATTAATATTTTAACCTATCAATTTTCAAGTCGGATCACAGTCATTTACATGAATACTATCAGTCAAGTGAATTTTATCCCTAGACCAACTCGCTTTGAAGCATGGAGCCTCGGAAACTACGGAGAATATGAAGATTAATTAAGATAGGAGTGTAGTAGGCTCGCACTCTTACGGGGGTATGAGAAAGAAATCAAATGATGGTAAAAAAAAACCTCCCCGCCCCGCCCCTTCGCCTCGCCCTCGCCCTCCGCTCTCCCCCTCTATATAATTTACCTAAAAATTAATGTGCATCTCAAATTTGTACCCACTCTGTTATTTCTTTTCAATTATTTAGTCACAATGTTAACCAATCAAAGAAAAATTCTTTAAAACATATTGTAGTTTTTCTTTTTTATAATTTCACAAATTTAGTAATTGTTTGTGAATTTTTACAATTGCTTAAAATGGGGTTAAATATTTTTACAATAACGTCGACCCATCAAAAAAAATTAAAATTCAAAGATGAATGGATCTGATTGTTTAGTAACTTACATTATTGAACATGATATTTTTGTAACTATTGAAATGAGGCTATCATGCAACAATTTTAAGTTATGGAGTCTCGAAAAATGTTATTGTAAATAATATATGAGCATTATTTAATTTTGTTATTTATTTTATTATATTTTCATTTTTTATTGATATTTTTTTTTCAAATTTGACCCCAATGAACCAACAGATTGGATCTGCCCCTGCTTAATAATGTCGTTTATATATGAGGAAATAATAAAATGAAGCTTATTCTATTATTGATATTAGTCAGGTATATATATACAACATGTAGTGTGAATACAGATGATAACAGTTATCCTAGATATAATTACAATTTGAATTAAAGAGAATAATTGGAGAAGGAGTAAATCAAGGAACATTTACAACTAATATTATCTACAAACAAAGAAGGCATAAGATTAGGAGAGAATTGGTCGAGAGATTGATTTGATTTATCTCTATCATGCCCATGAAGATGGACGATCGGTTAATGAGACCAATCTTGGACATGAGTTCATGGAATCGGAAAGCGGCAAGCGGCTTAATAAGAGCATCGACTAGTTGATCGTTCTTTGAAATGTATGACACATGTAGGTTTGACTTTGAACATTCTCACGAACAAAGTGGTAGTCGAGTCCTAAATGTTTCATTTTGAGTGAAACTTGATTTGCGGCAACATATGTAGCTCCCATATTATCACGATGAGATGACCGGTTTGTTTGTGGGTAGATATCCTAGCTCACGAAGTAAGTTTTGGACCCATAGGACCTCGGCGATGAATCGCAAGAATGACTTTCGGTACTCGGCTTGATGGAAGAACGAGCGAGAGTTCGTTGTTCATGAACTCCAAGATATAGGATTTCGACCCAAGTAGACAATGTAACCAAATTGTAGAAATATAGTCGTCTTTATCACACTTGATCGGCGTCAAAAAAGCATGAAGAGTAGTGGTAGGAGTCTCTCTCAAGTAGTAAACCTTGGGTAGTAGTTCTTGCAAGATAGCGTAATAAAGCGTTTGAGCGACCCAATGATCTGCGATGGAGATTTGTGCGTGTATTGAGATAAATTTTTACAACAAAGGAGATGTCAAATCTAGTTAAAGAGAGATATTGTAGGCTTCCCACAAGTGTTAGGTATTCATTGGGTTGGTAGAAATTCCAGTTTGTTTGGATAGAGGAGGATCGTGGCCATAGGGGTGGGTACGGGTTTGGTAGTAGACATATGAGCATGAGTTAAAAGGTCTTGAATATATTTGTGTTGGCTAAGAAAGATGCCTTGAGGATGAGAGAAACACTTCCAACGCCAAGAAAATAAGATAGGTTACCAAGATCTTTAAGAGAGAAACGAGAGGAGAATCGAGAGATGAATGTGTTTAAGAGAGTGGAATTTGAGCCAGTGATAATAATATCATCAACATAGACAAGTAGGTAGATTAGATCATTATTATTACGTAGAGTAAATAAAGATGTGTCTGAGACAGAATTTGTGAAACCAAGAGTAAGAAGATAGGATTTGAGTTCATTATACCAAGCTCGGAGAGCTTGTTTAAGACCATAAAGAGCTTGGTGAAGTTTGCAAACATGAGTAGGATGAGATTGACTAACAAAACCAGGGGGTTGAACCATAAACACGTCCTCCATGAGAGAACCTTGGAGAAAAGCATTATTAATGTCAATTTGACGGAGAGACCACCCATAGGTTATGGCTAGAGAGAGAACGGTACGGACAGTAGCAGGTTTAACTACGGGACTAAAAGTTTCAGTGTAGTCTAGGTCGGGCGTTGGTGGAACCCTTTAGCTACTAAAGCGAGCCTTGTGACGAAGCTATGGAGCCATTCAAGGTTATACTTAGTCCTAAATACCCACTTACAACCAATGAGATTTTGTGATGGAGAGGAGGGAACAAGGTCCCATGTTTTATTTTTGAGCAAGGCATTGTATTCAGTTTGCATGGCAGCACGCCAAACTGGGCTTTTGAGAGCTTGAGTGACGGTGGTAGGCTCGGTAGAAGAGGGTTGAAAAGAGACGTGGAGGTTCATTTTATCAATGGGTTTGCGAATATTATTTTGCAGTCGAGTGAGGACGCGGTAGAGGTGGAGGTGGAGGGGGAGGAGGAGGAGAGGGAGTTGAGGAAACCGAGAGCTGGGAGGGAGTTGGGGATTCGGCTGAAGTAGCCGAGGGAGGAGAGAGAGGAGAGGGAGGAGATTGCGGGTTTTGGGAAAGGGTAACTGGTGTGGGTGAAGCAGCGGAAATAATGGGGAGATGAAATGCACACCATTCGTCCGTTTCGGTGGATGTGTGCAATGGTGCCAACATAGAGAGGAGGAAAAAGGGAATTCATGCTCAATGAATTTGACATGGCGAGAAACATAGATTTTGTTTGAGTTAGGAGCAAGGCAATAATAGGCGCTTTGGGTAGCGGAATAGCCCACAAAAACACAAGGAAAGGAGCGGGGATCGAGTTTATGTGAGGTATAGGGACGTAGCCATGGATAATAAATACATCCAAAGCTACGAAGTTTGAGATAATTAGGCGTGTGGCCATGGAGTTTAGAGTAAGGGATTGAAGGTGAAGCGTAGGGTAGGCATACGATTAATTAAATAAAGAACGATGTGAAAAGCAAAGAGGCCAATATTTTCGTGGCATAGAGGAATGAGTGGGAAAGGAAAGACCTGTTTCAACAATATGATGATGACGACGCTCCGAATAGCCATTGTGTTCGAGCGTATGAGTATGGGAAGTGAGGTGACTTATGCCATGAGACTCAAGTGTTGGATCTAAACCAATATATTCACCACCATTATCACTAAAGATTGTAATTATGGGGCTTTTAAAGAATTTTTCAACCAAGAGTTTGAATTTATTAAAAATGGCAGTAACATCATTTTTGTGTTTGAGAGGATAAAACCACACATATTTGGAATAATGATCAACGAAGATAAGATAATATTTGTAGCCATCATAAGAAAGGGTGGGGAAAGTCCAAACATCACTATAAAGAACATCAAGAGGACCATGAGATTGAATGGTATTTTGGTAGAATGGCAATTTGTGGCTCTTATTACAATCACATGAATTACAATGAAAAGAAACTGACTTTGGAATATGTAAATTAAAAACATTGCTAAGATAACGTAGAATAGAATAAGATGGATGGGATGCCAATCAGTAGTAGATGTGATTTTGACGGAATGAGCAATGAGGACTAGTGGGATGCCATTCATAGATTCCAATTTAGTTGGGCCTTGAAGAAGAATTACCCGTCATGAAGATCCTTCACAAGATAAGAATTAGGTAAGAAAATGATAGAAGTATTATTATCGTGTGCAATTTAGAAATAGAAATAATATTGCGAGAAACGGAAAGCACAATGAAGAATATGATTAAGATGTAATTTAGTAGTAGGGGGTAAGAAAAGAAGTTGAACCAAGGTGTTTGAGATGGCTGGCCCGAGCCATCTCGATAATGAAGTTCCTCGATACCATCATCATAGGGGGAGTGAAGGGCAAGGTTGTCAAGATCATGGGTGACATGATGAGTAGCACCACTGTCGAGGAGCCAACCATTGGAGGATGAGTCGGTAGCAGTGGTAGCATAGACATGAGGAAATGGAGATTGGTAGCTTTTGGCGACAAGGCGAGGTTGAGTATGGGGAGGGACCACGGGTGGGTTGGGTTGTTGTGAAGGTAGTATGGCATTTGGATATTGGTAGCGGAAAATGGGACATTGGGAGACATAATGACCTTGGTTTCGGCACCATTGACACCGTCCTTTGAAGGGTTGAGAAGAGCGAGTAGTAGGAGGGGAGTGGGATTGGTTTGGAGTGGGGAGAAGGCCGGCATTGGAGGAGGGAGAACGGCTTTGATAGTTTCGGTTTTGGTGTTTGGCAGCATAGTTAATAATGGCAGGAAAAATATTGGATGATTTGGCTTTGTGTTTGAGGGAGAGTTCACGGTTGATGAGTTTTTCATGTAACTCATCAAACGTAATAGGAGTCTCACGGCTTTGGATGACATTGATGACACTATCATAGTCGGGATCGTTGAGTTGATCAAGGACTTTGTCAATGATGTCATCGGGATCAAGGGGACTGACGAAGAGAGGCTAGTTGGTTTGATCTGACACTTGATTTCTTGCATATAGTCAGAAATCGAACAGGTGCCCTTGGTAATATTGCGAAGATGATCTTTTATTTGTTTGAGATGACCTTTGGAGGGATTGGCATAGGTCTTGGCAAGAGTTTGCCAAGCGTCACGAGTAGTGGAACATTGCAAAATGAGAGGGACGAGTGGGTTGGAGAGCGTGTCGGCAAGAGATCCAAGAATGAGCTTATCTTGACGAAACCATGTGGTGTAGGCAGGATTAGTAATAGTAGTGTCATTTTGGATAATGGTTTTAGAGGGAGCGGGATGAGAACCATCTATGAATTTATGTAGATCATGGTCAAGGAAGGTAGCTTCAAGTTGAGTTTTCCATGAGATATAGTTTGTGGGAGTGAGTTTGAGGATGTGGGAAAGGGAGATGATGATGAAAGGCTTGGTAGGTTCAGCATTGTTAGGGATAAGAGCCATTGAGGGAGAAGGAGGGTGTAAAGCCGTGGGAAAAAAATTTGGATCTAGGCTTTGATACCATATAAGAGGAAATAATAAAATGAAGCTTATTCTATTATTGATATTAGTAAGGTATATATATACAACATGTAGTGTGAATACAGATGATAACAGTTATCCTAGATATAATTACAATTTGAATTAAATAGAATAATTGGAGAAGAAGAAGGAGTAAATCAAGGAACATTTACAACGAATATTATCTACAAACAGTAAGCATAAGATTAGGAGAGAATTGGTCAAGAGATTGATTTGATTTATCTCAATCAGTTTATTTTAACTTTTTATGCTGTTTTTGTATTTTATTACTATTTTGAGAAAATAAAACTTGGGATAAAATTAACTACCCATTTCATGGAAATTATCAGCTCTCTTTCTTGTTTACTATTTTAAGGTGAATTTCATCAATTTTCTAATTCATTCTACTAAAATTCCATCAATAATTGGAGAATTCAGAGCAACATTTTGAATAAATTACCTTTGTCATCAGGATCTGCAGCCCATTTTCCTGCAGTGTGCTTAAATGTGCCAGCTTTCCCTTCACTCCTCTTCCAATCTGATAGCACCCACCTACTTTTCCACCCATCTTTATTTTTTCCCAACAGACAAATCAAAAAGAAAAAGTAAAACCGTCAATAACAATTCCACTGAAATAGCAACCAAACAATATAATATATATAGCTGAAAAGTATTCTACTTGTAAACCACACAACAACAAATATAGGGAGGGCAAAAAAAGTAATATTTTCAGCACATTCTCTATCAAGTTCACCAGCTTATATGAATATATAAGGAAAAAAAATCTCAAATTAAGTGTGATTAACACATAACTTTTTCAGCTGATATTGAAAAACTCTAGTTAGCTAAAAAGGGGAAATCGAAATACTTAAGAACAATATACGACGGAAATTGAATAAGCGTTTAGAAATTCAGCTCAACATTATATGAGAAAATTAAGGAAAAAGCGGAGTAAATTATTACCATCAAATCGCTCTTCGAATATGATTTCGGAAGAAGTTAATTTGGAGAAGAGAATAAAGATTAAAAGCAGAACTTGAAGCTTAGCAAGAGCTTCCATTCCATCAGCAGTCGGAGAAAATCCCAAGCTCAGTTCCGATGAGTGAAAAGAGAGAAAATAGAGTCTGTAAATGTTTCTGCGTAGACCAGACTGGACTGACAAGTGAGGGGAAAAGAGAGAGCTTTATTAATGGGGGACCCAACATATGTCTAATTCTTTATTTATTTATTTATCTTAAAATTCAGTAAATTTATGGGGAACAAACGAATTTAATGATTTTGTACTATTCAAAAGGTAATAAATATTTCTGCATAAAAAAATAATCCAATATTTTCACATAATCCCTCTCATATAAATAATGAATGAATCTCACTTTTATATAAAAGAAACTCGTATAAAAATATCAATTTTTATTTATTAATGCTCGTGACTTTATGTTTTAACGAAAATATATCACTAAAATTTATAAATGAGTCTTTGGCGTAATATTTTCTAAATTACATAGTTAATTCAGTTTTTAAGGTACATAGTTTCTAAAGAACATCCACAAAAAATATGAAATTTAATTAGTTAAAAAAAATTAAAATATCATGTTTCTTTACATGTGTAATCTTTTTTTGGTAGCCAATTGCAAAATTCTAAAACTTAAATTTGATGTGTATTTATTTAATTTTAATTAATAAAATACTAATATTATGAATTACATAAAAGTATTATTAAATATAAAATTCATTTTACAATTAATTGAAAATTTAAAATTTAAGATTATTAAAGTCAAAGAATTTTGAAATGTAGCCAAATATTATTTAATGTAAAATTTGGCATTAATAGGAGCAGCCCTAGATTTTTACTGATGAGACGACTTAGCGTAGTTAGACTTGGAAATTGCCTCCAATTTATTCAGAAATTGCCAAGAAACAGATCAGAAAATTGGGATGGTAAAGCGAAAGAGAACAAAAGAAGAAAAATATATTAATTCAAATTTCAAAATTAAAAATAAACACTTGCATATGAGTCCCACTTTATTGTCAGAATTTAGATTTTATAAAAAAATGGTTTTTGTTTTTAAAATATACGTAAAACGAGGCAAAATAAAAAAAAAATCTTATAGTTTATACAGTTTGTAGCGACTGTGTATCACTTTAATAATATTAACAATAATAATAATAATAATAATAATTAGATTTAATAATAATAATAAGAAGAAGAAGAAGAATTAATTTTGGTATATAATGTACTCCTTTTTTTTCTGTTTTCTGTATATAATGTACTTTTGGTGACATAACATTAAATTATGTGACAGCTCGGTATTGGTGTTGGTGTCATGGCATGGAAATGAACAATAAGTCTTGCCGGACAGGAAAACTAGACAAATTTATTGTACAGGTTGATTTTTTTTTTTTTCTTTGTGACTTCAAAAACGATAGTATTTATTTTAATAGAATTTTTATAAAATAAAGTGTTTTAGGATAATTTGGATCTGTATCTTTGTAAAGACTCTAAACTTTTATGAATAAAAATAAATTTTTATAATTATCATTTTGAATATTATGGAATAAATTTGATATAATGTTATAATTGTAGGTAATATTTATAAATTTTGTAAAGACGCAAGTTGTTTATAATATTCGATTGGTCGGAGAATATTCGTTTAACGAGGAATATTAAATGCGACCAAGACAATCATTAATTGGACCCACACAACGGAATTATTATTGTCGGATTGAGAAAATGACAAAAATATTTTTATAAAAATAACAAATGAAGTTTCTACCATTAACTTGTTGAAACAATCTTGTTAAAAGAAAGTACGAGAATACGCGTGGTTGTATAATAATACACGATATTGATTATTGATCTTTACGTGAGAAGTCACCATTTTGTTCAATTATCATGTATATTTTATATATTATTAAATCAATAAATGAGATGATGAGTTATTAATATTATTATTTACTGATATTAACGATACTCTGTAAGTTACCGCCATGTAGGAGAGGTTTGGTCACCTAATTGCCGCTAATAGGGAGAAATCGTTATTGGAAGCCCCCTTTCCTTTAAACTAACCGCAGTCGATTAATATTGTGAATTATAATAATGATGATAAATTTTGTTAAAAAATATTGAGAGGTTTTTTATGAAGTATTGGATGTTATTATATGGATTTCATTTACCCATTTTTAAAATAGTCGGGAGAAGTTATCTCGCTTTTGTTTATTATATATATATATAGAGAGAAGCGAGATCGAAGAAGTTCTCCTTAAAAGTATTATTTCTTAAATAAGATTATTTTATTAAAAGCTAAATCGTTTTGGAGTAATCATGGTGGCATTTTGTAAATAAAAGAAAAATAAGTGGGATTCACTCTCTTTTAAAAGACTCAAAACGATATAATTTTAATAAAAGAAATCTTTATTTAAAGAGAAATCTTTTTAAGAGAATCTTATATATATATATATATATATATATATATATATATATATATATGGATGTTAGTCAAAATGGGTATGGGTGGGGGTGGGGGTGGGGTGGGGGTGGGGGTGGGGGAATTTGGTTTTCACAGGTGGTGTACTTTTAGTTATTATATTTATATAATAAAACAGAGCGACTTCAACAAACAACGGTCTAGATTAAATTTCATCATCCAATGGCTCAGATTTAATCTAATTACTCTAATCGCTCTGATTTCAAAAATACCCACAATTCAAAAATCGCTAGAAAAACACGCCTTGTACCTCTGCGAAAATCACTAGAAAAATACGCCCAATTCAAAAATCCCCCTACTCTACCCATTCGCCTTTCTCCTTATCCCGCCGGGAATTTCCAGAAAAAGTTGCAGCGGACATCGCAGGGGATTATTGCAGCGAACATCTTCTTCGCAGGGGATTATCTCCTAATCAAGCCTTCTTCGGATTATCGCAGGTGATTATTGCAGCGGACATCTTCCTTCTTTTTATTTTATTTCTGGTGGGTTTACATTTGATTAGTTCTTTATTTCCGTCAGAGTTTGCTATTTTCAAGCTACCCTATTTCCTGACACCTCTATCTCCTCTCCCTCTGCACTTTCACCCCGAGAAATTTACTCTTTTTTAATTTTTTTCATAGCCATGGAGTTGAATCAGAGAAATTTGGGATTTGGGTTTTAGTTTTTTTGAACTGGGTCACTTTTATTTTGAGAGAAAATGGTGATCATAACACAAGAAATGCTCAAGTCAAATTTCCAAAACCCTAACATTTGCTTTTTGTTTTTTGTTTTCCTCTTTTATTGCAGTTGATGAGCCACTCAAGATCACATTTGAGGTATTTATATGTGTTTTATTTAGTTCATAGTTTCTTTTTTAGCCGATTGATCTGTTCTTTTTGTATTTTGTTACTTAACTTGGTTTACTTTTGGAATTGGACTGCATAAAGTTTGTTCCTTTATTTATTACCCGTTAAAATTTTGACAAAACATGATTGATCTTTATTGTTTCTATCTGCTTCGAATAACAGAGAATATAAACTTGTATATTCTTCTATTGTACTTCTATTCAAATTATGAGTAATTTCTGTTACTGGGTCAGCTTAATCAAGTGATGGCAGTTATTGTGGTTAAAACTGGGGGAGGGGTTCCTTTTGCACTCTGCATGTTCTCAATTAATCAACTTTTCTATGTTATAGAATACATTTGGTTATCATATAGTATTACATTTTGTTTGTTTCTTCTATGTAGAAAATCATCCAACATTTTAATACATTCTTAGATGAAAATACAAGAAGAGCCAAATTACATAATAGACTTATGTAATATCCATTAAATAGATGATTTTAAGATACAATTTGGGTCACTGCACACAATATTCACTAGCAACACCGCCTTCATCTCTATATGAGGTGAACATACTTATAGTTACCTGACACGCGTACAATGTATATTCATCTCATTTACTATATCTAGATGAGTGGTAGAACTAAGTCTAATGGGAAGCAATGGGGAATCAAAATTTACAGACAAATTTAACATCTCTAAATCTTTTACAGAGAATCAAGGTTTTAACTTCTCACAAAAAAAACAAGGTTTTATTTGATTTTTCTAGAGTGTGGCAAATGGCAAAGAAAAGTAAGAAATCAATCAATAACCATGAAATCTAATAGTGCATTATATGTAGTAGAAGATGTATATGTTTGTGTATATACTTGATATGAACTGTGAAAAATATCCTGAACAAATTGATTTTTTTTAGTTTGGTCAGATCAATCAAAAAAGGTGTATGATGCAGCTTAAGAAATAGCCCCATGGACAGCATTGGTGCTAGCTGTGAATGTGTAGTTTCTGCTCCAGTTCTGTGCAAGAACTTTTTTCCCTTATGAGCCAGACTTAGTTTTGAGAATTGAAGCTCTAAAAAGAGAATTTGGAATTTTCCTATAAACTAAAAGAGTTTTTCCTTGGAATTAAAAAATCTGCCAAACTGGTTCAATTAATCAGCAAATACTTCCTTCCCACCAAGGAAAGATCGTTAACAATTCACTGTGTGGAAGTACTTATATTGTACATGTGATAGGATATGAGCACAGTTTATCCATCAAACAGTTTTATTTTTCTTACCCCCAAGCAAGACCCCAAGCAGAGGACTGAAGGAATGCACCTGCTACCTGGTTCACTCAAGTTTCACAAAAGACTTTAATTAACTGGCTCCTTCTACATTGATCCACTTAAACTTAAGTGGAGAAAATATGGGTTTGACTCCTACTGTTGTCAATGTTGGCCTTTTACTTTATTTATCAAAAATAAATTGCCTGAATAAAATCTGGAGATGATGCTTATTGATTCATGTCACTGTTTCCTGACATCTAGATCACACAATTTTAATAGTCATACTAGACACCACCATTTGACTCTGTGTTATATTTATTGTGGATACAAGGCAGTAAGTAAGGCAGAGAGGTACCCTACTTGTTTAACTTACTTATGACAACCCCATTGGAGGAAATAAAAAATACACCACAACATACCCTTAAAATGTTGGATGGAATGTCAGAATGTCAAATAGAATGTTTAGGATAATAAATAGAAAATACACCACAACATTTCCCAAAAGAATGTAAAGGTGAAAAAAAAGAACAAAGAAGAAGAGTTTATAGAAAATATAAATTTGTAGAATTTGGACAATAGAAGAGTTTACAGGAAAAGAGGAAAAGAGGAAAAAATGGAATTATATAAGATTAATAAGGTCACAAAAAAGCATTTAGGTTGTAAGGCCAACATTTTTGTTAAGGTTATTCAAGCAGCAGAAAACTAATTAGAGTTCAAGCTCTGGCAATCTTCAAATTGATTTTTGAAGAAACATTTCTATAATATAAAGCCCTGACAATTTTTTTCTAGATCTGAATCCCGATTTTTTTCTCTCTTCTTTATCCTTATACAGTTAATCTTTTCAACCTTAATAAACTCACTTCACAGTATCAACCTTCCTTCCAACAACAGTATGTCCTTACAATCCAAAACACAAGTCAAGTTATTGTTCATGGGTTACTTTTACCAGTAAGCAAGTGCTTATTTGTCTATTGAAGTTTCCAATACCCTACCCAACCAACCAAGGCTGCAAAAACTGGTAGTACCTAATGGAGGTGGCGGATGAAGGGTATAATCAAGAGGAGTATGATGTTTTCCATCTTTCACATTCGCAAACATCTTTGGGTCTTCAATACTGCTTTGCCTACCTTTAGTGATATCAAATTTTGTCACATGTGGTTTGTCTAGAATTGTTTGTGGAAAGAGTGCTACAGTTTTGATATAGGATGTTAATGGAGTTTGGGTTCAAAAGAATAGAAAGAAAGAACACAAAGAGGCTTCATTCATTGGGTGAAAAACACAAAGATTGGCTCCAAATACTTAAACCTTATCACATATATTCCAAGAACTTTGGCAGTTCTTTTTGTTTTCTTCCAGAAAATCAAATTCGTTGAAAAATGACACCAATTAAAGAAGTTAAACATAAGATGTCAAGAAAATAAACTCAACCTTTTATTCTAATTCAACTTCCAACGGTTTGAGGGAATTCCTCTCTTACAGAACAATATATAGTATAAATGTATAGTAAAATAAAATTAAAAAATAAAAAAAAAAATCTAGGCTCGGAAGATTTGGAACAATAATATTGAATGTATTTTTGAAACTAAGCATAGTTTTGATCAAATATTAAGTTTTTGTCATGATATTCAAGATACTGAAATCATCTTTGCGACTTCATTTGCTCATGTTTAACTTCGTATGTTTAATTTATTAAGTTTGCTCTTACAGTTGATCTAAGTGATAAGAATAACATACACATCGAATGTTTTATCCGAATGTATGCTTAATCAATTACATATGGATAAGGTAACACTACTGGTATTGTTAAAAACTTTTATTTTTATATTAGTTTGCATTTTTTGACTAATGTCTTATTTTCAACTTCCTAGGAGAATTCACATGTGAATCACTTGAACAACCTAAGTGTTATTCCATCTTCAACGAAAGGGAAAGCAAAAATTGGTTGTTCTATTGGAAAAGAAAATTGGTTTAATCAACTGGTATGTTGTACTAATCATTGTTTATCTGTTGAAAAAAATCGGTTAGAGCATTATACACTACATTATCGCTGATATTTTTTAGTTCCTCACCCCTCAGTCTCACTCTCACCCTTACCCTTCTCTCTCACGCACACACGACTACATATCATCATCGAGTAGAATTGTTGTGTTGTGCTATTATTATGAATATTTATTATGAATTTAATTTAAAAAACTAATGCTTTTTAGACATGCTAACCTAATACCTTATTTCTGTTAGAGCGATGTACACTATATTGTTGGTCATATTTTTTGTGACGCCCCCAAAATAGGTATACATCACTCATCTCTGAGTCGCCAAATACATGGTACAAAAATATAATAAAAAATTTAATTATCTGGTATGTCGTGTAAAATACGACAAACATATGCTATGAGTTTGAATACAAATATTGTCATCTGACGATATCCACTCTCGAATAAGTCCTCATTATATTTATTGTCACACTATTTAATGTAATAGTGAGGACTACTAAATCTTATCATCCGGACCGTCACTCCGTTTCTCCCGACTAGTCCCGATTCGTTCTCATTTCTTGAAGAGGACGGTGAAAGAAAGGGTGAGCTCAACTAGCCCAAGAAATATCGCTGACTAAGATAATGCGGAATAAATTATCATTAGTCTCACAATGAATGTTAAACCGATAAAATCTGATAGACATCAAGTTTAATCTGCATGGACACAGCAATCCATTAAAAGAGTCAAGTAGAGAATAAAATCTACTATCTTTTATGATTTAAAGGTTTTCATAACTTTTATCATTGGGACTCGACAATAAATAATCCACATCATCGAATCACCCACGCACTACTGGCCAGGATATTCTTTAGTATCACGACCACTAATTATCCATGCACCTACTGCGGCGAGGACATTCGTGTATTCATCAATGGTCATGATCATGCCAACAATCATCCATCAATGCACTACGGACGATGAGGACTTTTATCACATCATTTGTAACATTACGATTAATGATTATACCGAATAATTCTGTCATAATCATACCAAGTCCATCTACGCACTACTGAGCCACGAGATGACTTTCAAAAAAATAGAAACATGAGGATGATGACAATGATATAAGAATTGATAAAATAAGTTCACGAATTAATTTATCCGAGAACTAATAACGTCCAAATTGTCACGTGATACTTCTTTTTTAGAGAGTAAAATTCAAGAATGCTCGGAAGAATATTTCCATGAAAAGATCTTTGGATGAAGCGCAAATATCGAGGATATTCCACTAATTTCATGGAGTATAAGTCAAAACTTTAACCAAGTGAGTATAATAAGGAATGGAATAACAAAAGAAATCACCAAGCATGCGGTAGAATCATGCACAAGCGGAGTTATTCCAACGTAATAATAAAAGATTTTAACCAATCCCATGTAAAACGCATGCATGAGATATTCCAATGAGAATAATAAAGATTTTAACGGAGTCCGGGTCAGAAAAAGCATGCACAAGATATTCAACAGAATAATAAATAACGGAACCGAATCGTGCGTAGAAAGCACGGATATGATGTTCCAACAAAATAATAAAAATGGAATAACGAAGAATTTCACCACGTATGCGGTGCTTGGCATATACAAAGTTATTCCAACATAATAATAAAGAATGGAATAACGAAAGTTCTCTCTTCACGTGAAGACGAAAGAAAGAAATAATACCCTTACCTTTGAAAGAAACCGGGATATAGGAGTAGTGAGGTAGCGAACTTTCTTCTTCTACTGATTTTCTCTATAATTTCTCTCTATAATAATTGCTCTATAGCTTTAGTGAATTGGTGAAAAATGAAGGAAGAATGAGCTTATTTATAGAAAAATATAGTTTCATAATTGACGTTTTGGGGCTCGAAAATTACAAGATCTGATACCTCTAACTTTTCCTTTATTTTTATTTTAGTCATGCAAGTATTATCAAACTTGCACCACCTCCCTAATAGTAAATAATGTGATTGATAGAAAATCATGTGAATCGATAGTTACAGAACATGTGAAAATACGAATTACAGATATAGTACCTCCATCTATACCTCCATTTTTAACTTAGTCATACAAGTATTATCAATCTTGCAACTCCCCTAATAGTTACAAGAATGTGAAACAATAGTATACACATGTGAACAAATAGTTATAATCATGTAAAATAATAGCAATTAATTACTCATTTATCCTAGGTTAAATACTGATTGGTCGATATAACCTCCAGGACATCAATTATTATTGAAATAAATGTCGATTTTCACTAACACAAATAATTCCAACACAATGAAACTATTTTTATCAAAAATATAAAATTTAAAATTTCAAAGTTTGACTTTTCTCGAAAAAGTCAACTGTTGACTTTTTGACCAAATAGTAAAACCTAGAAAATTTTGTATTTATAGTCTATTTTTACTTATTTCATCGTTCCGGACTCAAATATCACGTCCGCGTCTCCAAATTCAACTCCGAGCACAACTTTAATTTTAATAACATTCATCATTAATATTATAACTCACAATATTTATCAACCAGGTCGTTCCCAGGAAAGAGAGGACTTTCCAATAAGGATTTCTCACTATTGGCGCGCAATTAGGTGACCAAACCTCTCCTTGACAGAACTTTTAGAGATTGTAAATATTACAATTTAATAATATGAATAACTTTTAAAATCTCAATTATTGATTTAATAAAATAACATATTATCACGATGATCTCTTGTGACAATAATCGAATCGATAATATGAGAGATATGATCGACAATTCTTTATGTGCAATAATTGAGTATAACCGAGTGACTTCTCGCGTAAGCATCAATAATCAATACCGGTGTACTTCTTATCAACCACGCGACATTCTTGTCTTTTACTACCGGAGTAGTTCAACAAAGATATAATAACAGTAAAACTTCCGCCGTTATTTTCATAAATATATTTTTTCGTTTTTTCAATCAAATGATAAATTACATTGTGGATTCCACCAATGATTGCGCCGTTGTATGAATATTCCTTGCTAAAATGAATATTCTCCGACCAATCGAATATAATATAACAACTTGCATATTTTGCAAAATTTATAAATATTATCTACAGCTATAACATTATAACAAATTCATTCCATAATATTCAAAAATGATAATTATAGAAAAATCATCTTTATTCATAAAAGTTGGGGTCTTACATTTTTGAGTTCCTCACCCCTCACTCTCACTCTTACACATCTCTCTCGCACACACGACTCTATTCTTAAATAAATTTCGCAGCTCTACATGAATTTAATTTTGGACCTGCTAACATATTGTCCAAATTATGTAATGGTTTCTTTAGCCATTCTTACATATTATAGATTCTTATTTAATTTTCTTAATTTTTTTTTCCTTTCATAAATTGCTACGTTGTGTTTACTTGCAGTAGATTAATGCAATTTTTATTAGGGATTTGAAATTATATTAGTTTGCTAATTATTTAACTTATTCAACACATCACTTCCTATCTTAGACTCCCGCATCAAATTTCGCTTCCTCTAAAATTAAGGGCCAACGCACCAGACGTGAACGAAATCGCATCGATAGTAGTATGTGCTCGCGACGTAAGTTGGCACAACGCGCACGTCGGGAAAGAGAGCGTTCTGAGAATTACACTCATCCTCTACCCAAAGACTTTCCAGTATTGACACCACCCAAGTCCAACCATGTTCTACTTCCTAACATGGTTACTGAATTCCCCTTGCATTCCCAACCATCTCTTAGTACAATATTGGTGAACATTCGCTTTCTTTCAATTTGTCTGATGTCGAGGTACACTTATACTATTGTCATTGTTTGTATTTGGATTAAAATACATAAAACTAACTATCTGCAACGTCAGAATGAATTATGGCATATCGGGTCTGTAAAGTATAAGAGCGAAGGTAGGGCTCAGATACACACACATACACATATATATATACACGCATACGAGTATCTATACACACATACGAGTATCTATAATATAATACATAACTACGTATTGTAGTTCAGCGTTTATAATTTCATTGTAAGTAGTTTATTCGATTTGAATTTACAACTTCTCGTTTTAAACTTCTTGTTGATTGATGTTTTCTTATGCGAAATTACATAGTTACGATGGTCTGGATGAGACGGAATCTGACGATTACTGCAAAGAAAAGTATGCTAATTTGTCTGCATAATGTACTATAAGTTATCCTTGATAAGGTTAGATTCACTGCTTCGTTGATTGTAACTTTGGCCCTAGGGTGAAGCCATGTTTATACATTTCTGAAAATGTTAGGAAAATTTTTGGTATGTTATATATTTCCACTCATTACAAGTTTTCATCAATCAAACTCTGTAAGCACTCATATATTTTCAGGTATTTTCAGGTATACATTGAAGGATACTTGGTGCAAGCTGTAAAGAATACGAAGTTGTTTATCTATTTTCTGCATGTATATATTTTTTGTGTTCCGTCTTTTGTAAAGTTAACTAATTATACATGGTTATGTTGATTTTAGGTATGGAATGATGGTTGTTTTAGTGGTTTGAATATTTATTGATGATTGTAAGTTTTGTAGACAGGTTTAGATTTTTCTGGATGTCTATTTTTAAAGGAAACTTTGTCAAAATTTATTGAAATTAGTAGCAACTAGCTTGATATTTTGGTGGTTGGATATGTGTTGATGATCGAGTATGTATTAATTATTGTGGTTGTATGGTGAATTATAATAATTGTTATGTCTGATTGTAAGTTATTTTAAGTTGCAAAGAGTTTTTAGGTAATGTATTACTTTTCGAATTTTAATCTAATTTTTTGTTTCGCCGTACCTTCATACACGGGCAAGGGTACACTAGTTTGTTGCTGCTGTTCGGAGTTGTAAACCTCCTGAAGTTTATAAAGGCATAATGTATATAGATGAAGTTATTAAGAAGAAACAGGGGAAAAAGTCGAAATGAGCTGCACTGGTGCACAATATTTGCATAGGCATTCTTCTTTGTGGTTATTCTCTTATGACATTTTCAAAATGTAAGATGAGTTTGAGCATTGTACTAAGATTGTCTAATGGTTCGGAAGTCATCTATTCTCTTCTCATCGCAAATTCTCATAAAATTTAGAAAGCTTATCAAATATTATAGATGTAAACCAACCACATGGTATGTTAGTTGTATCAGTGTGTGTGTTGTTGGATGACCAAGTCTCTCCTTTAAAATGGAATAGATTAGGTTGCCTTAAAATATAATACCTAATTTCATATGATTAGTTAAGATGAATCTATTGCTAAAAAAATCTTTATATTTATTTCATACATCTATAACACCTAAATTTATATAATTTGTACAATTCATACATTTATACAATTTCGTAGAGCCGTAACTCTCCCTCTCTCTTATTTGTCATGGTTCTTCATTTTTAAACTTCGTTGCTGAGCTAATCCTAAATTTATATAACGACCTGCAATCAATTTTTAAATCAAGTTACAGCTCTGCGAAATTGTATACCCATCTACGTGCGACAAAAAAAAAGAGTTGTTATAACAAGCAAACAATAATTTTTAATTGTCAAGTTACTATTTTAAAAGTTACAATCAATTAAAAAGGCTTATACATAATAAAAAATAAATCTTGAAATGTAGTTAAACTTGGTTTAAATTTATGAAAATTTGACTATTAAAGTTGGATATTCTTTATTTATTCAATGAAATGTTTCTTCATAAGAATTTTTCATTTAAATGCTTTGTGGAGTATGTATGGAAAGTGCGGATGTGTTAATAATTAATTTAGACTTTTATTTTAGTGTGTGTCCATATTTAGTGCTTTAATTTTTTGTGTTCATGATCTTTTTTTTTTTTTTTTTTTATCTGATTATACAAAGTGTCTTCAAAGACTACGTTATCGCTAGTATATATATAATAGGTAGTATTTGTCAAGGAAAGAAAAAGGAATCACGGGTGTGTATTCCTGTGAACTAGCATGTTTGATATATATATATATATATAATATTTTTATTTAAAAGTTTTGTTTTATTATATAATTATAAATAGAATATATTATATTTTATTGTAAACCAATCTGGACCGTCTGTTTAAAGTAAATCAATTTGGAACGTTCATGGATTGGTTAATATTTAGTCCATTCTTCTATAAATAGAAGCTCATTCCTTCATTATTTCTTACGAATTCACTGAAACTCTAGAGAGAAAAACTGTAGAGAGGATTCTTCTTCTATAATCTTGAGCGTATTTCTTTAGCGTTTAAGAAAGTTTTGAGCGTAGTGCAAATTTTTTCAAGTATATCCCCGCCCTACCGCCGGAGTACTCTTCTTTATAAGGTAAGGGGTATTATTTTTTTCATATTCATGAAGAGAACTTCTGTTATTCCATTCTTTATTATTACATTGAAATAACTTTGATATACTGCTCTACCTTATACTTGGTGATTTTTGTTGTTATTCCATTCGTTATTATTCAGTTGAAACATCCTTGTGCATGCGTTTCTGTTACGGACTGATTCCGCCTTTATTATTACATTGTAATATCCTCATGCATGCGTTTCTGGCGGGACTGATTCCGTTATTTATAATTACATTGGAATAACTTTGTCTATCAAGCACCGCATGCATGGTGATTTACATTGTTATTTCATTCTTTATTATTACATTGGAATATCTCATCGGTCATGCGTATTACGCTTTGACCGGTTCCGTTATTTATTGTTCATTGGAATAACTTTGTCATGTCATGCAATCCGCATGCATGGTGATTTCTTTTGTTATTCCATTCTTTATTATACTCGGTTGGTTAAAGTTTTGATATCTATACTCCATGAAATTAGTGGAATATCCTTGATATTTAAGCTTCATCCAAATATCTTTCATGAAAATATTATTACGAGCATTCTTAAATTTTACTCTACAAATAAGTATCATGTTGACAATTTGGACGTTATTAGTTCTAGATAAATTAATTCTTGAACTTGTTTTATTGAATTCTTATATCATTGTCATCATCCTCATGTTTATATTTTGTTGAAAGTCATCTGTATTCGTAGTGCATAGATGGACTTGGTATGATTATGACCGAGGATTATTCGGTGTAATCATGGCCGTAATGTTACAAATGATGTGGTAAAAGTCCTCATTGGCCTGTAGTGCATTGATGGGCCGATGCTTATTGTCATGATCATGACCATTGATGAATACACGAATATCCTTGGCCGTAGTAGTCATGGATAATTTGTGGTTGTGATACTTATGAATATCCTCGGCCGTAATGCGGGATGAGGTGAATTATTTATTAAAAGAGTCCCAAATGATAAAAATGATGAAAAACCTTTTAAATCATAAAAGATAGTAGATTTTATTCTCTACTTGACTCTTTTAATGGATTGCGTGTTCACCTGCAGCTAAACTTGATGTCTATTATATTTTATCGGTTTAACATCATTGAAGACTAATGATAATTTATTCTCGCATTATCTTAGTCATAATATTTCTTCTTGGGCTAGTTGAGCTCACCCTTTCTTTCCTTTCGTTCTCTTGAGGAAATGAGAACGTGGCAAGGGACTAGTCGGGAAACGGAGTGACGGTCCAGATGATAGTATTAGCAGTCCTCACTATTCTGTTAAATAGTGTGACAATAAATATAATGAGGACTTATTCTAAGAGTGGATATTGTCTATAAGACAATATTTGTATTAAAATTCACAGCTTTCTTGTTGTATATTAAAGATTGTATCTGTATTCTGTATCATGTATTTGGCGACTCAGAATAGGTGATGTATACCTATTTTGGGGGCGTCACACATACAAAAATAGGGTTATCTGACATTAAACCTATCGATTAATGGAATTCCCGTAGTAAGCACCACGAAATGAATAGCAAAAGCTAAATGTTTTTAAAATTTACCAACCGCTGTAACATGTAGCGGTTTGGAACATTTTCTTTATATTTGACAAAGTGGACTCACGTTAAATTAAGTCGTTACAGCTTGTAGGCAGCGGTTAGTATATAAAAAAAAAATTATTTTTTTTATCTTTCTATCTGACAAAGTGGGACAACGAAAAAAATGTAAAATAATAATAATAATAATAATTTAAGACCAAGCCGCTTACGAACAGAATGGCCATATATAAAAAATTTATTTTTTATCTTTCTATCTGACAAAGTGGACTCACGTTAGTAAGTTAATTTGATCATTATTAAAATATAAACCGCTTCAAAGTATTGTTTTGGTATTCTACAACATGTAAGCAATGGGAAATATTTTTCAATCTTAGCCTTCCATTTAATTGATCCACGACTAACATGTTGGTTGTTAGAATAGTGATTTGGGCAATCGGTTGCCATGGATTGATTCCATATATATATATATATATATATATATATATATAGTGTGTGTGTGTGTGACGCTCTCAAAATAGGTATACATCACTCATTCTGAGTCGTCAAATACATGGTACAGAAAACAACTACAACTTTATTATTACAATTATCGTGCAAAATACGACAACACATACTGTGAGTTTAAATAAAAATATTCTCTTCTAGACAATATCCACACCCAAATAAAGTCCTCATTATAATTATTGATGCACTATTTTATAAAAATAGTGAGGATTGCTAAAACAATTGTCTAGGACCATCACTCTATACCCCGACTGGTTCTTGCTATATTCTCGCTTCCTGAGAAAAAAAATAGAACAAAAAGGAAAAGGATGTGCTCAACTAGCCCAGTAAAGAATATTATGACTAAGATAATATACAACAAATTATCCTTAGTCTTCAACAGGGAAAAATCTGATAAAATATAATAGACAACAAGTTTTAGATCAACAACTGCAGCGGAAACAACAATTCATTAGAAGAGTTAAGTAGAGAATGAAATCTACTATCATCTATGAATTTAAAAGTCTATCATTAATATTTTATTTCTGTAACATCAATTAATATACATCTTGAATCAAATATTCATCTTTGCACTACGGGCCAAAGATATTCATTTGTATCACCAGTTGGTCATGTTCATCTCAACACATGTTCATCTTTGCACTCTGAGGGCAAAGATATTCATCATGTAATCATTCATCTTTGCACTACTGCCAAAGATATTCATCAATATCACCATTAAGGACTAAGGATGATGAAAATATTTTGAAAAGCGAATCGAATGAGATAAAAGGACAAAGATTAGATATTAATTACTTTAGATAATTCAAGTTTAAAAATACTCCATAGTAAACTATAATGGAGTAAAATTCAAGAATGAAGATCAAAACATGGATACAATCAAAGATAGTAACCATAATAGACATCAGGAAAAAATAAGAGAAAATTTTATTTTTCGGTGAATATTGCCGTATTTGTGAATAGTGTCGTATACGTGAATAGTAACCCCGACAAAAAAAGGTAGAAATTTCACAATAAAATTCATATCAATATTTTAGCATAATGATATTGAAGAAAATAATATCCTTTACGAAGAAAATAATACCCCTTACCTCAAAATAACAAGATTTACGATCGTAATATCGGATGTAAAGCCAAGGAAACTTGCAACCAATAGCAACTCTAAAAGTATCTAAATACTCACAAAATACACTCGATAATATAGAGAGAAAACTTATTTACGTGTAATTTTAATTTTAACTAAGTACCCTATTTATAGGAAAATCTTTAGAAACATGAAAGGAGACTAACTTAATAAAATAATATATATATTTTTCTCCTTCTACGTCACCTACCAAGACCGACCCACGAGCATGCCAATTAAAAAAAAATTACAAAACAGCATGTCTTCAAACAAAAGTGGGTCCCACTTAATTTTAATAAAAAAATATTTAATTTCTGAAACTTCAATAATTCATAATAAATAGCCCTTTTGTCAGAAAAATATGAATTTTATGTCCATTCCATATGAAATCGAATTCTCTACAACTTTGTAGCTTTAAGTTTTTTCAAATTCCAAATAGAAAATATCTGAAATCCACAAACGGATGATTTTTAATACATTCATTCTGACAAAATACTGATAAAATATCTCAACATTAAATCCTTCAATTATATCCACATAAAAATAAATATTTCCTTCATTTATATCCACATAAAATAAATATTTTCTTACCATAAAAATCAATAAATAATTATTCACAAATAATATTACAGAATCACAATAATGACAACCAGACCGTTCCCAAAAAAGAGGGAGCTTTCCGATAAGGATTTCTCCTTACTGGCGCGCAATTAGGTGACCAAACCTCTTCTTGACAAAACTTTCTAGACATTGCCAATAATGCTATCTAATAATATTATTCAAATAATATGAATTATTGATCTGATAATAGGAAATATTGTGCCGTGATAATTATTGAAACAATAATAATATAAAATATCAACACAACAATTATTAAATCAATAACATAAAATATTGAACAGTAATTACTGTGATAATTATTGAGTAGTGTATTTTTACGTAAGAATCAATAATTTAAAAAATACTGTGCAATACTGTGTGCTACTGTGCAACCACGCGTATTACTGTATTTTAACCATTAGGTAATCCAACAGTGTTAACGGTAATATTTACGTCGTTATTTATAAAAACTCAAACTTGTTATTTTTTTCATCCGACAGTTATTCCGTTATGGGGCCCACAAATGGTTGCGCCGTCGTACGAATATTCTCCGATAACAAAAATATTTCACGACCAAACGAATATTCCCCGACAACAATGAATATTTTATAACCACTTGCTTAATTTATAAAATTTGTACATTTAACCCATAACCAAAGTATTATATCAAATTAACTCCTTATTATTTCAAGATAATGAATAGAAGAAATTTAATTTTATTTATAATAAGTTGGGGTCTTACATATAGGGTCAAGATCAGGTCCAGACTCCCGTACGGAACAAAAATTCGGACTTTTTTTTTAAAAAAAAAAATAACTAAAAAAAGTTTAATATTTTATGGAACTGGAATTTTCCATAATACAGTATTTTGGGCGTGATTTGGATACATATAACAAAACAGATCTGTACTATATAGATCTGTATCCAAATCACGCCCAAAATACTGTATTATGAAAAAATTCCAATTTTATAAAATATTAAAAAAAAATTTAATTTTTTATAGAGTGACCTTCGGGAGAAGTTTCAAGCCCGATTCGGGAGTAACAGGAGGCAAGGAAAGATCACAGCTTCCTCATGCAGTCGGGGCAGAAGTCGGATGAAAGCTTTGGGGTCGATCGTCGAAAGGTTTCGAGAGGTCAGGGGGGGTCGATGAGCGAGTTAAATTCTCCACAAGCCTCGGGATTCTTCCTTCTTGGTGCGAACATCGGAAATCAAAGAAGTTGATGAAGGATCTAGTGATCAACCCCCGTGATTTTGACAGAGGCCTTCCACCGAGAGTGAGGGGTCACATAGCAATAGAAGAGGCTATGGGAAATTTTAAACCCCACTCCCAATCTTACGAGAAGTCTAAAGATAGGGATAAAGAGAGTTACCAAAGGTCCGATAATCAGGGGAAGTTTGACAGCCATGGTAAGAAAAACTATAATGGGGGAGGTTCGGGCAGCGGAAGGCCGCCTTTCCCGAATAAGAATGTCAATAAAGTCTATACTACACTCAACACTGACCGGGCTAAAATATTAAAAGAGATGCGAAACAAACCGTTCTTCGAGCCAAGCCCAGTGACTCCGAAGTCTGGGAAGAGAGGTCGGGACAAATATTGTGCATACCATCAATGTCGGGGGCATACGACGGAGATGTATAATGATTTGAAAGATTTAATAGAAAAGAATGTCTAGAACGGACAACTGATGCAATATGTGGTCGGTCGGGAAGGTTCAGAGGCACCCCGAGAAGAGAACAGGGGGCCAACTCGAAACACAAACAAGCAATCACACCCACCGGCAGAGGGGTGATTGATGTAATTTACAGCCGAATTGGTGAGGCGTAACCTAAGGAAGGAAGAGGAGTGGACATCTTGAGGCCGTGTTGTCGGTAGCAAGTTCATCGCCCAGAAAGGACAGGGCTTACTCAGGAGTATCCATCTCATTCTCGGATGAAGACTATCCTACCGATCACATTGAACCACATGACGGGGCACTGGTAATAACAGCACAGGTCGGGCCAGTAAACATAAAAAGGATGATGATCGATAATGGATCATCGGTAGACATACTATATACGCACGCCTACCAGAGGATGGATTTAGAAGGGAAGAAGATGGAATTGGGAGGTGAGGGCCCGGTGTACGATTTTAGTTGGGACCCGGTGCATGATTCGGGCACCATTGAGCTACCAGTCAGGTTCGGCACAGCCCCCCAATAGTCGGAAGTTCTGGTCAGATTTTTTGTGGCACAGGTGGACTCGACATACAACGTTATCTTGGGGAGACCGACATTAGCAGCACTGCAAGCAGTAACGTCTATACCACACTTCAAAATTAAGTTTCCGACACCAAACGGGATTGGGGAGGTAAAAGGCGATCTTGACATTGCCCGAAGGTGCTATTGAAATACTTTAATTTCCTCAGGGGTTGGAGTCAGCAAACAGAAGCAGACGATGGCCATCGAGATAGAGCCCTTCACTGAAAGTAGTACTGAACCGATGGCACTGCCGGCAGAAGAAACAGAAGATGTTGAGTTGATACCGGGGAACACAGAAAAATTGATCAAGATTGGGGCAGGATTAACAGAACCGCTACGGACAAGGCTGATGAATCTGTTTCGGGTGTATGTCGATATCTTTGCTAGTTAGCCTAGCGACATGCCAGGGGTAAGTGAATCGGTAGCGCTACATAGGATGCATACAGACCTGAAGAGGAAGCCAGTAATACAAAAAAGAAGGATTTTTGCCCCGAAAAGGCAGAAGATCATAGATGAAGAGATCGCTAAACTGCTGGAGGCAGGATTCATTTTCGAGATTGACTACCCCGAATGGCTGGCAAATGTGGTATTGGTTCAGAAACAAAATGGGAAGTAGAGGCTGTGCATCGACTACACAGATCTGAATAAGGCATGCCTAAAAATATTATTAACGATGTCTAGAAGTTCTGCCAAGGAGAGGTTTGGTCACCTAATTGCGCGCCAATAGGGAGAAATCCTTATTGGAAAGCCCTATCTTTCCTGGGAACGACTTAGTCGATTAATAGTGTGAATAATAATAATGATGATGAAGTTTTGTTTTATTAGTATTATTAATGTAATAAAACAGAAAAGCTTTTTATATAAAACAGAATACTTTTATAAAGTTATTCTATAAATAGAATATATTATATTCTATTATGCATAGTGTTTTGCATAGTAAAATCTTTTATATCAAATGAATACTTTTATAAAGTTATTCTATAAATAGAATATATTATATTTTATTATGCATAGTGTTGCATAGTACTGCGTAGTATTTTGTATAGTAAAATCTTTTTATATAAAATGCAGAATACTTTTATAAAGTTATTCGTTTTATTATATTATAAATAGAATATATTAATTTTTATTTAAAAGATTTTGTTTTAAATATGGATGATCCGATTAAAAGTAAATCAATCGAACTGTTCATGAATTAGTTACTTATCAATCTATTCTTCATAAATAAAGCTCATTCCTTCATTATTTAAATACGAATTCAATGAAACTCTAGAGAGAAACTATAGAGAGAATTCTTCTTCTATAATCTTGAGCGTATTTCTTTAGAGTTTAAGAAAGCTTTGAAGCGTAGTACAAGTTTTCTTTGAGTATATCCTCGCTTCTATCGATTGAATACTCTTCTTTCAAAGGTAAGGGATATTATTTGTGTTGTACTATAAAGGGTATTATTTCTTTCGTATTCATGAAGAGAACTTACATTATTCCATTATTTATTATTTTGTTGGAATAACTTTGTATCTGGGGACTACCCTATACTTGGTGAAATTATTACATTATTCCATTCCTTATTATTACATTTGGAATAACTTTTATATATGAAAATGTCGCATACGTGGTTAAATTTTTACATTATTCCATTCTTTATTATTATGTTGGAATAACTTTGTTTATCTGAGCACCGCATATACATGGTGAAATTCTTCTATTATTACATTCTTTATTATTACAGCCGGAATATCACATCGTAATGTTTACGTGGACCTTGTTCCATTATTTATTATTCGCTGGAACATCCTGCTCGGTGCAAATTTACTTTGACCTTGTTCCGTTATTTATTATTTTGTTGGAATAACTTTATACATGCGCAAATCTGCATGCATGGTGATTTCATTGTTATTCCATTCTTTATTATTACATTGGAACATCCTGCTTGCGGTGCGAATTTACTTTGACTGGCTCGGTTACATTATTTATTATTACATTGGAATAACCTATCTATGCGATGCACCGCATGCATGGTGATTTCTGTTCTTATTCCATTCTTTATTATTCTGTTGGAATATCCTGTAGGTGCGTATTACGTCTGACCTGGTTCCGTTATTTATTATTTTGTTGGAATAACCTGTCTATGCGAAGTACCGCATGCATGGTGATTTCTTTTGTTATTCTATTCTTTGTTATGCTCAGTTGGTTAATGTTTTGACTTCTATACTCCATGAAATTAGTGGAATATCCTTGATATTTGCGTTTCATCCAGTATCTTTTCATGAAAATATTCTTCTGAGCATTCTTGAATTTTACTCTACAAAGAAGTATCATGTTGACAATTTGGACGTTATTAGTTCCTGGATAATTTAATTCTTGAACTTGTTTTATTGAATTATTATGTCATTGTCATGATGAGTTATGTCGGTTATTATGTAAAAACATGAAAGTTTCTTAGAAATCACAAAGGGTTAAAAATCAAATTTTGATAAAAATGGAACATGAAATTCAATTGATCATATCTCCTATTATATTTTGAATTTTTGAGTGTGGTCAAGTTCTAGAGTTAGATCTATGAGTTATATAACTTATCCAAGTGGAATCACTGGAAAAGGTGTTTTAGATTTTCGTGTGGACTGATTTTAGCAAAGCAAGAAAAACTAAAAAAAATGAAAAAAGCAACTACCCAGATTTTTAAAAGGGCATTTTCGATAAGGAATTAATTAGAAATTAATTTTTGAAAAATAGTAAATGAATTTTAAAAATTCCGAAAAAAATATATGTTCATTATAAGACTATATTCTGCTAAATCCCAAAAAAGAAATATTTTTGGGACTGATTTGGTATTTTTCATGAAAATACATTAGTTATGAGTATATGTGTTAAATATGATATGTAATGTAACAAAATTGAAAAATAGGATTTTATGGCTTGGAAATCCTATATAAGGTATATGCAGATTTTTGATAAGGGATTTGATCATCGGTGATGAAATCTTATGAGTATGGCCTTCTTTGAATGATTAAATGCATTATTTGGTAAAGTGTAAACAATTAAAATAAATTATTTATAAGTTTAGAGGTGATTAAAATATTATTATAATATTAATAATATTAGGTTATGAGTTTATTAAGTGATTGATAATATTTGGATAAATTTAAAGTCTTTAATATTTATCCTTGTTTTAGTGTGATTAATGCTTATATCATTGTCATCATCCTCATGCTTATATGGTAATAAAAGTTATCTTTGGCTTACGTGCGAAGATGGACTGTTGTTTATTGAATTATATATCTTTGGCTTACGTGCAAAGATGGATTGTTGATTATTAGTTTTATTGTTTTATATCTTTGGCTTACGTGCAGAGATAGACTTGGTATGATTATGACCAGGGATTATTCGGTATAGTCATGACCATTGATGATTTAAAGAATATCCTTGGCCCGTAGTGCAGGGATGATTCGATGATGTGGTTTATTTATTAAGCTGAGTCTCAGCGATAAAAAATTGATGAAAACATTTTAAATCATAGAAGATAGTAGATTTTATTCTCTACTTGACTCTTATAATGGATTGCTTGTTCCGCTGCAGTTAAACTTGATGTCTATTGTATTTTATCAGTTTAACATTGTATAAGACTAATGATAATTTATTCTACATTATCTTAGTCATAATATTTCTTACTGGGCTAGTTGAGCTCACCCTTTCTTTCATTGTTCTCTTCAGGAAATGAGAACGTAGCCCAGACTAGTCGGGGAACGGAGTGATGGTCCGAGATGGTGTATTAGTAGTCCTCACTATTCTGTAAAATAGTGTGATAATAAATGTAATGAGGACTCTATTTGAGAGTAGATATTGTCTAGAAGGCAATATTCCTGTTTAAACTCTCAGTTTATGTTTTGTCATATTTTACACGACAGTTGTATAATTAAGTTGTATTTGAATTTTGTACCATATTTTTGATGACTCAAGATGGGTGATGTATACCTATTTTGGGGGCATCACAGTTGGTATCAAAGCTTAGGGATATGATCCCTGGCTGAGATGTGAGATAAGAACTAGGAGGGGAGAGACGGGGAATTCCTTCACTAGTATGACCTACCTAAGTTTATTTGGTATTTAATTGGTCGGTCAGAGTATAGGGATAATATGTGATATGTCAATTAACTCTTGTTTTGTGACAGTGTTTGAAAATGGCATTTGAAAATGTTGACATAAGCAATAGAGCAAAATAATATGACTGTATCGCAGTACGAGGCCAAGTTTGCGGAGTTATCCTGGTTTGTATCCCATTTGGTCAGTAATGAGGAGCGAATGACGCGAATGTTTCTAAGAGGTTTGAAACCCGATATACGTAAATACCTTATTTCTCATAAACTTTGTTTATATTCAGATGTTGTAAATAGGGCTCAGTTATTGGAGCGCGATAATGAGTTAGCTCAACCAAAAGGTAACGACCAACAACACGATAATAATCGTACCGGTGGCAACGACCATCAGAAAAATGATGACCATCGTGGGGGAAATTATCATGCCAAGAATGGTAACCACTTGATGGTAATCATGGCCAAGATAATAAAGTGGAAATTTCAAGAAGAAGGTCATTTAGCTCGATTTTGTCAGTATAGTGAAGTCAAGTCTAGTTTGGGACGGTGGCACCAAAGGCGAATCTGGACAAAACAAAGCTCGGCGGTTTCGGGAAGAGCATTTTTATGACTACTCGAAAAGAAAGTAACTTGAACGGTTAAGTTATGCAGGGTTAGTTAATTATAAATTTTACAAAGTCTATACCTTATTGAATCTGGATTTCTACCCATTCTTTTATCTCTCTTGATTACGTTCAACGTTTAAATTTGACCCTAGAGAAGTTAGACTTTGACTTATCGGTTGAAGCTCCGTTAAGAGAAACCTTCATTACATGTGCTATCCAAGTCTTGGATGAGGGTCACAATTTTGAATGATATTTCTATTGTTAATAAATTTCCTGACGTATTCTTGAAGACTTCTTAGCCTACCCAGAGCGTGAAATCAAATTTTGTATTGACCCCAATACAAAACCCATTTCTTCAACCCTTAAATATTTCTTCAACCAAAACGAACGTATAATGCGTCAAAGACGTTGGCTCGAGCTGTTGAAGATTACGATCATACCATTCAATACCAACGTGGGAAAGCGAACGTGGTAGCTGACGTGTTGAGTAAAAGATCGTATGCATTTACAAGTGCGATGTTGTTAAACACAAAAAAATCCTATTTCGTATAACTTACAAATGATGAAGATAGAGTTAAAGACTCTAGGGACCCACGTGAAGATAACGAATATACGAGTAGAACCGACTTTAGTCGATAAAGTTAAAGCCGCTCAAGCTACAGACCTGGAGCTGATGAACATGAAGAAGAAGGTTTAAGAGGGCGTTATTTGAAACAACAAGAGTTGCTGAAGAGAGGAAATCTGAACCCTCGATTTAATTGGCCCATTTAAAATGCTCGATCGAGTAGGAACTGTGGCCTATAGACTCGCTTTACCACCAAGTATGTCTCGTGTTCATAACATTTTTCACGTATCGATATTACGTAAATATGTGGACGACCCGAATCACATTATTGATTTAGAACTGGACGAGATAGCGGATAATTTAACGTATGAAGATGTACCTGTTAAAATCCTGGAATGTATTCAACACTCAAAGGTTATACCTCAAGAGTTAGAATCGGACAAAGTGTCCTCATCTGCTCGGCATACCAGGTACGTACGTAAATTTCGAAGGTAAAATTTCATAAGGAAGGGAGATTTTAAAACCCGAAATTTTACGAATAAAGATTTAAATTTCTCGAAATATTTTTTTTAATATTATGGAGTGAATTTGATATAATGTTATAGTTGTGGGTAATATTTATAAATTTTGCAAAGTATGCAAGTTGTTATATTATATTCGATTGGTCGAGGAATATTTGTACTACGGCACAGTCATTAGTGGACCCCTCAACGGAATTATTGTCGGATTGAGAAAATGACAAAAATATTTTACTAAAAATAACGGCGGAAGTTTTACTGAATAATCTTTGTTGAACTACTTTCGGTAGTAAAAAATGCGATGTCTGGCGTGGTTGCATAGTAGCACACGGTATTAATTATTGATGCTTACGTGAGAAGTCAATCGGTTTTGTTTAATTATTGCTTCAGTAATTATTGCATAGTATCTCACGTTATTTGATTCAATTATTGTCGATATTTTATATATTATTAAATCAATAATTGAGCTAACAAAGTTGTTAATATTATTATTTGTATTATTAACGATGTCAGAAGTTACGCGAGGAGAGAGTTTGGTCACCTAATTGCTGGCATGATAGGGAGAAATCCTTATTGAAAGCCCCTCTTTCCTGAGAGGACGACACAGGTGGATTAATAGTGTGAATAATAATAATGATGATGAAATTTTGTTTTATTAGTATTATTAATGTAATAAAAACAGAAAAAGCTTTTATATAAAAATGTAATACTTTTATAAAGTTATTACATAAATAGAATATATTATATTCTATTATGCGTAGTATTTTTCATAGTAAAATCTTTTTATATAAAATGAATACTTTTATAAAGTTATTCGTTTTATTAGATTATAAATAGAATATATTATATTTTATTTAAAAGATTTTGCTTTAAATATGGACCGTCGATTAAAAGTAAATCAATCTCTGACCGTTCATGAATTAGTTACTTATATGTAGTCCATTCTTACATAAATAGAAGCTCATTCTTTCATTATTTCAATACAAATTCACCAAACTCTGAGAGAGAAACTATAGATAGAATTCTTCTTCTATAATCTTGGCGTATTTCTTTAGAGTTTAAGAAAGCTTTAAGCGTAAGTCTGAGTTTTCTTCGAGTATATCCTCGCCTACTATCGATTGAGAATACTCTTCTTTCAAAGGTAAGGGATATTATTTGTTGTACCTATAAAGGGGTATTATTTCTTTACGTATTCATGAAGAGAACTTATGTTATTCCATTCTTTATTATTTTGTTGGAATAACTTTTATATCTGAGACTACTACTATACTTGGTGAAATTCTTACATTATTCCATTCCTTATTATTACATTTGAATAACTTTTGTATATGCAAAATATCGCATACATGGTGAAATTCTTACATTATTCCATTCTTTATTATTATGTTAGAATAACTTTTGTATATCTAAATCTGCGTATATCATGGTGAAATTCTTCTATTATTACATTCTTTATTATTACATCCGAATATCCTATTTGTGCGTTCTGTGGGACTGTTCCATTATTTATTATTACATTTGGAACATCCACGCTTGGCAAATTTCTTACGACTGGTTCCGTTATTTATTATTCATTTGGAATAACTTTGTCTGTCTGCATCTGCGTGCGTGGTGATTTTGTTGTTATTCCATTCTTTATTATTACATTTGGAACATCACAGCCGGTCAATTTACTTTGACACCGGTTCCGATTATTTATTATCCTGTTGGAATAACCTATCTATGCGATGTACCGCATGTATGGTGATTTCTGTTCTTATTCCATTCTTTATTATTACATTGGAATATCACATGTAAGTCGTATTACGCTGACACGTTCCGTTATTTATTATTACATTGGAATAACTTTTAATGATCTGGCGCTATCTGCATGCATGGTGATTTCTTTTGTTATTCCATTCTTTGTTATGCTCAGTTGGTTAAAATTTTGAATTCTATACTCCATGAAATTAGTGGAATATCCTTGATATTTGCGCTTCATCCAGTATCTTTTCATGGAAATATTCTTCTGAGCATTCTTGAATTTTAATCTACAAAGAAGTATCATGTTGACAATTTGAACGTTATTAGTTCCTATATAATTTAATTCTTGAACTTGTTTTATTAAATTATTATGTCATTGTCATGATGAGTTATGTTGGTTATTATGTGAAAACATGAAAGTTTCTTAGAAATCACAAAGGGTTGAAAATCAAATTTTGGTGAAAATAGAACATGAAATTCAATTGACCACATCTCCGATTATATTTCAAATTTTTGAGTGTGGTCAAGTTCTATAGTTAGATCTATGAGTTATATAACTTATCCAAGTGGAATCACTGGAAAAGGTGTTGTACATTTTTGTGTGGATTGATTTTAGCAAAGCACGAAAAACTAAAAAAAATGGAAAAAGCTACTGACCAGATTTTTAAAAGGGCATTTTCGGCAACTTAATTTGTGAGAAAAATTCCGACCTTTTGGGACATGAAATTATATGGTATAAAGTAGCTCCTGTCCAAAAATGAGCTCATTCTGACTTAAAATGAACAAGTTATGACCATTTCAATATTTAGGTTTTTCCGACGAAAAATGCTATAACCGGAGTTCTATAACTCCGATGACCATGGAATTTAAACTGGAAGATCACGTTAACATTTGTAAGATATTGTCAAGATTTGGGAATTTCTGGAGTTAAACTTGAGGTAGCTAATTTCTTAAGGAATTAATCATAAATTAATTTTTGAAAAATAGTAAATGAATTTAAAAATTTTGAGAAAAATATATGTTCATTATGGGACTATATTCTGCTAAATCTCAGAAAAGAAATATTTTTGAAACTGATTTGGTATTTTTTATGAAAATGCATTAGTTATGAGTATATGAGTTAAATATGTTATGTAATGTAACAAAATTGAAAAATAGGATTTTATGGCTTGGGAATCCTATATAAGGTATATGCAGATTTTTGATAAGGGATTTGATCATCGGTGATGAAATCTTATGAGTATGGCCTTCTTTGAATGATTAAATTCATTATTTGGTAAAGTGTAAACAATTGAAATAAATTGTTTATAAGTTTAGAGGTGATTAAAATATTATTATAATATTAATAATATTAGGTTATGAGTTTATTAAGTGATTGATAATATTTGGATAAATTTAAAGTCTTTAATATTTATCCTTGTTTTAGTTGATTAATGCTTATATCATTGTCATCATCCTCATGCTTATATGCATTGAAAGTTATCTTTGGCTTACGTGCGAAGATGGATATTTGTTTATTGAATTATATATCTTTGGCTTACGTGCAAAGATGGATTGTTGATTATTAGTTTTATTGTTGTATATCTTTGGCTTACGTGCAGAGATGGACTTGGTATGATTATGACCAGGGATTATTCGGTATAGTCATGACCATTGATGATTTAAAGAATATCCTTGGCCCATAGTGCAGGGATGATTCGATGATGTGGTTTATTTATTAAGCTGAGTCTCAGCGATAAAAAATTGATGAAAATATTTTAAATCATAGAAGATAGTAGATTTTATTCTCTACTTGACTCTTCTAATGGATTTCTTGTTCCGCTGCAGTTAAACTTGATGTCTATTACATTTTATCAGTTTAACATTGTATAAGACTAATGATAATTTATTCTGGATTATTTTAGTCATAATATTTCTTACTGGGCTAGTTGAGCTCACCCTTTCTTTCATTGTTCTCTTCGGGAAATGAGAACGTAGCCGGGACTAGTCGGGGAACGGAGTGATGGTCCGAGATGGTGTATTAGTAGACCACACTATTCAGTAAAATAGTGTGATAATAAATGTAATGAGGACTCTATTTAAGAGTGGATATTGTCTAGAAGGCAATATTCCTGTTTAAACTCTCAGTTTATGTTTTGTCATAATTTTACACAACAGTTGCATAATTAAGTTGTATTTGAATTTTGTACCATGTTTTTGACGACTCAAGATGGGTGATGTATACCTATTTTGGGGGCATCACAGTTAGTATCAAAGCTTAGGGATATAATCCCTAGCTGAGATGTGAGATAAGAACTAGGAGGGGAGAGACGGGGAATTCCTTCACTAGTATGACCTACCTAAGTTTATTTGGTATTTAATTGGTCGGTCAGAGTATAGGGATAATATGTGATATGTCAATTAACTCTTGTTTTGTGACAGTGTTTGAAAATGGCATCTGAAAATGTTGACATAAACTATGGAGTAAAATAATATGACCGTATCGTAGTACGAGTCTAAGTTTGCGGAGTTATCCCGGTTTGCATCCCATTTGGTCGATAATGAGGAGCGAATGACGCGAATGTTTCTAAGAGGTTTGAAACCCGATATACGTAAATACCTTATTTCTCATAACTTTGTTTATATTCAGATGTTGTAAATAGGGCTCAGTTATTGGATCAAATAATGAGTTAGCTCAACCAAAAGGTAATGACCAACAACACGATAATAATCGTACCGGTGACAACGACCATCAGAAAAATGATGACCATCGTGGGGGAAATTATCATGCCAAGAATGGTAACCACTTCGGTGGTAATCATGGCCAAGATAATAGAAGTGGAAATTTCAAGAAGAGAAGGTCATTTAGCTCGATTTTGTCGTATAGTGAAGTCAAGTCTAGCTGGGACGGTGGCACCAAAGGCGAATACGGACAAAACAAAGTCGGCGGTTTCAGGAAGAGCATTTTTTGTGACTACTCAAAAAGCGAGTAACCCGAACGAAGTTAGCACGGGTTAGTTAATTATAAATTTTTACAAAGTCTATACCTTATTAGATATCGATTCTACCCATTCTTTTATCTCTCTTGCTTGCGTTCAACGTTTAAATTTGACCCTAGAGAAGTTAGACTTTGACTTATCGGTTGAAGCTCCGTTAAGAGAAACCTTCATTACATGTGATATCCAAGTCTTGGATGAGGGTCACAGTTTTGAATGATATTTCTATTGTTAATAAATTTCCTGACGTATTCTTGAAGACTTCTTAGCCTACCCAGAGCGTGAAATTAAATTTTATATTGACCCCAGTACAAAACCCATTTCTTCAACCCTTAAATATTTCTTCAACCAAAACGAACGTATAATGCGTCAAAGACATTGGCTCGAGCTGTTGAAGATTACGATCATACCATTCAATACCAACGTGGGAAAGCGAACGTGGTAGCTGACGTGTTGAGTAAAAGATCGTATGCATTTACAAGTGCGATGTTGTTAAACACAAAAAAAACCTATTTCGTATAACTTACAAATGATGAAGATAGAGTTAAAGACTCTAGGGACCCACGTAAAGATAACAAATATACGAGTAGAACCGACTTTAGTCGATAAAGTTAAAGCCGCTCAAGCTACAGACCCGGAGCTGATGAACACGAAGAAGAAGGTTCAAGAGGGCGTTATTTTAAACAGCAAGAGTTGCTGAAGAGAGGAAATCGCAACCCTCGATTTAAATGGCCCATTTGAAATCCTCAATCGAGTAGGAACTGTGGCCTATAGACTCGCTTTACCGCCAAGTATGTCTCGTGTTCATAACATTTTTCACGTATCGATGTTACGTAAATATGTGGACGACCCGAACCACATTATTGATTTAGAACCGGAAGAGATAGCGGATAATTTAACGTATGAAGATGTACCTGTTAAAATCTCGGAATGTATTCAACACTCAAAGGTTATACCTCGAGAGTTAGAATCGACGATGAAGTGTCCTCATCTCTTTCGGCACCGTGCGTCGTAAATTTTTGAGGCGAATTTTCATAAGGATGGGAGATTGTAAAACCCCAAATTTTACGAATAAAGATTTAAATTTCTCAAAATATTTTTTTTAATATTATGGAATGAATTTGATATAATGTTATAGTTGTGGGTAATATTTATAAATTTTGCAAAGTATGCAAGTTGTTATATTATATTCGATTGGTCGAGGAATATTATTTTAAATGCAAAGACACCTGATCATTGGTGGACCCCACAACGGAATTATTGTCGGATTGAGAAAATGACAAAAATATTTTACTAAAAATAACGGCGGAAGTTTTACCGTTAATCTTTGTTGAACTACTCGGTAGTAAAAAATGCGATGTCTGGCGTGGTTGCGTAGTAACTGCGGTATTAATTATTGATGCTTACGTGAGAAGTCAATCGGTTTTGTTTAATTATTGCTTGATAATTATTGCATAGTATCTCACGTTATTTGATTCAATTATTGTCGATATTTTATATATTATTAAAACAATAATTGAGATAACAAAGTTGTTAATATTATTATTTGTATTATTAACGATGTCTAGAAGTTACGCGAGGAGAGGTTTGGTCACCTAATTGCGGCATGATAGGGAGAAATCCTTATTGAAAGCCCCCCTCTTTCTCAGGAATGACACAGTCGATTAATAGTGTGAATAATAATAATGATGATGAAGTTTTGTTTTATTAGTATTATTAATGTAATAAAATGTAAAAACTTTTTATATAAAATAGAATACTTTTATAAAGTTATTCTATAAATAGAATATATTATATTCTATTATCGTAGTGTTTTGCATAGTAAAATCTTTTTATATCAAAAGAATACTTTTATAAAGTTATTACTATAAATAGAATATATTATATTTTATTATGCAAAGTGTTGCGTAGTGCTGCATAGTGTTTTGCATTGTAAAATCTTTTTATATAAAAAGCATACTTTTATAAAGTTATTAGTTTTATTAGATTATAAATAGAATATATTATATTTTATTTAAAAGATTTTTCTTTAAATATGGATAGATTCGATTAAAAGTAAATCAATCTGGATAGTTCATGAATTAGTTACTATGCGATCCATTCTTCTATAAATAGAAGCTCATTCCTTCATTATTTCATACGAATTCAATTGAAACTCTAGAGAGAGAAACTATAGAGAAATTCTTCTTCTATAATCTTGGCGTATTTCTTTAGAGTTTAAGAAAGCTTTGAAGCGTAATCTGAAGTTTTTTCGAGTATATCATCGCCTCTATCGGTTGAATACTCTTTTTCAAAGGTAAGGGATATTATTTGTTGTACTTATATAAGGGTATTATTTCTTTCGTATTCATGAAGAGAACTTCATTATTCCATTCTTTATTATTTTATTGGAATAACTTTTGTATCTGAGGGACTACCATATACTTGGTGAAATTATTACATTATTCCAATCCTTATTATTACATTGGAATAACTTTTATATATAAAAGTATCGCATACATGGTGAAATTCTTACATTATTCCATTCTTTATTATTATGTTGGAATAACTTTATTTATCTGAATGTATCGCATACGTGGTGAAATTCTTCTATTATTTTGTTCTTTATTATTACGTTGGAATATCCTCATGCGTGCGGTTCTGTAGGACTGATTCCATTATTTATTATTACATTGGAACATCCTGTTTGCAAATTTACTTTGACCTGGTTCCGTTATTTATTATTCTATTGGAATAACTTTATACATCGCGAAATCTGCATGCATGGTGATTTCATTGTTATTTCATTCTTTATTATTACATTGGAACATCCACATGGGTGCGTAATTTACTTTGACCTGAGTTCCGTTATTTATTATTCTGTTGAAATAACTTTTGTCATGCGACGTCTGCATGCATGGTGATTTCTGTTGTTATTCCATTCTTTATTATTACATTGGAATATCCGCATCCGGTTAACGTACGTACGCTTTGACACAGTTCGTTATTTATTATTATTACATTTGAATAACCTCTCATACATCTGCGATCTCGCATGCGTGGTGATTTCTTTTGTTATTCCATTCTTTTTTATACTCGGTTGGTTAATGTTTTGACTTCTATACTCCATGAAATTAGTGGAATATCCTTGATATTTGCGCTTCATCCAAATATCTTTTCATGGAAATATTCTTACGAGCATTCTTGAATTTTACTCTACAAAAAGTATCATGTTGACAATTTGGACGTTATTAGTTCCTGGATAATTTAATTCTTGAACTTGTTTTATTGAATTATTATGTCATTGTCATGATGAGTTATGTTGGTTATTATGTGAAAACATGAAAGTTTCTTAGAAATCACAAAGGGTTGAAAATCAAATTTTTGTAAAAATGGAACATGAAATTCAATTGACTATATCTCCTATTATATTTTGAATTTTTGAGTGTGGTCAAGTTCTAGAGTTAGATCTATGAGTTATATAACTTATCCAAGTGGAATCACTGGAAAAGGTGTTGTAGATTTTCGTGTGGACTGATTTTAGCAAAGCACGAAAAACTAAAAAAAATGGAAAAATCTACTGCCCAGATTTTTAAAAGGGCATTTTTGGCCACTTAATTTGTGAGAAAAATTTTGACTTTTTGGGACATGAAATTATATGGTATAAAGTACTTCCTGTCTAAAAATGAGCTCATTCCGACTTAAAATGAGCAAGTTATGACCATTTCAATATTTAAATTTTTTCGACGAAAAACGCTATAACCAGAGTTCTATAACTCCGATGACCATGAAGTTTAAACTGAAAGATCATGTTAACATGTGTAAGATCCTACCAAGATTTGGGAATTTCTGGAGTTAAACTTGAGGTAGCTAATTTCTTAAGGAATTAATTAGAAATTAATTTTTAAAAAATAGTAAATAAATTTTAAAAATTCCGAGAAAAATATATGTTCATTATAGGACAATATTCTGCTAAATCCCAGAAAATAAATATTTTTTGGGACTGATTTGGTATTTTTCATGAAAATGCATTAGTTATGAGTATATGAGTTAAATATGTTATGTAATGTAACAAAATTGGAAAATAAGATTTTATGACTTGGGAATCCTATATAAGGTATATGCAGATTTTTGATAAGGGATTTGATCATCGGTGATGAAATCTTATGAGTATGGCCTTCTTTGAATGATTAAATGTATTATTTGGTAAAGTGTAAACAATTGAAATAAATTGTTTATAAGTTTAGAGGTGATTAAAATATTGTTATAATATTAATAATATTAGGTTATGAGTTTATTAAGTGATTGATAATATTTGGATAAATTTAAAGTCTTTAATATTTATCCTTGTTTTAGTTTGATTAATGCTTATATCATTGTCATCATCCTCGTGCTTATATGGTGATGAAAGTTATCTTTTGCTTACGTGCGAAGATGGACTGTTGTTTATTGAATTATATATCTTTGGCTTACGTGCAAAGATGGATTGTTGATTATTAGTTTTATTGTTGTATATCTTTGGCTTACGTGCAGAGATGGACTTGGTATGGTTATGATCAGGGATTATTTGGTATAGTCATGACCATTGATGATTTAAAGAATATCCTTGGCCCGTAGTGCAGGGATGATTCGATGATGTGATTTATTTATTAAGCTGAGTCTCAGCGATAAAAAATTGATGAAAATATTTTAAATCATAGAAGATAGTAAATTTTATTCTCTACTTGACTCTTCTAATGGATTGCTTGTTCCGCTGCAGTTAAACTTGATGTCTATTGTATGTTATCAGTTTAACATTGTATAAGACTAATGATTATTTATTCTGCATTATTTTAGTCATAATATTTCTTATTGGGCTAGTTGAGCTCACCCTTTCTTTCATTGTTCTCTTCAGGAAATGAGAACGTAGCCGGGACTAGTCGGAGAATGGAGTGATGGTCCGAGATGGTGTATTAGTAGTCCTCACAATTCTGTAAAATAGTGTGATAATAAATGTAATGAGGACTCTATTTGAGAGTGGATATTATCTAGAAGTCAATATTCCTGTTTAAACTCTCAGTTTATGTTTTGTCATATTTTACACGACAGTTGTATAATTAAGTTGTATTTGAATTTTGTACCATGTTTTGGCGACTTCAAGATGGGTGATGTATACCTATTTTGGGGGCGTCACGGTTAATATCAAAGCTTAGGGATATGATCCTGGGTGAGATGTGAGATAAGAACTAGGAGGGAGAGCGGGAATTCCTTCACTTTAGTATGACCTACCTAAATTTATTTGGTATTTAATTGGTCGATCAGAGTATAGGGATAATATGTGATATGTCAATTAACTCTTGTTTTGTGACAGTGTTTGAAAATGGCATCTGAAAATGTTGACATAAGCAATGGAGCAAAATAATATGGTATCGTATCGCGATCTGAGGCCAAGTTTGCGGAGTTATCCTGGTTTGCATCCCATTTGGTCGATAATGAGGAGCGAATGACGCGAATGTTTCTAAGAGGTTTGAAACCCGATATACGTAAATACCTTATTTCTCATAAACTTTGTTTATATTCAGATGTTGTAAATAGGGCTCAGTTATTGGAGCGCGATAATGAGTTAGCTCAACCAAAAGGTAACGACCAACAACACGATAATAATCGTCACATCGTGGCAACGACCATCGAACAATGATGACCATCGTGGGGAAATTATCATGCCAAGAATGGTAACCACTTGATTGGTAATCATGGCCAAGATAATAGAAGTGGAAATTTCAAGAAGAAGAAGGTCATTTAGCTCGATTTTGTCGTATATAGTGAAGTCAAGTCCAATTTGGGATGGTGGCACCAAAAATCGGATCTGAACAAAACAAAGTCGGTGGTTTTAGGAAGAGCATTTTTCGTGACTACTCAGCGAGTAACCCGAACAAAGTTAGCACGGGTTAGTTAATTATAAATTTTTGAAGTCTATACCTTATTAGATCTGGATTCTACCCATTCTTTTATCTCTCTTTACTTGCGTTCAACGTTTAAATTTGATCCTGAGAAGTTAGACTTTGACTTATCGGTTGAAGCTTCAGATTAGGAAAACCTTCATTACATGTCTTATCCAAGTCTTGGATGAGGGTCACAGTTTTGAATGATATTTCTATTGTTAATAAATTTCCTGACGTATTCTTGAAGACTTCTTAGCCTACTCAGAGCATGAAATCAAATTTTGTATTGACCCCAGTCCAAAACTCATTTCTTCAACCCTTAAATATTTCTTCAACCAAAACGAACGTATAATGCGTCAAAGACGTTGGCTCGAGCTGTTGAAGATTACGATCATACCATTCAATACCAACGTGGAAAAGCAAACGTGGTAGCTGACGTGTTGAGTAAAAGATCGTATGCATTTACAAGTGCGATGTTGTTAAACACAAAAAAAACCTATTTCGTATAACTTAAAAATGATGAAGATAGAGTTAAAGTCTCTAGGGACCCACGTGAAGATAACGAATATACGAGTAGAATCGACTTTAGTCGATAACGTTAAAGCCGCTCAAGCTACAGACCCGGAGCTGATGAACACGAAGAAGAAGGTTCAAGAGGGCGTTATTTTAAACAGCAAGAGTTGCTGAAGAGAGGAAATCTCAACCCTCGATTTAATTGGCCCATTTGAAATCCTCGATAGAGTAGGAATTGTGGCCTATAGACTTGTTTTACTGCCAAGTATGTCTCGTGTTCATAATGTTTTTCACGTATCGATGTTACGTAAATATGTGGACGACCCGAACAACATTATTGATTTAGAATCGGACGAGATAGCGGATAATTTAACATATGAAGATGTACCTGTTAAAATCCTGGAATGTATTCAACACTCAAAGGTTATACCTCAAGAGTTAGAATCGGATGAAGTATCCTCATCTGCTCGGCATACCAGGTACGTACGTAAATTTTGAGGGTGAAATTTCATAAGGAGGGGAGATTGTAAAACCCCAAATTTTACGAATAAAGATTTAAATTTCTCGAAATATTTTTTTTAATATTATGGAGTGAATTTGATATAATGTTATAGTTGTGGATAATATTTATAAATTTTGCAAAGTATGCAAGTTGTTATATTATATTCGATAGGTCGGGAAATATTCGTTGTGTCGGGGAATATTCGTATGATGGCACAGTCATTGGTGGAACCCACAATGAAATTATTGTCGGATTGAGAAAATGACAAAAATATTTTACTAAAAATAACGGCGAAAGTTTTATCGTTAATACTGTTGAACTACTCGGTAGTAAAAGTACAGTAATACGCGTGGTTGCATAGTATCACACGATATTAATTATTGATGCTTACGTGAGATGTCACTCGGTTTTGTTTAATTATTGCTTTTGTAATTGTTGCATAGTATCTCACGTTATTTGATTCAATTATTGTCGATATTTTATATATTATTAAATTAATAATTGAGATAACAAAGTTGTTAATATTATTATTTGCATTATTTACGATGTCTAGAAGTTACGCGAGGAGAGGTTTGGTCACCTAATTAATTGCGCCAATAGGGAGAAATCCTTATTGAAAGCCCCCTCTTTCCTGGGAACGACACAGTGATTAATAGTGTGAATAATAATAATGATGATGAAGTTTTGTTTTATTAGTATTATTAATATAATAAAAGCAGAAAAACTTTTATATAAAAATGAATACTTTTATAAAGTTATTCATAAATAGAATATATTATATATTATTATGCATAGTGTTTTGCATAGTAAAATCTTTTTATATAAAAATGAATACTTTTATAAAGTTATTCTATAAATAGAATATATTATATTTTATTATGCATTGTGTTGCATAGTACTGCATAGTGTTTTGCATAGTAAAATCTTTTTATATAAAATGAATACTTTTATAAAGTTATTCGTTTTATTATATTATAAATAGAATATATTTTATTTTATTTAAAAGATTTTGCTTTAAATATGGATCGTCCAATTAAAAAAAGTAAATTAATCTGGACCGTTCATGAATTAGTTACTATCTGCATCTATTCTTCTATAAATGAAGCTCATTCCTTCATTATTTCATACGAATTCAACTGAAACTACAGAGAAAACTATAGAGAAATTCTTCTTCATAATCTTGGCGTATTTCTTTAGAGTTTAAGAAAGCTTTGGCGTAGTACAAGTTTTCTTCGAGTATATCCTCACCCTATCAGTCGGAATACTCTTCTTTCAAAGGTAAGAGATATTATTTGTTGTACCTGTAAAGGGTACTATTTCTTTCGTATTTATGAAGAGAACTTCTGTTATTCCATTCTTTATTATTTTGTTGGAATAACCTGTATACGGTGACTACCCTATACTTGTTGAAATTTTTCTGTTATTCCATTCCTTATTATTCTGTTAAAATAACCTATATATGAAAAGTATCGCATACATGGTGAAATTCTTCTGTTATTCCATTCTTTATTATTATGTTGGAATAACTTTGTTTATCTGCAATCTAGAATACATGGTGAAATTCTTCTATTATTCTCATTCTTATTATTACTCGTTAGAATATCCTCGTGCGTGCGCGTTCTGGCTTTGACCGGTTTCATTATTTATTATTCTCATTGAACATCCTGCTTTTGCAAATTTCTTTGACTTGGTTCTCATTATTTATTATTACATTGGAATAACTTTATACATGTGAAGTAACGCATGCATGGTGAATTCTGTTGTTATTCCATTCTTTATTATTTTGTTGGAACATCCTGTCGATGCGAATTTTGCCTGACCTGGTTCCTTTATTTATTATTCTGTTGGAACAACCTGTCTATGCGATGTACCGCATTCATGGTGATTTCTGTTGTTATTCCATTCTTTATTATTCATTTGGAATATCCCGTCGGTCGGTATATTACGCTTGACACGTTCCGTTATTTATTATTACATTGGAATAACCTCTCGCATCTGCACAAGTACCGCATGCATGGTGATTTCTTTTGTTATTCCATTCTTTGTTATACTCAGTTGGTTAAAGTTTTGACTTCTATACTCCATGAAATTAGTGGAATATCCTTGATATTTGCGCTTCATCCGGTATCTTTTCATGGAAATATTCTTCTGAGCATTCTTGAATTTTACTCTACAAAGAAGTATCATGTTGACAATTTGGACGTTATTAGTTCCTGGATAATTTAATTCTTAAACTTGTTTTATTGAATTATTATGTCATTGTCATGATGAGTTATGTTGGTTATTATGTGAAAACATGAAAGTTTCTTAGAAATCACAAAGGGTTAAAAATCAGATTTTTGTAAAAATGGAACATGAAATTCAATTGACCATATCTCCTATTATATTTTGAATTTTTGAGTGTGGTCAAGTTCTAGAGTTAGATCTATGAGTTATATAACTTATCCAAGTAGAATCACTGGAAAATGTGTTGTAGATTTTCGTGTGGACTGATTTTAGCAAAGCACGAAAAACTTAAAAAATGGAAAAAGCTACTGACCAGATTTTTAAAAGGGCATTTTTGGCCACTTAATTTGTGAGAAAAATTCTGGCCTTTTGGGACATGAAAGTATATGGTATAAAGTACCTCCTGTCCAAAAATGAGCTCATTCCGACTTAAAATGAGCAAGTTATGACCATTTCAATATTTAGGTTTTTCCGACGAAAAACGCTATAACCGGAGTTCTATAACTCCGATGACCATGAAGTTTAAATTGGAAGATCACGTTAACATGTGTAAGATCTTGCCAAGATTTGGGAATTTCTAGAGTTAAACTTGAGGTAGCTAATTTCTTAAATAATTAATTAGAAATTAATTTTTGAAAAATAGTAAATGAATTTTAAAAATTCCGAGAAAAATATATGTTCATTATAGGACTATATTCTGCTAAATCCCAGAAAATAAATATTTTTGGGACTGATTTGGTATTTTTCATGAAAATGCATTAGTTATGAGTATATGAGTTAAATATGTTATGTAATGTAACAAAATTGGAAAATAGGATTTTATGGCTTGGGAATCCTATATAAGGTATATGCAGATTTTTTATAAGGGATTTGATCATCGGTGATGAAATCTTATGAGTATGGCCTTCTTTGAATGATTAAATGAATTATTTGGTAAAGTGTAAACAATTGAAATAAATTGTTTATAAGTTTAGAGGTGATTAAAATATTGTTATAATATTAATAATATTAGGTTATGAGTTTATTAAGTGATTGATAATATTTGGATAAATTTAAAGTCTTTAATATTTATCCTTGTTTTAGTTTGATTAATGCTTATATCATTGTCATCATCCTCATGCTTATATGGTGATGAAAGTTATCTTTGGCTTACGTGCGAAGATGGACTGTTGTTTATTGAATTATATATCTTTGGCTTACGTGTAAAGATGGATTGTTGATTATTAGTTTTATTGTTGTATATCTTTGGCTTACGTGCAGAGATGGACTTGGTATGATTATGACCAGGGATTATTCGGTATAGTCATGACCATTGATGATTTAAAGAATATCCTTGGCCCGTAGTGCAGGGATGATTCGATGATGTGATTTATTTATTAAGCTGAGTCTCAGCGATAAAAAATTGATGAAAACATTTTAAATCATAGAAGATAGTAAATTTTATTCTCTACTTGACTCTTCTAATGGATTGCTTGTTCCGCTGCAGTTAAACTTGATGTCTATTGTATTTTATCAGTTTAACATTGTATAAGACTAATGATAATTTATTCTGCATTATCTTAGTCATAATATTTCTTACTGGGCTAGTTGAGCTCACCCTTTCTTTCAATGTTCTCTTCAGGAAATGAGAACGTAGCCGGGACTAGTCGGGGAACGGAGTGATGGTCCGAGATGGTGTATTAGTAGTCCTCACTATTCTGTAAAATAGAGTGATAATAAATGTAATGAGGACTCTATTTGACAGTGGATATTATCTAGAAGACAATATTCCTGTTTAAACTCTCAGTTTATGTTTTGTCGTATTTTACACGACAGTTGTATAATTAAGTTGTATTTGAATTTTGTACCATGTTTTTGACGACTCAAGATGGGTGATGTATACCTATTTTGGGGGCATCACATACTATGTCAGCCACATTCTTCGAGACGTAGAGACAAGATATCCAAACCTAGAGAAATTCGTGTATGCCTTGATCATTGTAAACAGAAAGTTTCGGTATTATTTCCAAGGTCGGATGGTAGTGGTATATACGGATCAGCAGTTAAAGAAAGTACTGCACAAGCCAGAAGTTTCGGGTCGGTTTGTCGCATGGGCGATGGAATTAACTCAGTTTGCTATAGAGTATCATCCCCGAACGACAATCAAGGGTCAGGCATTGGCAGACTTCATAGTGGAATGCTCTTTCACGGAACCAGACGTAAACACAGTGGCCGAAACCCAGTAAGGGCAGACCTCGTGGACTTTATGCGTGGATGGATAATCGACTTCAGACGTCAGTGGGGCAGGGGTCATTCTAACAAGTCCCGAAGGGTTCAAAGTCCAGCAGGCAATTCGATTTCAGTTCAAGGCCACAAACAATGAAGCAGAATATGCGGCCATCCTAGCAGGGATACGGTTCGCCCGGAGCTTGGAAGTGCAGAAGTTGGTCATCTACAATGATTCGCACCTGGTGGTCAAGCAGTTATTGGGGGAGTATGAGGCTCGGGGGGCAAGAATATCAAAGTATCTGGCCGAAGTAAAAGATAAGCTCACATACTTCGCATCGCACAATTGTCAGGGAGTCGATCGATCAGATAATACGGTAACAGATGCCCTAGCCAGGTTGGCGACCACTAAAGTAGGCTCCTTCCACGGATCGATATATCTGAAGGTCTTAGAACGGCCAAGTGTACCGAAGACAGATGTACTAGCTCTGGACCGACTTGACTGTTGGCTTACACCTTATATCTCCTACTTAGCAAATGGGAACCTACCTTCGGACCGAATCCTAGCGAGAAAAATCAAGCACCAAAGCTCAAACTTCGTCCTCATTGACGGGGATCTGTACCGAAGGGCTTTCAGTTCTCCCCTACTCAAATACTTAACTCCGTCTAAAGCAGACTATACACTCCGGGAAGTACATGAAGGGATTTATGGGGATCACATGGGGGCCAACTCACTAGCGCACAAGATTTTGAGGCAGGGGTATTACTGGCCGACTATCTATACGGAGGCCAAGGAATTCGTCAGAAGATGTCCCAAGTATCAACTGAACAACACTATCCCACATCAACCTCCCGAAGAGCTGTATTCGGTCCTATCCCTGATTCCCTTTGCTGTATGGGGAATTGGCATCCTAGGGCCTCTGCCGAAGGCCAAGGGACAAGTTAGTTTTGTGATCGTGGCTATCGACTATATGACAAAATGGGTCGAAGCCAAACCACTGCAGAAGATCACTGAACAAGAATGCCTGAAATTTTTCAAAGAATGAGTCGTTTATTATTTCGGTATCCCGATGGCAGTGGTCTTTGATAATGGCAGACAGTTTGTGGGGTCAAAGTTTGAAGGCTTTCTGAAAGAGTTGGGAATTCAGCACCGTAAGACTTCAGTCGCTCATCCTCGATCGAATGGTCAAGTAGAAGTGACCAACCGAACCCTGCTCAACGGGATAAAAAGAAGGTTGGATGAATTAAAGGGTCGATGGCCCGAAGAGCTACTCAGTGTTTTATGGGCATATCGGACTACGCCGAGGACAACAACTGGGGACTCTCCGTTCCGACTGGCATACGGGACCGATGCACTCATACCAGTTGAGATCGGATTCCCCACTCTTCGAGTCAGTCAGTACAAAGAACTATACAATGATGAAGGTTTGAAAAAAAAATTAGATCTGCTGGAAGAAGTTTGGGACTCAGCTATGATGAGGTTGGCTATCTACCAAGAGAAGAACAAATTTTGACACTACAATCGGAAGGTAAAACCGAGGAGGGTTTGAGTTGGAGATTTGGTCCTTCGAGTCGAGGCATCAACCCCCGTAACAACGGCAAGTGATGCCTAACTAGGAGGGGCCATACTGGTAGTAGAGTCTTGAAGTCGTACATAACGGCTTCGAGCGATGGATGGTTCTAAGTAAAGAATACATGGCATGCTGGAAGACTTAGAAAATTTTTCCAGTAATAGTTATGTCATTCTTTTCTTTATCCATGTAACCGTTTCAATTTTTAATGAAATAAATGAAAGTTATCTTTGGAGATGTTTATCTTCATCTATATTCATGCGTTTTTCGGTGTATAATCAAATAAACATCGGGCTTAAACCGATCAAAAAGTCAAAGACGACCTAGCTGATCGGTAAAAGTCACGGTATAATCGATCGAGATCGCAATTACGAATCGAGATAAACTTGAACACAACTGATCAGAAGGTTCGAAAAGACACAACTGATCAAGATAAGTCTCGAGTATAACTGATCACAAAAATTTACAAACAAAACTTTTTGTATTTCATATCTTCAAATTTTTACAAACCTCGATCGTGTAAGATTCGGGTAAGGTACAAATAAAGAAAGAAATGAAAGGCACAAAAATACAAGTCCTAACCAGAGCTATTCGGGAGGAGGGTTATCCCCGGCCTCGGATTCTTCATCAGACGAGTCGAGGAGGGAGGTATCGAACCCAGCAACAGCCAATTTTGCCCGAGCCTTTTCACGATAAGCTTCATACCCTTCACCAAACTGGGCCATGACCTTATCATTCAAAGCATCTGACTCTTCATATTCGGTAATGGCTTGCTGTTGGGCCTCGAAGATTTTTTCTAGGAAAGCGTTGACGTAGCAGTTAAGGCGTTGTTCTCTTCGATCACTTGCATCATTTTGTCATGCATCTCGGAGAACTTCTCGGTGATGGCATCGATAGCTTTCTCTCGATCCTTGACCTCCACAGACAGATGATCCCTCTCCTCCAGAAGTCTCTTGGAATGACCTTCAAGGCCGACGAACTCTTGCTGAAGCAATGAATATTGGGCTTTGAGTTCCTCAGCATGACGTTCAGCTTGGATCTCCTTATTTCGGGTCTCAGCATGGAGATCCTGCTCCTTCTTCAGGTCCGAGCGCAGACCACCAACCTCAGCTTCGAGCAATTGCACATCCCCCCTTAGCTGAACTTCCTTCTTCGTGGTTCGGGCGAGGGGAGGGATGGCTTGGGAAAAGATCGCGTTGGCCTACATACAAGGCATACATCGGCTAGGGAAACCATATTATAAGTCTACATGAGCAAATTAAAACTTAGAATTACCTGGCACTGGGCACGGACATAGGCGACCAGGTACTCTTCGGAGGAGAAACCCTTGAACCGCTCGTCATCACCCAATAATTTGAAGTGATCGAAGAGGGTGAAGGGAAATACTTCCGAAGGCCCCTTCGGCCAACAAGTGTTTGGCGTTCCTTGAGAAGAGCTCGGTTGAGAGGTGGGAGTCGGAGTAAGAAGGGGTTCGGCCTCCATAACCGGTTGCTCGAAAGCTTCAGCCACGCGTGGCTTTTTCGGCAAAGGTTCATCTTCAGTCTCTTCCGAGTCCTCGATCACCTCCATTTGTGGGGGGGGGGGGGAATCGGTTTCGGTATCACTGCAAGGGGGGTTTTGATCGGGAGCTTTGTCGATGGCTTGGAAGGCTTATTCATCTTCTTCAACTGCGAAATTTTCTCAGCCCGACTCATTTTCAGAGCGGCTTTGACGGTGGGCTCGGCAGTAGAAGTTGGACGAGCCGGGCCCGAAGTAGAACCAATTGAAAGTTCAACGATCGGAATGATTTCTTCCTCGGCCATCTCATCGGTGATCGGGAGGCGAATCGGCTCGATGGTAATGGGAAGAGGAGTTAAGGATTCAACCGCCCCTTCGGGTTTGAAAATCGTCACTGCATAACAAGGAGGGGGTTAGAAAATCAATTAGTATGAAACGACCGAGAAATAACCAAAGTTGACAAAAGGGGGTTCAGAGTAGGACACTTACGCCCGTGTTGGTACAGCCAGCTTTCGTTGGATAAGACCCTCAAGTTCAACTCGGTCTTGTTCCATTTCTTGTAGAACTCTTTGAAGGAACCAGCCCGGTCCTTTCAGAATTTGGACACTTTGGAGATAGGATCCTCGGGGTGGGCCCAATTCAGGAGAAGTTTGAGGTCGGTCCCTTTTACAAAAATCCATTGTGGATGCCAACCTTTGTTGCTCGACGGAGTTTTGATAGGGACAGTTCGGCTTGGTTGCTTGTTTAGCTAACGAAGGTCGGGTTCTTTGAACCGACCGATGGTGAACAGGGCGAAGAAGAAGTCAAGATCGGGGGTGATCCTGATCTCGTGACACATGGCAATGAAAGAAATCAACTGGATATACGAGTTCGGCACGAGTTGTGCGAACCTGATCCCCACAAAGCCGAGGAAAGTTGAGATGAAGTCATGAAGAGGAAACTGAAACCCGTATCTCAATAGATATAGGGGTACGACGACCCACTCACCTTCGGGTCTCCAGAACATCCTCTCATTTGGTGTGGGTACCCGAAGTTTGTACTCCCTTGGAATGTTGAACAAGGTTCGGATCTCTGATATTTGAGAAGGGAGAACGGTAGATTGGGTGTTGATGTGGGAAAACTCCGTTTCAGAGTGATAAGCATTTCGGATTTTGGCTTCGGGGCTAATCGGAGTGGAGGAGATGGAGGAGGTAGGGGCGTCAGGTGGTGGTGTTGGCAGGTCCACTGGGACTTGATCAGTAGTCAGAATGGGGGTAGGAGTCATAGAATCAAGGATGTTTGGAGTTGTTTAGCAACAGAATCAGCCATGGCAAGAAATGCTAGCAGGAATGAGCTCAAAATCAAGGAGAAATTAAGAACAGGATACTCACCAGAAATCGCCCTTGCCAAAATTTTTTAGCAGATAGTTTGAAATGAAGAAATCTGGGAAAAGTGATAATGATGGGGGGAAAGGGGGTTTTTATAGGTGTAGTCACACGCTACCCAAGGGCGGCTATTAAATGCTCAAGGTGGGACCAAACATAGAAAGACGTGCAACGTTTCAAGAAATGAGGACGAACCGCTTGGGTTTCCCAGATAGCTCATCATTAGCTGTCGTGACCTTTCGAATACCTAACCTTTCAAGTGTCTAATTATAAGTACATTATAACAAGAGACTGGGGGCAACGTTCGGGAGCATTTTACCGACCTTCAAGTGGGCCGAAAGCCTGACACTAGAAGGGGTTCGTGAGCCCATCGGGTCGAAGCCCATGGGTGAGCTGATGGTGTTCGGGGTCGACATCCGAGTCCTTTGGGCTGAAGCCTTACCCCGGTGTAAGATGTTCGGGGTCGGGTCTTCGAGTCCTTTGGGCCGAGGCCTAGACCCGATGGGGAGTTCGGTTGGGTTGGGCCTGTGCAGTGGGGATTTCCTGCGCACAGAGCCTGGAGACCTAATCATAATTGAATAAGGTAACTCCAAAGGTAGTGATTGGATTGGATTCCACTTGCACCTTTTAAGGAGATTGTGTTGGACCCGATTTATGGTAACTACCATGACTAGGAGTCCTAATCCGACTCGGAGAAGGATTCTAAAGGTGGTGAGTACTATAAATACAAGGCCAGAGTTACAATTAACAAGTAATACCTACTTTTGAGCACTAAACACTTAGCCTCTATTATTAAACCTTGTGAACGGCATGTACTCATTCTCACACCAGAGCTATCCCAGCCCCCGGCGGCACAAGCCGTTAAGCTTCCGTGTGATCTGTTATTGTGCAGGTTCTAACACGTGGATTCTGTGATTGGACGCGCCGGTGAAACTTAACGTTAATAATTGTGTTGGTTTTATTTTAATATATGAATGAATCGATGGATTTGTATGGATGTTGGTTTATTTATAGATACTATTGTGTGTTGGGATATAAAACAGGTACAAATAAATACTGTTGTGAGTTGGAAAATCTCCAAAATAATTAATTTTTTTAAAAATTTTATAATCAGCGACCGTATGCGGTGGCTAATACTTATCAGCGATCGCTGATGATTTTGGAGTGTTAGCGACCGCTTCGGTCGCTAATGTTGGTCGCTGACACGTGGGCTATGTCACCTTTAACACCTAACACTCACGGTGACTTAGCTTAGCGACGACATCAGTCGCTATAGGGTGGTCGAGGATATATCGATCGCTAATAGTAGTCGCTGGGATCCATACATCGACCAGATTATATGTGTCTGCTATTAGCGACCATAGTCAATCGCTGATATACATCTGTGACCGAGTACAGACTCTAATAGGCGATCGCAAATTAACTTTTTTCTTGTAATGTACAATGAAGTAAAATATCCTAGAAACAAAATTGACTCTATAAAAAATTTCTGGAAGCGCTATGTGACGCCCCTAAAATAGGTATACATCACCTATTCTGAGACGCCAAATACATGGTACAGAATACAAATACAATCTTAAATATACAACAAGAGTTGTGAGTTTTAATACAAATATTATCTTCTAGACAATATCCACTCTCAGAATAAGTCCTCATTACAATTATTACCACACTATTTCATAGAATAGTGAGGACTAATAATGCTATCATCTGGACCGTCACTCCGTTCCCCGACTAGTCCCTGCTACGTTCTCATTTCCTGAAGAGAACAATGAAAGCAAAAGGGTGAGCTCAACTAGCCCAGTAAAAAATATTATGACTAAGATAATGCAGAAAAAAATTATCGTTAGCCTTCAACAGTGTCAAACTGATAAAATATAACAAACATCAAGTTTAACTGCAGCGGAACAAGCAATCCATTAAAAGAGTCAAGTAGAGAATAAAATCTATTATCTTTATGATTTAAAAAGGTTTTTTATCACTTTTATCGCTGAGACTCGGCTTAATAAATAATCCACATTATCCCTGCACTATGGCCAAGGATATTCATTAGTATCACGACCACAAATTATCCATGCACTACGGGCCAGGATATTCGTGTATTCATCAATGGTCATGATCATGCCAACAACTCCCATCAATGCACTACGGGCCAACGAGGACTTTTACCACATCATTTGTAACATTACGCCATGATTATACCGAATAATCCTCAGTCATAATCATACCAAGTCCATCTACGCACTACAAAGGCTACATATGACTTTCAACATAATATAAACATGAGGATGATGACAATCGATATAAGAATTCAATAAAAACAAGTTCAAGAATTAATTTATCCAGGAACCAATAACGTCCAAATTGTCAACATGATACTGCTTTGTGGGGTAAAACTCAAGAATGCTCGGAAGAATATTTCCATGAAAAGATACTAGATGAAACGCAAATATCAAGGATATTCCACTAATTTCATGGAGTATAAAAGCCAAAACTTTAACCAACTGAGTATAATAAAGAATGGAATAACAAAAGAAATCACCAGTATGCGATAATCGCATATACGAAAGTTATTCCAATGTAATAATAAATAACGAGAACCGTGTCGTGCGTGAACTCACAAACGGATATTTCAACAGAATAATAAATAATCGGAACCAGTCAAAGTAAATTTACGCGAAGCGGATGTTCCAACAAAATAATAAATAACGGAACGGATCATGCGCGAAACGCACGCATGATGTGATATTCCAATGTAATAATAAATAACGGAACCGGTCAAAGTAAATTCGCACTTGACGAATGTTTCAACGAATAATAAATAACGAAACCAGTCGTCGCAAGTAAAACGCATGCATGTGATGTTCCAATGTAATAATAAAGAATGGAATAACGTAAGAATTTCACTATGTATGTGGTATTTCACATGTATGAGTTATTCTAACATAATAATAAAGAATGGAATAATGTAAGAATTTCACCAAGTATAGGGTAGTCACAGTATATAGGTTATTCAATGTAATAATAAAGAATGGAATAACAGAAGTTCTCTTCATAAATACGAAAGAAATAATACCCTTTACCTTAGAAGAAACTGAATATAGGAGTAGTGAAGTAGCAGAATACTTTTCTTCTTTCTCTCTATAGTTTCTCTCTCTAGAGTTTCAATGAATTTGTAAGAAATAATGAAGGAATGCGCTTTTATTTATAGGAGAATGGACTAAATAGTAACTAATTCATGAACGGTCCAGATTGATTTACTTTTAAACGGACGGTCCTTATTGATTTATTATGCAGTATTAATAAAATATTATAATCAAACAAAATCTTTTAAATAAAATATAATATATTCTATTTATAATCTAATAAAACGAATAACTTTATAAAAGTATTCTGTTTTATATAAAAAAAATTACTATGTAAATACTATGCGGTACTTTTACTTAAACACTATGCATAATAGAATATTATATATTCTATTTATAGTCTAATAAAACAAATAACTTTATAAAAGTATTATGTTTTATATAAAAAGCTTTTCTATTTTATTACATTAATAATACTAATAAAACAAAATTTATATATATAATATATATATATAAACTTCCGTGACTTCATAAAAAGACACCTCAATATATTTAACAACATTTATCATCATTATTATAATTCACAATATTAATCGACTGAATCGTTCCCGGAAAGAGGGCTTTTCAATAAGGATTTCTCTCCATCAGTGCCGCAATTAGGTGACCAAACCTCTCCTCGGCGTAACGCCTGTACATCGTTAATATTGCAAATAATAATATTAATAACTCAGTCATCTCAATTATTGATTTAATAATATATAAAATATCGACAATAATTGAATCAAATAACGTGAGATATTATGCAATAATTACTGAAGCAATAATTAAACAAAACTGAGTGACTTCTCACGTAAGCATCAATAATCAATACCGTGTGCTACTATGCAACCACGCATATTCCTGTACTTTTAACACCGAGTGTTTCAAAACGGTAAAACTTCCGCCATTATTTTCATAAAATATTTTTGTCATTTTCTCAATCCGACAATAATTCCGTTGTGGGGTCCACCAATGATTGTGTCGTCGTACGAATATTTCCTGTTAAAACGAATATTCTCCGACCAATCGAATATTATATAACAACTTGCGTACTTTGCAAAAATTATAAATATTACCCACAACTATAACATTATATCAAATTCATTCCATAATATTTAAAAATGATATTTATAGAAAAATCATCTTTATAAAAAAAAGTTGGGGTCTTACAACCTCCCCTTCTTATGAAATTTCGCCCTCGAAATTAGAGTACATACCTGGTATGTCGAAGAGGTAAGGATACCTTAATTTCATTTCAGATTCTAACTCCGAGGTTATTTCCTCAACATCGTGGTTTCTCCACAAAACATTGACTTGAGGTATAATCTTGGAGCGTAGAATATGTTCCTTCTTATCCAAGATTTGAACAGGAACCTCTTCATACGTTAAATCTTCTGCTATTTTATCTGGTTCTAACTCAATAATGTAGTTCGGGTCTTCCACATATTTACGTAACATGGATATATCAAAAACGTTATGAACACGAGACATACTTGGCGGTAAAGCGAGTCTATACGCCACAGTTCCTACTCGATCGAGGATTAAAAATGGGCCAATGAATCGAGGATTGAGCTTTCCTCTCTTTCCAAATCTCGTAACTCCTTTTCATGGAGCAACACGTAACAACACATGATCTCCAATATCGAATTCCACGTCCTTTCGATGAAGATCAGCATAACTCTTTTGTCGATCTTGTGAGATTTTTATACGTTGCCGGATCGTTTGTATCTTTTCCGTAGTCATACGTCCGGTCCCAACAACGTTGCTTCACCCACCTCATCTCAGCATACTGGAGAACGATTCGTATTTGTAAAATAAGCAAACAATTTGAGTTCGATTCGTACTTGCTCGACTAAAAGTTTGATTCTAGCTTGAGTCGAAATATAAATGATTCATATATGAGCAAATTTTAAAGTTCAATAAATTATTCGAACCGTCTCAAAATACAATTTTCTATTGATACTCGAATTATATTCGTTCGAAAAGTTTAAATTGTTCAGGCTCGATTTCAGATCGTGTTAGACTCGGTAGATAAACGAGTTTCATTCAAACTTTATTTTATACTCAATAAATTTTATAAATCAAATTTTACGAACTCAATACTCGGCTCGACTCAGTTCATTGACACTTTTAAGTAAAAGAAACGAAATCAATAAAATGTATTACTTTTAAAAACTTAATTAACTAAAAATTAACATATATAATGACTTTAAAATTGGGTTACAACTTAAATGATTAAAAGTGTCATTCAAGTTACAATTTTCTCTCGTCTTTCAATTACTGTGGGTCCCCTAAGGGCAACACCACTAGGAGATCTTAGGATGGTTTTCTTTTACACCATCAATAATTATTCTGGGCTATAGCGACAAGTGAACCGTCGCGATAATTTAAAAAATCCGTTGTCATAGCCCTACTGTATAATATACATCTGTGTAGTGTATATACATATAGCCCTTAAAATATATATATTATGAGATGAAATGTTAAAGATATATTTACATACAATCAAAATATGTGGGTGATTGGTGAATGAAGTTTATTGGAAGTATTATTGATATGGCCATATTAGAGGGTTGACTTACTTAACTCCACATAGCGATCGGGTTCCAAAACCTCCATTTTTAATCACAAACTAACAATCACAAACCAACAAGCTCTCCTTGCAATACCTGCAAGTCCATGGCTTCTTCTTCTTCTTCTTCTTCTCCTTCCTTGTCTCCTTGCTGGCATGTGTTCTTGAGTTTTCGAGGTGAATTGCGGAAAACCTTTATTGGTCATTTATACAATGGTTTAAAAGAAGCAGGAATCCGAACTTTTATAGATGAAGACGCACTCGAAAGGGGTGAAGAAATATCGGCAGAATTGCCAAAAGCAATCCAAGATTCGACCATGTCTATCATTGTTTTCTCAAGAAATTATGCTTCTTCAAGTTGGTGCCTTGAGGAGCTCGTAGAGATTCTTGAATGCAAGAGAACAATGGGACATTACGTACTTCCTGTGTTTTATGATGTTGAACCAACAGTTGTACGTTACCAAAAGGCTAGTTTTGCAGAAGCTTTTGAACGCCATAAAAAACGATATAAACATAAGGTGGAGGGGTGGAAAGCTGCACTAAACAGAGTTGCTGATTTATCAGGATACCATCTCCAAAATGATGCAAATGGGTGCGTAATCCTCCTTTTTTATTTATTTATTATTATTAGTTTTATTACAATACTCAGATCTGTCAATCGAGAAGAAATTTTTATGTGATAAGAAATTTTTTCTTATAAAAATAGCAGTTTCCCAACTGAATTTTATCAAATTTTCATTCTTTCCACAGTAAGGTACAACTAGTCGTTCAATTCCACCACCAGAAACCTTCATTCTCTCCTCAGATTGGATTGTGTGTATATGTATACGTGTGTGTATATATAATTTAAAATATGAGTAAAAGATATTTTAGATCGATTTAAGATATGTTACAACATCATTTTTGTCAATTTAATAATCTAACCGTACAAATGTAATGATCATACAAAAATATGTAACATCATTTTGTCAATTTAATAATCTAACCGTACAAATGTAATGATCATACAAAATATAACATTATGTAAAATTTCGTTTGACTTATGGCATTGAAATATTATTTTTTAATACTGTAAATAAGTATATATATTTTGACAACTCATATTTAAGTAACTTCTATTGTTACACAGTTGTTGATGCATAACCTCAAATTAAACAAAATTTTACATAATATTATATTTTTACATGCTGATTATATTAATGTGGTCAGTTTATTAAGTTGAAAATCAAATGATATTGTATTAGAAGTGACATATTTTATCTAAGTCGATCTAAGATGGGTTCTAGTCTTAGAATATTAATCATTGTATTACTTAAATTTAATTTGAGTGAATTTATATAAAAGAAATTGATATTTTCACAAGTAAAAATGATAATTACACAAAATATTAATTCGCTGTATCAATTTTCAATTTGAAAGTATGTCAGTATACTTTCAAAAAGTCCATAATGATTTTACAAATTGAAACTAGGGGAGTATCTTTAGCAAATTTGAGCATCAGATCCCCACCCATCTACCCACCCATGTGCAATTCTTTGTTGATTCTGTTGGTGTACCCAAAAGTTCTATGTTTATTGTTGACTACCCCAATTCAGGATTCCCAAACCCTTACCAAAGAGTGAAGAAATCAAAGTCTACCGGAGAATATAGTGTATCTATAGATTTTGGTCTTTTGGGTTTCAAAATTGAAAGACCCAAGTCTTGGATAGTCACCAATGTGGGTTTTGAAATTGAAAGACCCAAATCTTGGGTAGCTACTAATAATAAAGAAAAAGAAGATGATGCTGAAGAAGGTACGTACAACTCCTGGTCTTTCTGTTCCCACCATTTTTTCTCTCTCCGTGTATAAATATATAATGAGTTCTTTATGAATTGAACTTCTGACATCATAATTGGAGCCTTTGGAGGAGTTTTGAGTGATGATGATTAGTGGGTTTGCCAATCATTCTTCAACAGAAGTGCTTGAGAAAGTTAATAGGGTATGGCTATGAAATTATCTATATAAATGATTCCAAAAAATAAGGATTCTTTTGCATTGTTGAAGAATTAAGCACTCAACAAATTGCAAAGCAACTGCACTCAAACTAGTTTGGATTCAAGACATTGAAGTTAGCTTGGAAGGGGACAAGGTATTAATGTCTGATCCCTCAACTAACTGGCAAGGCAAGGGAAACACAATGCATCTGTAAAGATTCGGATCCAAACACCAATTAGGAATAACCTCAATTGTCTATCCAAGAGCACCAGTTGGGTTATCTTGGCTTATTCAAAAGTCATGACAATCTGTCACTTGTTAGTAATCTAGGTAAAAATCTTGATTTTTTAATAAGGTTAGCTAGCCCGTTTCTTTTGTGCTGGTGAAAAAGGGGTAGGAGTGATATAGGCTAAAGATATTGAATTTATCTTTCGTCCATATTGTTTACCATGCCAGGATAAAGAAATCCTTGGGGGCCTTTTTGCTTTGCCATACCATATTATAAACCTTATTCACATGCAGGATTCTAGAATTGGCTCCTACGAGTTCTAAGGTGGCTCCCACCTTTCCATAAGGTGTAGCACTTAGCCCTGCATAGGACTTACTTCCTAGTTAGCCAGGGCTTTGCCTTGATACCATTTGTAACGATCCAGGTCTGAACCCGAATCCGGAATAAGGCTCAATCCACTGTCCAAGAGCACCAGTTGGGTCATCTTGGCCCACCATAGTTTTCCCCAAAAGTCATGATAAGTTATTGGTACTTTAAATAGTAATGTTGAAACCTTATACACGTATCAATCTAACATGCATGTTTTGATGTCGGACTGTGGTACTTTAACAAGAGTAAAAAAACAACTTTTTAAGGTCGGGGCAAGGGGATTCTAGTAATAAATAAAAGTAAGGTTGTGCCATATCTAGGATTGCTACATGCTCTTGTCATTACTGATCAGCCTTGGACTGACATAACCATGAATTTCATATAGGCATTGCCATTGTCAAATGGTAAAATTGTGATATAATTTATCATTGCAGACTTAGTAGCTTAATTCATATCCCTTCAACATCCATTCACATGAATCATGTTAGCCGCCGAAAGATTCATATGAATTAGTATGTGACAAAACTAATGGTCAATCTAGTATTGTACTCAGTCTGTGTAGCACATCCCCATGCACTCATTTGGTTCCACATAATAGAACTGTGCCTCATGAAACTAATTTCTTGTAAACATGTCATTGTCATATAATCATTTTGCTTTAACTTTCTCTGACATAAAATTGACAGGCATGAAGCAAATCTCATCAAATTAATTGTGAAGGATGTTCTACCAAAACTAAACCGCAAAGACTGGAATGTTGTCACGTATCCAGTTGGAATAGATTCCCGTGTCAAGGATATATATCCACAACTAAGCATTGGGACAAGCGATGTCCGTTTCATTGGAATTTATGGGATGGCAGGAATAGGCAAAACCACAGTTGTTAAAGATATCTATGATAGAACATTCCACCACTTTGAAAGAAGCTGCTTTCTTGAAAATGTTAGAGAAGCTTTAAAAGAACCCCATGGTCTACATTCTTTACTGAATCAACTTATTATTCAACTTGTGAAAGTAAAGAATTTTAAGTTTGCTGGTGTCGATAGAGGAATCTTTTTGCTGAAACAAACACTACGTTCAAAAAGAGTTCTCATTGTTCTTGACGATTTGGACCAATTAAGCCAATTGACACCATTTGCAGGAGATTCGAAGTGGTTCAGTTCAGGAAGTAGAATCATCATCACAACTAGAGATGCTTGTCTACTAGATAAAATTCAAATATTAGATTTGAGATACGAGGTGAAGAAATTGGACAATAATGAGTCTTTGGAGGTCTTCAATCGGCATGCATTTAGAAATTCCAACCCACCTACAGAAGACTTTATGGAGCTTTCGAGACGTTTTGTAAAGTACATTGGAGGCCTTCCATTAGGTCTTCAAAAAATTGGTTCTTTTTTGTTCCAAAAAAACATGTTTGTATGGAAACTTTCCTTTGAGACATTCCAAATAATTCCTATAGACCAAATTCAGGAGAAACTTAGAATAAGCTATGATACACTGGATGATGAAAACGTACAGAACATCTTCCTTGATATTTCATGTTTTTTTATCGGAATGGACAAAGATGATGCGATAAACGTATTGAATGATTGTGATTTTTCTGTTGAGAATGGAATTAGTACTTTGATGGGAAGATTTTTACTAATAACTGATGGGAGAAATAAATTGGGGATGAATGCTTTGATTCAGGATATGGGTCGGAACATTGTTCGTAACGAATCCATTAAAGAGCCTGAAAACCGCAGTCGATTGTGGTTTCACACGGATGCATATGACGTGCTAAAAAATCTAAAGGTAAAAACCAAACACTGTAAAAATGTTAGGTGCTGAAAAGATTATTTTGTACAGTTATATGTTTGACATTTAGATTAGTGTTCTCTCCTTCCTCTCTTTTATATATGCACAAATAATTTTGTTCACTCTTTTTATCAGGGAACTGCAAAAATTGAAGGTATCAAGCTAGAAATGACTATGCCTGAGAATGAACATTTAAGTACTAGAACATTTGAGAAGATGCCCAATTTGAGACTGCTTCATGTTAGTAAAGTATCTTTCACTGGAAGCTTTGAAAATTTATTTAAAGAGTTAAGGTGGCTTTGCTGGCATTACAGCCCTCTGGAGTTTTTACCTTCCAACTTTCACCCACCAAAACTAGTCTTCCTTGACATGCAATACAGTGAGGTAAAAATATTGTGGCATGACATCAAGGTATGGCATTAATTACAATTTCATCTTTCTTTTCGAATGAAAAGAAAAATGTGCCTAGAGAATCTAATATCATATAGTATTTTTCTCTACAGCCTCTTCAAAATTTGAAGATCCTAAATGTTAGTCATTCTCAGTTCCTGAAAGCCACCCCTGATTTCGGAGGACTGGAAAAGCTTGAGAAATTATTGCTTCGAAATTGTTCAAGTCTGGAACAGATTCACCCATCGATTGGCCTTTTGAGTAAGTTGTCTCACTTGGATTTAAACGGATGCTTCAGTCTGAATCAATTACCTGAGGAATTAGGGAATTTGGAAGGCTTAAAGAAGCTTGATGCAAGTGGTACAAATATTGAACAAATACCTGATTCCATTGGGCATCTAAATAATCTGGTGGAGTTGAATTTGGAAGGTTGCAGGAATCTTAGAACCCTTCCAAGTACCATTTGCCATCTGACTTCACTTGAAGTGCTAAGTCTAGATTCCTGCTCGAAGCTAGAAAATTTGCCGGAGAATTTTGGGAATATACAATGCTTAAGGCAGCTTGATGCAAGTAGAACAAGTTTTGAACGATTACCGGATTCCATTGGACATCTAAGTAAACTAGTGAAGTTGAATTTGGAAGGTTGTGAGTACATTAGAAATCTTCCGAGTAGCATTTGTCAGCTGACTTCACTTGAAGTGTTAAGTCTAGATTCCTGTTTGAAGCTAGAGAGTTTGCCTGAGAAATTTGGGAATATGCAATGCTTACGATGTCTTATTGCAAGTACAACCATTATTGAACAATTTCCTCCTAATTTATACAGTCTAGAATTGACTAACTGCATTAGTCTCCGATCACTGCATGAATTTCCTCCTCATCTATATGATTTGCATTTGATTAACTGCACCAGTCTTCAGTTGCTCTTGGAATTTCCTCGTAATTTAAAAGAGCTAGACTTGACTAACTGCAGCAGTCTTCAGTCACTCCCAGATCTTCCTCCTTACATAAAAAATGTACATGCACGTGGTTGTACATCACTCGAAAAATTACCAAATCTGTCAATGTTGAAACACTTGACATTGCTATATCTTGAGAACTGCAGCAGTCTTCAGTTACTCCCGGATCTTCCTCCCAATTTGTGCAGACTGTACTTGACTAATTGCAGAAATCTCCGTTCAGTGCCAAAACTTCCTCCTAATTTACATTACATATGCTTGAGGGACTGCAGCAATCTTGAATCTCTACCAGAATTTCCTTGTTCAACATTCTTTACAGTCTGACATTCCAAAGAGTGTTTAATTCCTTCAGGTACTTTTTTCCACTTTTTCTCCCTATATTACTTTGTCTCTCTTTCATAAACTATTCTTTCTGGGTAATAGAATTGCTTTTGAATTTGAGGCTATGATGTTAAATTTTCAAGCAGGGTAATTCGAAATTGGAACTTCAATCATCAAAAATGGGAATATCTTATTACTGGCTTTTTGGGTTGTATTCTGTCAAGATTTTAGTTTCCTTTGCTAATAAAGATGTAAGAGCAAACTCTCAACATTTGCAAGTTTCCTTTCAAACATGGCTTGTTAAGTTTTATAGTTATAATTATTATTTTTATAGTTATAATTATTTTTTTTGTTCTATCAAGAAATATCCTCCGTTTCAAAATAGAAGATCATTACTGATTTTTTGAATTCAACTTGAGACCTTTTAAACTCAAAATTGACATAGATCTCTTTAATTAGTTTTAATCAATATAATAAATATTGTAAACTATCTCAAAAGTGCTATTTTTTTTGCTAGTTTAAACACACGCACCCTTCCTTAGTCACGGCTAAGGATTGAAATCCCACCCTCTTGGTATACTATATATTAATCATAAATTTATTGTTTCATTAAAACGTTTTAATGAGCAATCTCAATTTTGAGGTTGAAAATATACTTTAAAAATTAATAATAATCTTATAATTTGAAACCGAAGAAATATATCATATCTTTAAATTTGTCTTGCTTCATTATTTCAGTTATTAATTTTAAGGGACTTTGGGTTTTTTATGTTTAGGGTTTTATAGTTTCTCTTTGAGCCAATATATGTCTATGTATTTGATGGTATTTGATTGCATCTTAATGCATATTAACAACTTATCTCTTAATGCATCTTAACAACTCACATCTTTGTATTAAGAGGTCCTCTGAATAGTTAAGATACAAATATAAGTCTAAATTATTCAGAGGACTTCTTAATACAAAGATGTGGACTGTTAAGATACATTAAGAGATAGATTGTTAAGATGCAATCAAATACCACCTTAGTACATCGTTCATTCAATTCTTGATCAAGTTAGGTTACTTGAAGCATTTTTTATACACCCTCCGATTCAAATTATAAGATCATTATCGATTTTTGAAAGTCAATATAAGACAATTTCGAACTCAAAATTAAGATGATTTACTAAAAATTATGAAACAATAAATTTTACAATGAGTAATACGTTTTAGATAGTTTATAATATTCATTATTGGATTGACTAAAATTAAAAGAATCTATGTTAATGTTAAATTTATAAATGTGTTAAATTGACTTCAAAAAGTCAATAATGATCATATATTTTGGAACAGATGAAATATATTTTATATGATTGCAGGATCAGCTTCAATATGACAAGTAAATATCAGCATGTTCAGAAGTATTTTATTTCTAACTTTCTTGAATGGAAAATATTTTCCCAGAAATGTTAAATAAATTATATTCAATACTGCTCAGCTATTTATAGTTTTATCTGAAAGATAACTCTGGTTTTTTCGAACTGCTGGTCAGGTTACATTTACATGTTTGGTTAGACACGGCGGCAACAAACGGAGTGCATCGTCTGTTGGACACAAAATAGCATTGAAGGGCTTAAATCTAAGTGGCAACTTAAATTTTTGTAGCAAAAAAAGATGATAACAAGTTCATTCACATTTTCATAATTCATTGTAAGTGATATTAATTATTTTTAATAATTAAATAATGTTTATTGTATTTACTTTTCAAATTACATTCACATTTGTCTTTTTGTCTTTCATCTCTTTTTAAATGCAATGATCATCCTACACAATGATCATCCTAGAAATATTTTTATTTGTTAATTTTTTTTCTTCTATATATAAAAAGAGGTACCAGTATAACCACCCTCATAATTAAACAACAAAACACGAGGAAGTAACAAACATAAGAATAATGTAGTAGTAGTAGTGTGTATATATATATATATATATATATATATATATATATATATATATATATAGAGAGAGAGAGAGAGAGAGAGAGAGAGAGAGAGAAAGAGAGAGAGCCTGGCTCTACCAACTGTTTTAGTAGAAGTGATATTAATTATTTTAATAATTAAATAATATTCATTGTATTTACTTTTTAAATTACATTCACATTTTATTTCAAAAAAAAAGTTATATTCAATTAGATTTTAATTTCAAGACAAAACATTATTTTAATGGGATCATATATTAAGAATGAAATTCAATTAGATTTGAATTTCAAGAAAAATTAAGGATGAAATTAAGATAGATTTGAATTTCAAGACGAAACAAACGAGAATAGAATCATATTTTACAAAATTTTCCTAGATATATTTGTAATTTAAAAGAATTATTAATTTATGATTTTGATGGGACCATATATTTATATAAAGGTCTTTTTAAAAATTATTATTTTATTAAACTTATTAATTTAGGGATAAGGTTCAAAAATGCCCTTAACTTTTATCGCGTCTACCGAACACCCTATACTTTTTTTGTCCAAAAGTACACTTGACGTTACAATTTTTGGGTCGATCATACCCCTGCCGTTAACAAATCTGCCAACTAGACTAACGGGTGTTAATATGGCTGACACGTGGCAATATTTGCTGACGTGTACAAAAATTCATTAACACAAATAATTAATAAACAAAATAAATATTTATATTTATATTTAATTCATTAACAACAAATAGGTCACAAAAATTCATTAACAACAAATAACAAAAATTCATCCTCTTGAATTAATTAATACAAATAACCCTAAATTAATTAATACAAAAATTGCAGTCTTCTTCCTCTTGATAAATTTCTAGTCTGCAAAATCCTAACACCACTAACCAACACTCCGCCACGGTCGACCCACCACCAACCCCCACTCCGCCTCTCTCTCTCTCTGATAGACATACAAACACAATAATAAAGAAAAACAAACATGGACTGCAACTCTAGTGCTAGTGTTTGCCTAACATTTACTTGCTTCATCTCTATCTTGCTCGCCCATTCTGTTCTTCAACTTGAGGCCTCCCATATTAATACTAATATTCATCTTCACAGATTAACCATTCAAACTGATCAATCTCCAAATCAAATTTACAGAACTTCTTATCACTTTCAAACTGGATGAATGGTACGTAGTATCTATTCAATTTCTCTATCCTCTTCAATTGATTCATTTCCAGAATATTCAACTAGTAATCTATTATCATCCCTGTAAAATCCTTCCTTCCGCCTGAAAATCCTTCGAACGCTCGCCTGAAAATCTGCTCTGTAATTAAAGAGGAGAAATCTACCAAAAGAGGAGAAAAACCCTAACAGTGGCAATTGATTACTCCACTCACAAGCACAATCAAAATGAATCAAATGGGTTCAAGATCTGCAAATTCAAACCCTTTAACCCCTATCTTACCCATCGATTCTGCCTGAAAATCCTCCGACCGCTCCGGCGCCCGTCGTATCCCAATTTCTAATAGGTCGTATCCCAATTTATGGGTCATATCCAATTAATTTGGTCGTATCCCAATTTATGGGTCGTATCCAATTAATTTGGTCGTACCCCAATTATGGGATATGGCGTTCTATATTTTTGAATCGTATCCCAACTCCAAATATTACCGTTGCGTATTTTTGGCCCAACTCAATTTTGGCTTTCAACTTCCAATACCCGCCAAATATTACCGTTGACTCTCAACTTCCAATTCCAATACGCGTTAATACCGTTGGCTCCCAACTTCCAATACCATATAATATAATATAATATATTCTATAATGTTACATGGATAACATATAATATATTTATTATATACTTTTAGATAATGAAAATATCCAACAATCCTCCCCTATTTTCATAATCCTCCAATCCTTTCTCTTTGACATTCTTCTTTTATCTTATTAAATATAGTATACATAAGTAATAGGTGTCTTTCGACTTGAACCTTTACATAGTCTATTTCACAAAATATCTAAATTTTTAGTAGCGTTAGTTTTGAACTAAAAAATCTTAAAGTGATATCTTTCTCTATAGACATATACTATATCTCTTATAGTTTAAGAAAACCCAACACATTTATGGCTTTGTGTTTACCTCTTGGGTTTCGTAAGTGACTTAGAGATAAGCCTTATGTCTCGCAGAAGCGGCCCACTTCCTTCACTTACATAGGTGAATCTAATTAGAGCACTTGTATGACATGCATCCTCCAAACTGGACATAGATTCATTAAAGGTTTACCATATCCTCTTTGTTCTCCATACAAGTATACACTATCTTTGAGATGGTTTTGAAAAATTTCTTCTGCATACTTGTCTAGTGTATAACTGGTTATTACTATAAGTATTTTCCATTGAACTAACATACCAGATGTTACTCTAGTATTTAGTTGGGTTCCACTTATAGATTACCTCTCATTTAAAGGCTTTAAACCCATCTCCCTAGAAGTCTTACATATTACATCCTTGCCTAGGCCTTTTGTAAAAGGATCTGCCAAATTTTCCTTTGACTTAACATAGTTAAAGGTAACAACCCCTTTATTGATTTGCTCCCTTACATAACTATGTCTTAAACTTATATGTCTAGACTTTCTGTTATAAACCTTGTTATAAGACCGTGATAATGTTGCCTCATTATCACAATATATTGAGATAGCTGTCATTGGTTTGGGCCAAAGTGGTATCTCAAATAATAAATCCTTAAGCCATTCGGCTTCTTTTACAGCAGTTGATAATACAACAAACTCAGATTCCATAGTTGAATGTGTTATCAAGGTTTATTTCTTGGAACCCCAAGAAATTGCCCGTCCTCCTAAAGTGAATATCCATCCACTTATAGACTTTATTTCATCCGAATTTGTTATCCAGTTTGCATCTGTGTACCCTTCTACCACAGCTGGGTATCCTGTATAGCATAATGCATAGTTTATTGTGCCTTTAAGATATTTAAGTATCCTTGATACTGCATCCCAATGAACCTGACCTGGATTATGAGTAAACCTGCTCAATACTCCTACTACAAATGCTATATCAGGTCTAGTACACTGCATTGCATATATTAGACTACCAATTACACTTTCATACTCTAATTGAGATATTCTATTTCCTTTATTTGGAAATAACTGAACAGAATGATCATATTGGGTAGAGGCTATCTTGCAATTCTCGTGATTAAACTTCTTTAACAATTTCTCAATATAATGAGACTGAGTTAAAAAAATAGTATCTTGAGATCGCACAATTTTAATACCTAAAATTACATCAGCCTCCCCCATATCTTTCATATCAAAAGTAGCAGACAAAAATGCTTTAGTTTCTAATACTACTTTTTCACTAGTACCAAATATAAGCATATCATCAACATATAAACAAATTATAACACCAAAACTTTTATTAAACTTAGAATAAACACATTTATCCGATTCATTTATTTTAAATCTATTTGAAACAATCATTTGGTCAAATTTTTCATGCCACTGCTTAGGTGCTTATTTTAGGCCATATAAAGATTTAATAAGCTTACAAACTTTTCTTTCCTTACCTTTCAAAATAAACCCTTCTGGTTGTTCCATGTAGACTTTCTCTTCTAAATCACCATTTAGAAAAGCAGTTTTAACATCCATTTGGTGTATAACAAGTTTATAAATTGATGCTAATGCGATTAATAACCTTATGGTACTAATTCTTGCTACTGGAGCATATGTATCAAAATAATCAATTCCTTCCTTTTACTTAAAACCTTTGGTTACCAGTCTAGCTTTATACTTATCAATGGATCCATCTGATTTTCTTTTCTTTTTAAAGATCCATTTACAGCCAATGGGTTTACTACCAGGAGGTAAATCCACCAAGACCCAAGTCTTGTTACCCATGATAGAATCCATTTCATCATTTATGGATTCTTGCCAAAAACCTGAATCTTTAGAGGACATAGCTTCTCTAAAAGTCAATGGATCTCTATCACTAGAATCATGTTCAGTCACAAAAACACTAGAAGAAACAATAACATCACTGTTTCCTTCTACTAGGTGCATGTAAAAATCAGGGTCATAGGTTTTTTCTATCCTTGTTCTTTTACTTCTTCTTGGTTCTATTTCTTCAATAGATGTAGTAAGTTCCATTTCATCATTTGTTTCATGATGAACAATTTCTTGATCCTCTTTATCAATGTCTTCTCTTGACCTTTTCCTAAAGAAAGAATTCTCAAAGAACTCAACATCTCTAGATTCCAAAATTATATTTTGGCTAACAGAATCTGTGGATTCTATGGTCGAAAATTTATAGGCTTTGCTATTTTGTACGTAGCCTATAAAAGCACACTCGATCGCTTTAGCACCAAGTTTAGGCCATTTAGGATCAGTTAACCTTACTAATGTTCTACATCCTCACACCCTTAAATGGTCAAGAGAGGATTTTCTCTTTTTTCACAATTCATAAGGTGTAATATTAGTTTTCTTATGGGGTATACGATTAAGTATATAACAAGCAGTCATTAATGCTTCCCCCCATAAATTTTTAGGCAAACCAGAAGTAAGAAGTAATGTATTAATCATTTCTCCAAGTGTTCTATTTTTTCGTTCTGCCACTCCATTTTGTTGAGGACTATAAGGGGCTGTAGTTTGATGAATTATACCATAATTCTCATAAAAATCATTATAAGAGAAGTATTCCCCTCCTTTATCCGATCTAAGAATTTTAATTCTTTGATCTAATTGATTTTTAACTTCAGCCTTGTAGATTTTAAATTTTTCTAAAGCCCCATCTTTAGTCCTTAACAAATAAACTTGAGTGTATCTAGAACAATCATCTATAAATATTATAAAATTACCTCCCCTAGTTAATATGCCCTCAAATTCACAAATATCGGAATGAATTAATTCTAATAATTGTGAATTTCTTTCTACTTTTTTAAAAGGTTTCTTGGCAATTTTAGATTTAACACATATAACACATTTTTCTAAGTCAGAAAAATTAATCTTAGGAATTAAACTAAGATTACTCATGCTACGCATACTTTTATAATTTACATGTCCTAATCTAGCATGTCAAACATTAAAAGTAGAAATCATATAAGCAAAAGATGAATTTTCATTAATAACATTTAGTTTGTACATGCCATTAGATTCATATCCATTTCCGACATACATACCACCCTTAGATAATACAATACAATTAGCGTTAAACAAGACTTTTATGCCATGTTTGTTTAAAAGACTAACATATACAAGGTTTTTCCTAATTTCTGGAACATGAAGAACATCATTAAGAGTAATTGTCTTCCCGGATGACAACTTGAGAACCACCTTGCCTTTGCCCATCACTTTTGCAGTTGATGAATTTCCCATGAATAGTTCTTGACTATCCTTCATAGGTTCATAGGCTTTAAATATTACTTTATTCTTGGCAATATGCTTGGTTGCTCCAGAATCGATCCACCATTCCATGTCATTTCCAACCATGTTAGTCTCCATGATCATAGCAGCAATATCCTCATTGTATACTATATGTGTGACGCCCCCAAAATTAGGTATACGTCACCCATCTTGGGTCGCCACTTACATGGTACATAAATTCAAATACAACTTACTAATATAACTGCCGTGTATACAATACGACATAAATCGTGAGTTTGAATACAAATATTGTCTACTAGATATTATACAAACTCAAAAGGAGTCCTCATTACAACTATTATCACACTATTTCACGAGAATAGTGAGGACTACTAATGCTATCCTCTGGACCATTACTTCATTCCCAGACTAAATCCCAAATATGTTCTCATTTCAAGAGAATAAAGAAAGAAAGGGTGAGCTCAACTAGCCCGAAGAAGAAATATTATGACTAAGATAATGCGAGAATAAATTATCATTAGCCTTCAACAAAGTGTTAAACCGATAAAATACAATAGACAACAAAGTTTAATCTACGCAGAATAAGCAATCCATTAACAGTCAAGTAGAGAATAAAGTCTACTATCTTTTAGGTTTTAAAAGGTTTTCATCAATTTTATCATTTGAGACTCAACAATAAATAAACCACCACATCTAATCATCCACATACCACGGTCAAGGATTTTCATCAAGTTATCAATGGTCATGACTATACCCAGAATCACCCCAGTCATAATCATACCAAAACTATCCATCACCGCATTACAGCCACCGAGGACTTTTGTCACATCATTTATATCAAGTCGTGATTATACCGAATGATCCCCGGTCATAATCATACTAAGTTCATCTATGCACGTAAGCCAAAGATAACATAATATAACATGAGGATGATGACAATGACATAATAATTCAATAAAACAAGTTCAAGAATTATTTAATCCATGAATTATTAACGTCCAAATTGTCAACATAATACTTTTGTTTCATAGAGTAAAATTCAAGAATGATCGGAAGAATATTTCCGTGAAAAGATCTTTGGATGAAACGCAAATATCGAGGATATTCTACTAATTTCATGGAGTATAAGTCAAAGTTTTAACCAACCGGGTATAATAAAGAATGGAATAACAAAAGAAAACACCATGCATGCGGTGATTGCAGATGATGGAGTTATTCCAACGAGAATAATAATAACGGAACGGTCGGTGAAATTCACACCAAGCGGGATGTTCCAACGAGAATAATAAAGATGGAACCGGATCCGGTGTAAAACACACGATAGGATATTCCAACGTAGAATGATAAAGATGGGAACCAGTCCCAAAACACATGCATGTGATGTTCCAACGAATAATAAAAAGCGGAACCAGTCCTGTAAAAAAACATGCATGTGATGTTCCAAATGTAATAATAGAAGAATGTCACCAAGTATAGGGTAAACCGCGTATACAGGTTATTCCAACAGAATAATAAGCAATGGAATAACATAAGGATTTCACCAAGTATAGGGTATGCCGCGTATACAGGTTATGTATAGGGTATGCCACTTTTACAGGTTATTCCAACAGAATAATAATGAATGGAATAACAGAAGTTCTCTTCAAGAAGAAAGAATAACACCCCTTACCGTAAAAGAACTGAATATAGAAGTAGTGAAGTAGCAAAATACTCTTCTTCTTTCTATAATTTTCTCTCTATAACTTCTTTCTATAATTTCTCTCTCTAGAGTTTCAATGAATTCGTAAGAAAATAATGAAGGAATGAGCTTCTATTTATAGGAAAATGGAATGCATAAGAATTAATCCATGAACGGTCTGCAGATTGATTTACTTTAATCTGACTATCCATATTTAAAGAAAAATCTTTTAAATAAAATATAATATATTCTATTTATATAAAAACATTTTACTATGCAAACACTATGCAATACTATGCAAAAAACACTATGCAAAAACACTATGCAACACTATGCATAATAAAATATAATATATTCTATTTATAGAATAACTTTAATAAAGTATTCTATTTTATATAAAAGATGTTTCATTTTATTACGTTAATAATACAAATAAAACAAAACGTCATTATCGCTATAATAATTCATATTATTAATCGACAATAATGGAATCAAACCGAATGACTTCTCACATAAGCATCAATAATCAATACCGCGTAATACTTCTTAATGACCACATCGTACATCTTTGTATTTTTACTACCGAGAGTAGTTCAACAAGATCAACCAGAAAACTTCCGTCGTTATTTCAATAAAATATTTTTGTCGTTTTCTCGATCCGATAATAATTACATTAGGGGGTCCACCAATGATTGAGCCATTGTGCGAATATTCCCTCGCTAAACCGAATATTCCCCACCAATCGAATATAATATAACCACTTGCATACTTTGCAAAATTTATAAATACTACCCACAACTATAATATTATCTCAAATTCACACCATAATATTAAAAATTATTTCACAAAATTTAAATCTTTATTGATAAAATGCTGGGGTCTCACAATACGCGCCCCAAAATAGGTATACAACACCCATTCTGAGTCGCCAAAATACATGGTACAGAAACAACTACAACTTTATTAATAATATTATCGTGCAAAATACGACAACACATAAACTTTGAGTTTAAATACAAATATTGTCATCTGACAATATCCACACTCAAATAAGTCCTTATTACAATTATTGATACATTATTTTACAAAATGGCGAGGGACTACTAAAACAACTCTCTAGAACCATCATTCCATACCCCACTGTAACTCGCTACATTCTCGCCTCCCGAGAAGAAAAATGGAACAAAAAGGAAAAGGTGAGTTCAACTAGCCCAAGAAAGAATATTATGACTAAGATAATATAGAACAAATTATCGTTAGTCTTCAATAGGAAAAATCTAATAAAATACAATGACAACAAGTTTCGGATCAATATTCGCAATGAAATAATAATTCATTAGAAGAGTTACGTGAGAGAATGAAATATACTATTATCTATGAATTTAAAAGTCTATCATCAATATTTTATCCCTGTAACATCAATCAATATACATCTTGAATCAAATATTCATCTTTGCACTACAGGCCAAAGATATTCATCAGTTGGTCATGTTCATCTCAAGACCTATACATCTTTGTACTACGGCCCAAAGATATTCATAAGAAAATCAACCATCTTTGCACTACAGGCCAAAGATATTCAGTAATGTCATCATTTAGGACTGAGGATGATGAAAAATATTTTAAAGAAAACAAATCCAGTGAAACAAAAGAATAAATATTAAGGATTCGTACTTTAAACAGTCCAAGTTCAAAAATACTTCATAAATAACCATTGTGAAGTAAAATTCAAGAATGAAGACGAAAACATGGATACAATCAAAGTTAGTATCCATAATAGATATCTTGGACAAAAAAATGAAAATTTAATTTTTCTGTGAATAGTGTCGTATTCGTGAATAATGTCGTATACGTGAATAGTAACTCCGATACTAAAAGACAAGAATTTCACAAGAAAAATCTTACCAATATTTCGGCATAATGATATTAGAAGAAATAATATCATTTTTTTAAAAAATAACATCTCTTACCTTGAAATGAATAGTACTTCTGGTTGGAATATCAGATATAACGCTAAAGGAACTTGCACCGTATAGCAACACTCAAAGTATCAAAATATTCACAAGAATACGCTCGATAATATAGAGAGAGAAAAAACTTCAGTTTCTGGTGTGATTTTTAATTCTAACCTAAGCACCCTATTTATAGGAAAATGCTTAGAACACCAAAGCAGAAAATTTAATAAATTAATAATATTTTCAAAACTTATTCCTACGCACACCTTACCAGCTGATTCAACCATTTAACACATGCCCACAAATGAAAAAAAAAATGTTTTTCTTTTAAAAAGTATTTAAAACTATAAAAATCAATTATTCCGGAACTTCAATACCTCATAATAAATAGCCCTTTTATCAGAAAAATTTGCATCTTATGTCCATTTCATAGGAAATTTAATTATCTACAACTTTGCAGAAGAATTTTTTTACAAATTCCAAGCCGAAGTTGACCGAAATCCACATACGAACGATTTTACAAGCTATAATCAAATTTCAGTCAAGAAATGGGGTCCACGAACATGAAAAATATGTTTTAAATATTTTTAGTAACAAAAATACTTTTACTCCTCATATACTCATATATCCCACATTCATTGTAAAAATATCACCATTATTATATTATTAAAATATAATAATCAATTATTTATCAGAAAAGATAAAATATCAATTTTTCAACAATTGTCACTTTAAAATTTTCTCCATCTATATCCACATAAAATGAATATTTTCCTTATCATATAAATCAATAATTAATTATTAACAAATAATATTACAGAATCACAATACTTGCAATCAGGTCGTTCCCAGGAAAGAGGGGGCTTTCCAATAAGGATTTCTCCTTACTGGCGTGCAATTAGGTGACCAAACCTCTCCTTAGATAGAACTTTCTAGACATTTCCAATAATACTATCTAATAATATTATTCAAATAATATGAATTATTGCTCCGATAATGGAAAATACTATGTAGTGACAATTATTGAAATAACAATAATATAAAATATCAACGTAGCAATTATTGAATCAATAAAATAAAATATTAAACAGTAATTACTATAACCATTATTGAGTAGTGCCTTCTTACGTAAGAATCAATAATTAGTGCAATACCATGTACTTCTCGTGTTTTTAACCAATCGGTATTCTAACAAGATTAATTCAGAATAACTACGCCGTTATTTATGAACAACTTATACTTGTCGCTTTCTTCATCCAATCGCTTTACATGGGGCCCACATAAGGTCAAGTCGTCGTCATTTAATATTCCCAAGCGGTAAGAATATTCCACGACCAAACTAATATTCCCGATAACAATGAATATTTTATAACCACTTGCTTATTTGAAATATTTGCGCATTTTACCCATAACTAACCACATTAATCAAATCAACCCTTACTATTTCAAAATAATAAATAGAGGAATTTTAATTTCATTTATAATAAGTTGGGGTCTTACAACCTCCCCTTCTTATGAAATTTCATCCTCAAAATTGACGTACATACCTGGTGTTTTGAAAAGGTGAGGTTACCTCGCTTTCATTTCCGTTTCTAACTCCCAGGTCATTTCCTCTATAGCATGGTTCCTCCACAAAACTTTGACTTGTGGTATGACCTTTGTGCGTAGGATATACTCCTTCTTATCCAAGATCTTAACTGGTACCTCCTCGTACATTAAATCTTCAGCTATTTCATCTGGTTCTAACTCAATAACGTGGTTCGGGTCTTTCACATATTTACGAAGCACAGATATGTGAAAAACATTATGAACATGAGACACACTTGGAGGTAACGCGAGTCTATAGGCCACATTTCCTACTCAGTCAAGAATCTGAAATGGATCAATAAATCGTGGATTGAGCTTTCCTCTCTTCCTAAATCTTGTAACTCCCTTCCATGGAGCAACACGCAACAATACATGATCCCCAATACTAAATTCCACGTCCTTTCAATGAAAATCTGCATAACTCTTTTGTCGATCCTGTGCCATTTGTATACGTTGTCGAATCATTTAGATCTTTTCTGTAGTCATACATACCAACTCTGGTCCCAACAATGTTGTTTCACCCACCTCATCCCAACATACTAGAGAGCAACACTTTCGTTTATATAATGCTTCGAATGGAGCCACACCTATACTTGCCTGATAATTGTTGTTATAGGAGAATTCCACCAATGGTAAATACTTATCCCAACTCCCATTGAAATCTAGGATATAGAGTCTTAATAGATCTTCAAGAGTTTGAATAGTCCTTTCTGATTGTTCGTCCGTTTGAGGATGATATGCTGAACTGAATCGTAAATCCGTGCTCATAGCTTTTTGCAAGCTAACCCAAAATCGTGAAGTGAATCTTAGGTCACAATCCAAAACTATGGATACTGGCATGCCATGCAATCTCACAATCTCATTTACATACATATAAGCAAGACGTTCTGTGAGACCCCAAATTTTACGAATAAAGATTTAATCTCCTCGAAATATTTTTTTTGAATATTATGGTGTGAATTTGAGATAAAGTTATAGTTGTGGGTAGTATTTATAAATTTTACAAAGTATGCAAGTTGTTATATTATATTCAATTGGTCGGGGAATATTCTTTTTGTCGGGAATATTCGTACAACGGCACAATCATTGGTGGACCCCACAATGGAATTATTATCTGATTGAGAAAACGACAAAAATATTTTATAAATAACGGCGGATGTGTTATTGTTAAAACCGCATTGAACTACCGGGTAGTAAAAGTACAATAATATGTCGTGGTTGCATAGTAGCACACTGTAGATTGATTATTAATGCTTACGTGAGAAGTCACTCGGTTATACTCAATTATTACTACATGATTATCGCATCATATCTCTCTATATTATTGATTCGATTATTGTCACAAGATCATCTCGTGATTATATGTTATTTTATTAAATCAATAATTGAGACGAAAAAAGTTATTCATATTATTAAATTGCAATATTTACAATATCTGAAGTTACATCAAGGAGAGGTTTGGTCACCTAATTGCAAGGCGCCAATAGGAGAAATCCTTATTGGAAAGCCTCCTCTTTCCTGGGAACAACCTGGTTGTTAAATATTGTGAGTTATTATATTAATGATGATTAAGTTCGTGTTGATTAAAGATGAATTTGATAGTTTCATTGTGTTGGGATTATTTGTGTTAGTAGAAATCGACATCTATTCCGATGATAATTGATGTCTAGAGGTTATATTGTTCAATCAGGTATTCGGGACACTTTTTGTGTCACGAGTTACTATTCACGAGTTACTATTCACGAGTTACTATTCATGAGTTACTATTCACGAGTTACTATTCATGAGTTACTATTCACGAGTTACTATTCACGAGTTACTATTCATGAGTTTTAATAGTAACTTGCCCTTTCGGTTTTCCAAGAGTTACTTGCCCTTTCAGTTTTCCAAGAGTTATTTGCCTCTTCGGTGTTCCAAGGGTTAATTACCCCTTCGCAAATAGTAGTTGTCTCTTCAATATTACCAAGAGTCATTTGACCCTTCGTTAAGACCAAGAGCCACTCTCAGTTTTTCTATAAATAGAAGCTCATTCCTTCATTATTTCTTACGAATTCACTGAAACTCTTGAGAGAGAAATTATAGAGAGAAAGAAGAAGAGTATTCTGCTACTTCACTACTTCGATATCCAGTGTCTTTTACGGTAAGGGGTGTTATTCTTTTGTATTCATGAAGAGAAATTATGCTATTCCATTCTTTATTATTCTGTTGAAATAACCTGTATACGCGGACTCCCCTATACTTATTGAAATCCTTATGTTATTCCATTCTTTATTATTCTGTTGGAATATCCTGTCTGTGCGTTTTACGTCGGACCTGGTTCCGTATTTATTATTCTGTTGGAATAACCTACATGTGCTGTCTATCACATGTCTGGTGATTTTTGTTGTTATTCCATTCTTTATAATACTCAGTTGGTTAAAGTTTTGACTTCTATACTCCATGAAATTAGTGGAATATCCTTGATATTTGCGCTTCATCTAGTATCTTTTCATGGAAATATTCTTCTAAGCATTCTTGAATTTTACTCTACAAAGAAGTATCATGTTGACAATTTGGACGTTATTAGTTCCTAGATAAATTAATTCATGAACTTATTTTATTGAATTCTTATATCATTGTCATCATCCTCATGTTTATATTTTTGAAAGTCATCTGTGGCCTGTAGTGCATAGATGGACTTGGTATGATTATGACCAGGGATTATTCGGTATATCATCATGGAAGAGAGAACGTGGTAGCTGACGCGTTGAGTAGAAGATCGTATGCGTTTACGAGTGCGATGTTGTTAACACAAAACCCATTTCGTATAACTTACAAATGATGAAGATAGAGTTAAAGACTCTAAGGACCCACATGGTGATATCAAATATACGAGTAGAATCGACTTTAATTGATAAAGTTAAAGCCGTGCAAGCTACATACTCAGAGCTGATGAATGTGAAGAAGAAGGTTCAAGAGGGCGTTATTCTAGAAACAAGAATCGATGAAGAGAGGAAATCTCAACCCTCGATTTTATTGGCCCATTTGAAATCCTTGATCGAGTAGGAACAGTGGCCTATAGACTCATTTTACCGCCAAATATGTTGCGTGTTCTTAACGTTTGTCACATATCGATGTTACGTAAATATGTGGACGACCCAAACCAAACATTATTGATTTAAAACCATACGAGATAGCGGATAATTCAACGTATGAAGATGTACCTGTTAAAATCCTGGAATATATTCTACGCTTAAAGGTTATACCTCAAGAGATAGAATCTGACGAAGTGTCCTCATCTGTTCGGCATACCAGGTACGTACGTAAATTTCGAGGGCAAAATTTCATAAGGAGGGGAGATTGTGAGACCCCAAATTTTACGTATAAAGATTTAATTTTCTCGAAATATTTTTTTTGAATATTATGGTGTGAATTTGAGATAAAGTTATAGTTGTGGGTAGTATTTATAAATTTTACAAAGTATGCAAGTTGTTATATTATATTCAATTGGTCGGGGAATATTCTTTTTGTCGGGAATATTCGTATAATGACACAATCATTGGTGGACCCTGATGGAATTATTATCCCATTGAGAAAAACGACAAAATATTTTATAAATAACGGCGGAGGTGTTATTGTTAAAACTGTTGAACTACCAGGTAGTAAAAGTACAGTAATATGCGTGGTTGCATTAGTAGTACACGTTATTGATTATTGATGCTTACGTGAGAAGTCACCAATTATACTCAATTATTGCTACAGTAATTACTGCATCATATCTCTCATATTATTGATTCGATTATTGTCACAGTATCATCTGCATTATATATTATTTTATTAAATCAATAATTGAGACGACAAAGTTATTCATATTATTAAATTGTAATATTTACAACGTCTAGAAGTTCTGTCAAGGAGAGGTTTGGTCACCTAATTGCGCGCCAATAAGGAAAAAATCTTTATTGAAAGCCCTGCTTCCACGGGAACAACCTGGTTATTAAATATTGTGAGTTATGATATTAATGATGATTAAGTTCGTGTTGATTAAAGATGAATTTGATAGTTTCATTGTGTTGGGATTATTTGTGTTAGTAGAAATCGACATCTATTCTGATGATAATTGATGTCTGGAGGTTATATTGTTCAATCGGGTATTCGGGACACTTTTTGTGTCAGAGTTACTATTCACAAGTTACTATTCACGAGTTATTATTCATGAGTTACTATTCACAAGTTACTATTCATGAGTTACTATTCACGAGTTATTATTCATGAGTTACTATTCATGAGTTACTATTCATGAGTTACTATTCACGAGTTACTATTCACGAGTTTTAATAGTAACTTGCCCTTTCGATTTTCCAAGAGTTACTTGCCCTTTCAGTTTTTCAAGAGTTATTTGCCTCTTCGGTGTTCCAAGGGTTAATTGCCCCTTCGCAAATAGTAGTTGTCTCTTCAATATTACCAAGAGTCATTTTGACCCTTCGTTAAGACTCAAAGAAGAGCCACTCTCGCTTTTCTATAAATAGAAGCTCATTCCTTCATTATTTCTTACGAATTCACTGAAACTCTTGAGAGAGAAATTATAGAGAGAAAGAAGAAGAGAATTCTGCTACTTCATTACTTCGATATCCAGTGTCTTTTATGGTAAGGGTGTTATTCTTTTGTATTCATGAAGAGAACTTATGTTATTCCATTCTTTATTATTCTTTGAATAACTTTTGTATCTTGCTGACTCCCCTATACTTGGTGAAATCCTTATGTTATTCAATTACATTGAATATTACATGCATGCGTTTTCTGGGACTGAATTCTCTTTTTATTATTACATTGGAATATCCCATCTACGCTTTTTACGTAGAACTCAATTCCAGATTTATTATTCTATCGAATAACTACACTCGTTATCAATCACATGCCCGTGATTTCATTTGTTATTCCATTCTTTATTATACTCGGTTGGTTAAAGTTTTGACTTATATACTCCATGAAATTAGTGGAATATCCTCGATATTTGCGCTTCATCCAAAGATCTTTTCATGGAAATATTCTTCTAAGCATTCTTGAATTTTACTCTACAAAGAAGTATCATGTTGATAATTTGGGCGTTATTAGTTCTCGGATAAATTAATTCGTGAACTTGTTTTATTGAATTCTTATATCATTGTCATCATCCTCGTGTTTATATTTTGAAAGTCTTCGTGTGGCTGTAGTGCATAGATGGACTTGGTATGATTATGACCGTGGATTATTCTATAATCATTGGCCGTAATGTTACAAAAATGATGTGATAAAAGTCCTCATTGGCCTCGTAGTGCATCGATGGATGATTGTTGGCATGATCATGACCATCGATGAATACAAGAATATCCTCGGCCCGTGAGTGCATGGATAATTTGTGGTCGTGACCACAATGAATATCCTCGGTAGTAGTGCGGGGATGATGTGCATTATTTATTAAGCTGAGTCCCAGCGATAAAAGTGATGAAAAACTTTTTAAATCATAAAAGTTAATAGATTTTATTCTCTACTTGACTCTTTTTATGGATTGCTTATTCTGCTGCAGTTAAACTTGTTGTCAATTGTATTTTATCAGTTTAACATTATCAAGGCTAATGATAATTTATCCCGCATTATCTTAGTCATAATATTTCTTCTTGGGCTAGTTGAGCTCACCCTTTCTTTCATTTGTTCTCTTGAGAAATGAGAATATAGTTGGGACTAATCGGGAACGTGGAGTGATACGTCCAAATGATAGATTAATAGTCCTCACTATTCTCATTAAATAGTGTGATAATAAATGTAATGAGGACTGAATTTGAGTTTGTATATCGTCATGAGGACTCCATTGAGAATGGATATTGTGCAGAAAGCAATATTCTTGATTAAACTCTCGATTTATGTTTTTGTCGTATTTTACACGACGGTTGTATAATTAAGTTGTATTTGATTTATGTACCATGTATTTGGCGACTCAAGATGGGTGATGTATACCTATTTTGGGGCGCCACGATTGGTATCAAAGCTTAGGATATGATCCTGGCTAAGATGTGAGATAAGAGCTAGGAGGAGAGAGGGGAATTCCTTCGCTAGTATGACCTACCTAAGTTTATTTGTTATTTAATTGGTCGGTTAGAGTATAGGGTTAATATGTGATATGTTAATTAACCTTTGTTTTATGGCAGTATTTGAAAATGACATCCTAGAATGTTGAGAACATCAATGGAGCACAGGAGACCGCTGAGTCTCCACGCATCAATAATCGTGATAATGTGCATCGAAGGCGATAATCCTCATGCAAACAACAACACTGACCAAATGATGAACGATGGAATGTTCCGAGGCTTCATGCAATTCATGCAACATCAGGCAAGAGTGGCTCCTGTCCAAAATGCAGGTGAAAACACTGGCAACTCTCGGACGGTCACCGCTAAGCAGTTCATGGAACTGGGACCACTGGAGTTTTTTGGAGAGCCAAAACCACTTAAGGCGGAGACGTGGATTAAGCAGATCAACAAGATATTTGATGTCTTGGGATGCTCCAAGGAGCAAAAGGTTCCCTTTGCCACCTTCATGTTGCGGGCAGAGGTAGATTACTGGTGGGAATCTGTAAAGCGTACTCAAACTGCCGCACTGAAGATGTCTTAGGAAAAGTTCCAAGAACTGTTCAACGACAAGTACTTTCCCGAAAGTATCCGTCACATGAAAGAGGTAGAGTTCATCAAGCCGGAACAAAACAATATGACCGTATCGCAGTACGAAGCCAAGTTTGCAGAGTTGTCCCGGTTTGCATCCCATTTGGTTGATAATGAGGAGAAAATGACGCGAATGTTTTTAAGAGGTTTGAAACCTGAGATACGACAATATCTTATCTCTCATAAACTATGTTTGTATTCAGATGTTGTTAATAGGGCTCAGTTATTGGAGCGTGATAATAAGTCAACCCAACCAAAAGAGAGCGGTGAAAGAAATGATAATACTAAAGATGGCAATCATCGAAGCGGTGACAATAAACGTGGAGGAATCAAGATGCTGTAAATGGTAACCACTTATGGTAATCATGGCCAAAAAATAAGAATGGACATTTCAAGAAGAGAGATTCAACAATGATGGAAAGACATCAAAGACCAAAGACCACAGTTGTTAAGGTAAGACCCCAATTTTTATATGAAATAAAAGTATTCAATTTTCTATTCAAGTAAATGGTTAAATTGATAAAAGTTAAAGTTAAGGGTGATATATGAAATTTTTTTATTAAAATCTACCCATTCTTTTATCTCTCGGTATAAAGTATTCATTATTGTTTGACTTATTGGAATATTAAACCTTTGATACCTCCACCGAATATTCTTTTGATTCAAATTGACACTTTCACGTTACTGGAATATTAAATAATGATTTTTAGAAATCGATCGTTAACTACTCATAATGCTTTTAAATAAGGTTGTTAGCTTTCATATTCCTAACTAACTGAATAAACTAAACCACTAATGTAAGACCCCGAATTTATGAAAAAAGTATTCAATTTTTTCTAAGCGACAAAATTAAGTTTTTTTTTCATAAATAACGTATTCATTATTGCTTTGTAATATTCGTTGGTCGTGGAATATTCTTTTCAGTCGGGAATATTCGTATTTACGGCAGCTTTTTGGAATACCGGGTTGGTAAAATAACGACGTAATGTCTGTAACACCGTTGTTGTAGAAAATAAAGTATACGCGTTGTGCCGGTATTACGGTATTTTTTTGAATTATTGATTCTTACGTGAAAGGCACTTTCGATAATTATTACGATAATTCTTGTTCAATATTTTATTTTATTGATTCAATAATTGATGCGTTGATATTTTATATTATTGTTGTTCAATAATTGTCACTTTGCTGATATCTCCATTATCGGATCAATAATTCATATTATTTGAATAATATTATTAGATAACATTATTGGCAATGTCTAGAAAGTTACATCGAGGAGAGGTTTGGTCACCTAATTGCGGCGATGAGGAGAAATTCTTATTGGAAGCCCCTCTTTCTGAGGAGCTGCACGGTTGTCATTATTGTGATTCTATAATATTATTTATGAATAATTAATTATTGATTTATATGACAATGAAATATTTATTTGATGTGGATATAAATGATGGATTTATTTATGTGGTTATAAATGAAGGAATTAATGTTGAGGTATTTTATCGATATTTTGTCGGATTGGAGGTATTAAAAGATCAAATCGATTATTCTTACGACTTTATTATGTGAGTTATAATTTTTAATCGTAGTTGGATCGTTGGGATTTTTGGATATGTTATACATATATAAGTTGAGTATATGTTCACAAATTTTGAGCCGTTAAAATGAGCGTATAATTTGTTATGAATTTTAAGAGGTGGTGATTGAGGAAATTAGGTTATAAATGATTTTGGTGGAAAATTCTAGAATTGGTGGGCCCCACTTTTGGTTGGTGAGAAATGTGCTCAATTGAATTTTCAAATGTGGTGGGTGGGAATAGTAGCGAGTAAAGCCATCGGGTTGCGAGTTAAATGCCTTGACGTCTTAACATTTTCCTATAAATAGAGGGCTAAGTTAGAATTGAAAATCACACGAAAACAAGTTTTCTCTCTTTCTCTCTCTATATTATCGAGCGTATTCTTGTGAGTATTTTGAGTATACTTTGAGTATTGTTAGGCAGTGCAAGTTCCTTGACCTTATGTCAGGTGTTTATTTAGAAGTCTTGTCTTTTTCGAGGTAAGGGATGTTATTTTCTTCTCGGATGATATTATTTCTTGAATATCATTATCTTTGAAATATTGGTTGGAACTTTTATCAAATTTGGAACTTTTTCATGTCGGGTTACTTATTCATGAGTTCTTATTCACGAGTTACTATTCATGAGTTACTATTCACGATTCTTATTCATTCACGAGTACTATTAAGCGTGAAGCGTGAAGATGTTTTTTGTGGAATTTCTATCTTTTGGTGTCGGAGTTCTTATTCACGTATCTGGCCTTATTCACGTATCTCTGACCTTATTCACGAATATAATACTATATTCATTAGAAAAATGAAAATTTTTCTTTTAAATCTAAAATATCTATTTTGGATACTAGCTTTGATTGTATCCATGTTTTGATCATTCTTGAATTTTACACCACTATGATTATTTTTGAGGTATTTTTTGGCGTGGATAAAACCAATGCAAAGATGAATGATTTACGAAGAATATCTTTGGCACATAGTCTGAAGATGAGCAGTGTTTAAATGAACATGACCAAGTGATGAATATCTTTGCGATGGTGAAATGAATTATTGATGAATATCTTTTTGCTTGTAATGAAGATGAATTATTGATGAATATCTTTTGCTTTTGTAGTCTGAAAGATGAATATCTTTTGTTGTTGAATATCTTTAATATCTTTGGCCAGTTGGTGCAAAGATGAATTATTGATGAATATCTTTTGCTCGTAATGCTGAAGATGACTGTTGTTGAATATCTTTTTAGCTTTTAGTGCGAAAGATGCAATCTTTGATGAATTATTGATGAATATCTTTTTGCTCGTGAATTATTGAAGATGACTGTAATGTTGAATATCTTTGTTGAATATCTTTAGCTGTAGTGCAAAGATGAATTATTGATGAATATCTTTTGCTCGTAATGCAAAGAAGATGACTTTTGTTGTTGAATATCTTTGCTTTGTGGTGCAAAGATGAATTATTGATGAATATCTTTGGCTTGTAATGCAAAGATGACCCGTTGTTGAATATCTTTAGCTTTGTAGTGTAAAGATGAGCTGTTGATGAATATCTTTGGCGAGTGGTGCAAAGATGAATTTATTAATATGATTATGAGCGAGGCTGTGATTTGGTATAACCATGATCTTTGATGTTTCGGTAAAAGACAAGTGATGAAAATTATCTTTGTCTTGGATGAGGAAAGGAATTTAGAACTACAATTACGATTATGAGTTATACACGTGATTGTGGGCGAGGAATTGTTGATTGATGTTACGAGGATAAAACATTGTTGGTGGATTTTTAACATGGAAAGACAATAGACTTTATAGTCTATTTGACTCTTCTAATGGATTGCTCATTCATTATGACTATGGTTGAAAAGTTTTATCATCTACCATATATTTCTAAATCTACGATTTATTCTTGATGAAGACTATTGATAATTTATTTATCTTTAGTCATAATATTCTTTCTTGAGCTAGTTGTGCTCACCCTTTTTGTTTCACAATTCCTTTTCGAGTAATAAAAGTGTAGGCGGGTCGGCGGGGGGATAGCGAGGAATAGAGTGGTGATATATAGATGTTGAGGGTGAGGTGAATTTAACTTGGAAGGGTGTTTTGTCATTATCATACAAGATGTCTAATGACATCTGACCTCGTGTTATCATAAGACATGGTTGTGCTTTCATCCACTTCTTGAGTATATTTACAAGCACTACTATATAATCTTGGTGTTTGTTTGGAGTATAATACCCAATTAGAGGCGAGTGGAGATAATGATATGTCGAAGAAGACTCACCATTGGGAAGAATATGATAGTAATCTTCTTGTTTTTCTTTGGGGTTTATTAGATTGACCAGGATAATTACGTGGCCATATGATATCTACCATAACCTAAAAGCATGGCCTCCCGTATATGAAGGTTTCCTTGAGCACTTCCCAAAGATTCTAATTTCTAAAATAGTTTTTGACTATACCTTTATGTAAGGTGTCATTGTGACGTCTTCTGATTGGTATATATTTGTATCCAAACTCACGACATATGTGTTGTTGTATTTTGCACGACAATTGTTGTAATAAAGTTGTAGTTGTTTTTAAGTACCATATATTTGGCGACTCGAGAATGGGTTGGATGGAATGAACCTATTTTGGGGTTGTTACATTTAATATCGAGCTTAGGGATATGATCTCTGGCGGAGATCGGGAATAGAACTAGGAGGAGAGATGAGTAAATCCTTCGCTTTAGTGTGTCTACTAAAGCTTATTTGTTGGTCGATCATAATATCGAGATATTATGTGATATGTTAATTTGCTCAATTAACCTTTGTTTTGAAGTTTGTATTCTAGAATGATATCTGAAATACGGGAGATGAGCAATGGAGAAATCATGATGACGGGGAGATAGAATGCAGAAATGAAAACAAGGTATTCTCAACTCTTTGAAATACCAGTGCACGTAAATTCGGGGACGAAATTTCATAAGGAGGGAGATTGTAAGACCGAATTTTATGAAATAAAAGTATTCAATTTTTCTATTCGGTAAATGGTTAAATTGATAAAAGTTAAAGTTAAGGGTGATATATGAAATTTTTTTTCAAAATCTACAAGAGGTATAAAGTATTCATTATTGTTAGGGAATATTAGTTTGGTGGTGGAATATTCTTTACGTAGGGAATATTAAATGCGGACAGTAGCGACTATTTATGGGCCCCATAATGAGAATAAGCTGTCGGATGAAAGCGACAAAATTAAGTTTTTATAAATAACGGCGTAATCGTTCTGAATTAACAACTTTGTTGGAATACGGTTGGTAAAATAAAATGTCTGGCGTTGTTGCGATGATAGCATTACGGTATTACAGGTATTTTTGAATTATTGATTCTTACGTGAAAGGCACTACTCAATAATTATTACGATAATTCTTTATTCAATATTTTATTTTATTGATTCAATAATTGATGCGTTGATATTTTATATTATTGTTGTTCGATAATTGTCCTTTGCCTGATATCTCCATTATCGGATCAATAATTCATATTATTTGAATAATATTATTAGATAACATTATTGGCAATGTCTAGAAAGTTACATCGAGGAGAGGTTTGGTCACCTAATTGCGGCGCCCGATGAGGAGAAATTCTTATTGGAAAGCCCCTCTTTCTGAGAGCTGCTGGTTGTCATTATTGTGATTACATAATATTATTTATGAATAATTAATTATTGATTTATATAACAATGAAATATTTATTTGATGTGGATATAAATGATGGATTTATTTATGTGGTTATAAATGAAGGAATTAATGTTGAGGTATTTTATCGATATTTTGTCGGATTGGAGGTATTAAAAGATCAAATCGATTATTCTTACGACTTTATTATGTGAGTTATAATTTTTAATCGTAGTTGGATCGTTGGGATTTTTGGATATGTTATACATATATAAGTTGAGTATATGTTCACAAATTTTGAGCAGTTAAAAATGAGCGTATAATTTGTTATGAATTTTAAGAGGTGGTGATTGAAAATTAGGTTATAAATGATTTTGGTGGAAAATTCTAGAATTGGTGGGCCCCACTTTTGGTTGGTGAAATGTGTGTCAATTGAATTTTCAAATGTGGTGGGTGGGAATAGTAGCGAGTAAAAGCCATCGGGGTTGCGAGTTAAGTCTGCTTTGACGTCTTAACATTTTCCTATAAATAGAGGCTAAGTTAAATTGAAAATCACACGAAAACAAGTTTTCTCTCTTTCTCTCTCTATATTATCGGCGTATTCTTGTGAGTATTTTGAGTATACTTTGAGTATTGTTAGGCGGTCTGAAGTTCCTTGACCTATATCCGGTGTTTATTAGAAATCTTGTCTTTTTCGAGGTAAGGGATGTTATTTTCTTCTCGGATGATATTATTTCTTGATATCATTATCTTTGAAATATTGGTTGGAACTTTTTATCAAATTTGGAACTTTTTCATGTAGGGGTTACTTATTCATGAGTTCTTATTCACGAGTTCTTATTCATGAGTTACTATTCACGAGTTCTTATTCACGAGTACTATTAAGTGAAGCGTGAAGATGTTTTTTGTGGAATTTCTATCTTTTGGTGTCGAGATTCTTATTCACGTATATCTGGCCTTATTCACGATATCTGACACTATTCACGAATCTGACCTTTATTCATAGAAAAATGAAAATTTTTCTTTTAAATCTAAAATATCTATTACGGATACTAGCTTTGATTGTATCCATGTTTTGATCATTCTTGAATTTTACACCACTATGATTATTTTTGAGGTATTTTTGGGCGTGGATAAAACCAATGCAAAGATGAATGATTTACGAAGAATATCTTTGGCTTTTGTAGTGCAAAGATGAGCAGTGTTTAAATGAACATGACCAAGTGATGAATATCTTTGTGATGAGTGCAAAGATGAATTATTGATGAATATCTTTTGAATGAATTGATTTGATGAATATCTTTTGCTGTAGTCTGAAGATGAATTATTGATGAATATCTTTTTGCTTGTAATCTGAAGATGACTGTTGTTGAATATCTTTGGCCGTGTGCAAAGATGAATTATTGATGAATATCTTTTGCTCGTAATGCAAAGATGACTTTTGTTGTTGAATATCTTTAGCTTTGGTGGTGCAAAGATGAATTATTGATGAATATCTTTTTGCTAAATAATCTGAAGATGACTTTGTTGAATATCTTTGCTTAGCATGTAGTGCAAAGATGAATTATTGATGAATATCTTTGGCTTGTAATGAAAAGATGACAAGTTGTTGAATATCTTTAGCTTTATGCAAAGATGAATTATTGATGAATATCTTTGGCTTGTAATCTGAAGATGACTTTGTTGTTGAATATCTTTGCTTTTGTAGTGCAAAGATGAATTATTGATGAATATCTTTGGCTTGTAATGCAAAGATGACCCGTTGTTGAATATCTTTGGCTTTGTAGTGTAAAGATGAGCTGTTGATGAATATCTTTGGCCCGTGGTGCAAAGATGAATTTATTAATATGATTATGAGCGAGGCGTGATTTGGTATAACCATGATCTTTGATGTTTGAGTAAAGACAAGTGATGAAAATTATCTTTGTCTTGGATGAGGAAAGGAATTTAGAACTACAATTACGATTATGAGTTATACACGTGATTGTGGGCGAGAAATTGTTGATTGATGTTACGAGGATAAAACATTGTTGGTGGATTTTTAACATGGAAAGACAATAGACTTTATAGTCTATTTGACTCTTCTAATGGATTGCTCATTCAATTGCAACTATGGTTGAAAAGTTTTATCATCTACCATATGTTCTAAATCTACGATTTATTCTTGATGAAGACTATTGATAATTTATTTATCTTTAGTCATAATATTCTTCTTGAGCTAGTTGTGCTCACCCTTTTGTTTCACAATTCCTTTCGGTAATAAAAGTGTAGGTTTGGGTTTGGCGGGGGATAGCGAGGAATAGAGTGGTGGTCTATAGATGTTGAGGGTGAGGTGAATTTAACTTGGAAGGGTGTTTTGTCATTATCATACAAGATGTCTAATGACATACTGACCTCGTGTTATCATAAGACATGGTTGTGCTCATCCACTTCTTTGAGTATATTTACAAGCACTCTATATAATCTTGGTGTTTGTTTGGAGTATAATACCCAATTAGAGGCGGTGGAGATAATGATATGTCGAGAGAAGACTCACCATTGGGAAGAATATGATAGTAATCTTCTTGTTTTTCTTTGGGGTTTATTGGATCAACCAGGATAATTACGTGGCCATATGATATCTACCATAACCTAAAAGCATGGCCTCCCATGTATGAAGGTTTCCTTGAGCACTTCCCAAAGATTCTAATTTCTAAAATAGTTTTTGACTATACCTTTATGTAAGGTGTCATTGTGACGTCTTCTGATTGGTATATATTTGTATCCAAACTCACGACATATGTGTTGTTGTATTTTGCCACGACAATTGTTGTAATAAAGTTGTAGTTGTTTTACGTACCATATATTTGGCGACTCGAGAATGGGTTGGATGGAATGAACCTATTTTGGGGTTGTTACATTTAATATCGAGCTTAGGGATATGATCTCTGGCGGAGATCGGGGAATAGAACTAGGAGGGAGAGATGAGTAAATCCTTATTTAGTGTGTCTACTAAAGCTTATTTGTTGGTCGATCATAATATCGAGATATTATGTGATATATTAATTTGCTCAATTAACCTTTGTTTTGAAATTTGTATTCTAGAATGATATCCTAAATACGGAGATGAGCAATGGAGAAATCATGATGACGGGGAGATAGAATGCGAAATGAAAACAAGGTATTCTCAACTCTTTGAAATACCGTGCGTAAATTTAGGGACGAAATTTCATAAGGAGGGAGATTGTAAGACCGAATTTTATGAAATAAAAGTATTCAATTTTTCTATTCGGTAAATGGTTAAATTGATAAAAGTTAAAGTTAAGGGTGATATATGAAATTTTTTTCAAAATACGCAAGGGGTATAAAGTATTCATTATTGTTAGGGAATATTAGTTTGGTGGTGGAATATTCTTTACGTAGGGAATATTAAATGCGACCAGTAGCGACTATTTGTGGGCCCATAATGAATAAGCTGTCGGATGAAGAAAAGCGACAAAATTAAGTTTTTTATAAATAACGACGTAATCGTTACAGAATTAACAACATTGGAATACGGTTGGTAAAATAAAATAATACGCGTTGTTGCGATGGCACGGTATTACGCGGTATTTTGAATTATTGATTCTTACGTGAAAGGCCTTTACTCAATAATTGTTACGATAATTCTTGTTCAATATTTTATTTTATTGATTCAATAATTGATGCGTTGATATTTTATATTATTGTTGTTCGATAATTGTCAACTTTGCAAAATATCTCCATTATCGGATCAATAATTCATATTATTTGAATAATATTATTAGATAACATTATTGGCAATGTCTAGAAAGTTACATCGAGGAGAGGTTTGGTCACCTAATTGCGGCGCCCGATGAGGAGAAATTCTTATTGGAAAGCCCCTCTTTCACAGGAGCGCTTTTGGTTGTCATTATTGTGATTCTATAATATTATTTATGAATAATTAATTATTGATTTATATGACAATGAAATATTTATTTGATGTGGATATAAATGATGGATTTATTTATGTGGTTATAAATGAAGGAATTAATGTTGAGGTATTTTATCGATATTTTGTCCGGATTGGAGGTATTAAAAGATCAAATCGATTATTCTTACGACTTTATTATGTGAGTTATAATTTTTAATCGTAGTTGGATCGTTGGGATTTTTGGATATGTTATACATATATAAGTTGAGTATATGTTCACAAATTTTGAGCCGTTAAAAATGAGCGTATAATTTGTTATGAATTTTAAGAGGTGGTGATTGAAAATTAGGTTATAAATGATTTTGGTGGAAAATTCTAGAATTGGTGGGCCCCACTTTTGGTTGGTGAGAAATGTGCTCAATTGAATTTTCAAATGTGGTGGGTGGGAATAGTAGCGAGTAAAGCCATCGAGGTTGCGAGTTAAAATGCCTTGACGTCTTAACATTTTCTATAAATAGAGGCTAAGTTAGAATTGAAAATCACACGAAACAAGTTTTCTCTCTTTCTCTCTATATTATCGGCGTATTCTTGTGAGTATTTTGAGTATACTTTGAGTATTGTTAGGCGGTGCAAGTTCCTTGACCTTATATCAGGTGTTTTCACTAGAAGTCTTGTCTTTCGAGGTAAGGGATGTTATTTTCTTCTCGGATGATATTATTTCTTGATATCATTATCTTTGAAATATTGGTTGGAACTTTTTATCAAATTTGGAACTTTTTCATGTCGGGGTTACTTATTCATGAGTTCTTATTCACGAGTTACTTATTCATGAGTTCTTATTCACGAGTTCTTATTCACGAGTACTATTAAGTGAAGCGTGAAGATGTTTTTGTGGAATTTCTATCTTTTGGTGTCGAGTTACTATTCACGTATCGACCTTATTCACGATATCTGACACTATTCACGAATCGGCACTATTCATTAGAAAAATGAAAATTTTTCTTTTAAATCTAAAATATCTATTACGGATACTAGCTTTGATTGTATCCATGTTTTGATCATTCTTGAATTTTACACCACTATGATTATTTTTGAGGTATTTTTGGGCGTGGATAAAACCAATGCAAAGATGAATGATTTACGAAGAATATCTTTGGCACATGTCAAAGATGAGCAGTGTTTAAATGAACATGACCAGTGATGAATATCTTTAATGAACAAAGATGAATTATTGATGAATATCTTTTGCTTTCGTGAATCTGAAGATGACTGTTGTTGAATATCTTTAGCAAGAGTGCAAAGATGAATTATTGATGAATATCTTTTGCTCATAATGCAAAGATGACTTGTTGTTGAATATCTTTAGCCATTAGTGCAAAGATGAATTATTGATGAATATCTTTTGCTCGTAATGCAAAGATGACTGTTGTTGAATATCTTTAGCCATAAGTGAATTATTGATGAATTATTGATGAATATCTTTTGCTGAATATCTTTAGCTGTAGTGCAAAGATGACTTTGTTGAAATATCTTTGCCCATGGTGCAAAGATGAATTATTGATGAATATCTTTTGCTTGTAATGCAAAGATGACTTTTGTTGAATATCTTTGCTTTGTAGTGCAAAGATGAATTATTGATGAATATCTTTGGCTTGTAATGCAAAGATGACCCGTTGTTGAATATCTTTAGCTTTGTAGTGTAAAGATGAATCTGTTGATGAATATCTTTGGCGTGTGCAAAGATGAATTTATTAGTATGATTATGAGCAGAGGCGTGATTTGGTATAACCATGATCTTTGATGTTTGAGTAAAGACAAGTGATGAAAATTATCTTTGTCTTGGATGAGGAAAGGAATTTAGAACTACAATTACGATTATGAGTTATACACGTGATTGTGGGCGAAATTGTTGATTGATGTTACGAGGATAAAACATTGTTGGTGGATTTTAACATGGAGAAGACAATAGACTTTATAGTCTATTTGACTCTTCAATGGATTGCTCATTCCATTGCAACTATGGTTGAAAAGTTTTATCATCTACCATATGTTCTAAATCTACGATTTATTCTTGATGAAGACTATTGATAATTTATTTATCTTTAGTCATAATATTCTTCTTGAGCTAGTTGTGCTCACCCTTTTGTTTCACAATTCTTTTCGGGTAATAAAAGTGTAGGCATTTGGGTCGAGCGGGGATAGCGAGGAAATAGAGTGTGGTGGTCTATAGATGTTGAGGTGAGGTGAATTTAACTTGGAAGGGTGTTTTGTCATTTATCATACAAGATGTCTAATGACATCTGACCTCGTGTTATCATAAGACATGGTTGTGCTCATCCACTTCTTTGAGTATATTTACAAGCACTACCTATATAATCTTGGTGTTTGTTTGGAGTATAATACCCAATTAGAGGCGAGTGGAGATAATGATATGTCGAGAAGACTCACCATTGGGAAGAATATGATAGTAATCTTCTTGTTTTCTTTGGGGTTTATTGGATTGACCAAGGATAATTACGTGGCCATATGATATCTACCATAACCTAAAAGCATGGCCTCCCATGTATGAAGGTTTCCTTGAGCACTTCCCAAAGATTCTAATTTCTAAAATAGGTTTTTGACTATACCTTTATGTAAGGTGTCATTGTGACGTCTTCTGATTGGTATATATTTGTATCGAAACTCACGACATATGTGTTGTTGTATTTTGCCACGACAATTGTTGTAATAAAGTTGTAGTTGTTTTTTTACGTACCATATATTTGGCGACTCGAGAATGGGTTGGATGGAATGAACCTATTTTGGGGTTGTTACATTTAGTATCGAGCTTAGGGATATGATCTCTGGCGGAGATCGGGGAATAGAACTAGGAGGGAGAGATGAGTAAATCCTTCGCTAGTGTGTGTCCTACCTAAGCTTATTTGTTGGTCGATCATAATATCGAGATATTATGTGATATGTTAATTTGCTCAATTAACCTTTGTTTTGAAGTCGTATTCTAGAATGATATCTCAAATACGGGGAGATGAGCAATGGAGAAATCATGATGACGGGGAGATAGAATCGAAATGAAAACAAGGTATTCTCAACTCTTTGAAATACAGTGCACGTAAATTTCGGGGACGAAATTTCATAAGGAGGGAGATTGTAAGACCGAATTTTATGAAATAAAAGTATTCAATTTTTCTATTCAGTAAATGGTTAAATTGATAAAAGTTAAAGTTAAGGGTGATATATGAAATTTTTTTCAAAATACGCAAGGGGGTATAAAGTAACATGCGCCAAAGACGTTGGCTCGAGCTGTTGAAGATTACGATCGTACCATTCAATATCATCGTGGAAGAGAGAACGTGGTAGCTGACGCGTTGAGTAGAAGATCGTATGTGTTTACGACTGCGATGTTGTTAACATAAAACCCATTTCGTATAACTTATAAATGATGAAGATAGAGTTAAAGACTCTAAGGACCCACATGGTGATATCAAATATACGAGTAGAATCGACTTTAATTGATAAAGTTAAAGCCGTGCAAGCTACATACTCAGAGCTGATGAATGTGAAGAATAAGGTTCAAGAGGGCGTTATTCTAGAAACAAGAATCGACGAAGAGAGGAAATCTCAACCCTCGATTTTATTGGCCCATTTGAAATCCTTGATCGAGTAGAAATTGTGGCCTATAGACTCGTTTTATCGCCAAATATGTTGCGTGTTCATAACGTTTGTCACGTATCGATGTTAGGTAAATATGTGGACGACCCGAACCACATTATTGATTTAGAACCATACGAGATAACGGATAATTCAACGTATGAAGATGTACCTGTTAAAATCCTGGAATATATTCTACGCTTAAAGGTTATACCTCAAGAGATAGAATCTGACGAAGTGTCCTCATCTATTCGGCATACCAAGTACGTACGTAAAATTTGATGGCGAAATTTCATAAGGAGGGGAGATTGTGAGACCCCAAATTTTACGAATAAAGATTTAATTTCCTCGAAATATTTTTTTTGAATATTATGGTGTGAATTTGAGATAAAGTTATAGTTGTGGGTAGTATTTATAAATTTTGCAAAGTATGCAAGTTGTTATATTATATTCGATTGGTCGGGGGATATTCTTTTTGTCGGGAATATTCGTACAATGGCACAATCATTGGTGGACCCCACAATGGAATTATTGTCGGATTGAGAAAATGACAAAAATATTTTATAAATAACGGCGGAGGTGTTATTGTTAAAACTGTTGAACTACCCGGTAGTAAAAGTACAGTAATATGCGTGGTTGTATAGTAGCACACGATATTGATTATTGATTCTTACGTGAGAAGTCACTCAGTTATACTCAATTATTGCTACAGTAATTGCTGCATCATATCTCTCATATTATTGATTCGATTATTGTCACATTATCATTTGCATTATATGTTATTTTATTAAATCAATAATTGAGACGACAAAGTTATTCATATTATTAAATTACAATATTTACAATGTCTAGAAGTTCTGTGAAGGAGAGGTTTGGTCACCTAATTGCGCGCCAATAGGGAGAAATCCTTATTGGAAAGCCCCCTCTTTCTTGGGAACAACCTGGTTGTTAAATATTGTGAGTTATGATATTAATGATGATTAAGTTCGTGTTGATTAAAGATGAATTTGATAGTTTCATTGTGTTGGGATTATTTGTGTTAGTAGAAATCGACATCTATTTCGATGATAGTTGATGTCTGGAGGTTATATTGTTCAATCAGGTATTCAGGACACTTTTTGTGTCAGAGTTACTATTTATGAGTTACTATTCATGAGTTACTATTCACGAGTTACTATTCATGAGTTACTATTCACGAGTTACTATTCATGAGTTACTATTCACGAGTTACTATTCATGAGTTACTATTCATGAGTTACTATTCACGAGTTACTATTCACGAGTTTTAATAGTAACTTGCCCTTTTGGTTTTCCAAGGGTTACTTGCCCTTTCAGTTTTCCAAGAGTTATTTGCCTCTTCGGTGTTCCAAGGGTTAATTGCCCCTTCGCAAATAGTAGTTGTCTCTTCAATATTACCAAGAGTCATTTTGACCTTCGTTAAGACCAAGAGCCACTCTCGCTTTTTCTATAAATAAAGCTCATTCCTTCATTATTTCTTACTTAATTCAATTTGAAACTCTTGAGAGAAATTATAGAGAGAAAGAAGAAGAGTATTCTCTTTTTTTCTTGCTTCGATATCCAAAGGTCTTTTACGGTAAGGGGTGTTATTCTTTTGTATTCATGAAGAGAACTTATGTTATTCCATTATTTATTATTCATTGGAATAACTCAGATACGCGACTCCCCATACTTGGTGAAATCCTTATGTTATTCCATTCTTTATTATTACATTGGAATATCCTCGCTCATGCAGGCGTTTCTGGCAGGACACGGTTCCGCTTTTATTTTTCCGTTGGAATATCATGTATCATGCGTTTTACGGGACCTAGTTCCGCCTTTTATTATTACTTGGAATATCCTCGTCTTACGCTGCGTTTACTGCCGGACACGGTTCATTTATTATTCTCATTGAATAACCTACTGTATTCTATCTATCACATGCATGGTGATTTCATTTGTTATTCCATTCTTTATTATACTCGGTTGGTTAAAGTTTTGACTTCTATACTCCATGAAATTAGTGGAATATCCTTGATATTTGCGCTTCATCCAAAGATATCTTTTCATGGAAATATTCTTCTAAGCATTCTTGAATTTTACTCTACAAAGAAGTATCATGTTGACAATTTGGACGTTATTAGTTCTGGATAAATTAATTCGTGAACTTGTTTTATTGAATTCTTATATCATTGTCATCATCCTCGTGTTTATATTTTTGAAAGTCATCTCGTGGCTTCCTGGTGAATAGATGGACTTGGTATGATTATGACCAGGATTATTTGGTATAATCATGACCGTAATGTTACAAATGATGTGATAAAAGTCCTCATTGGCCGTGAGTGCATTGATGGACAAATTGTTGGCATGATCATGACCATTGATGAATACACGAATATCTTTGGCCCGTAGTGCATGGATAATTTGTGGTCGTGACCCTAATGAATATCCTTGGCCGTAGTGCAGGGATGATGTGGATTATTTATTAGGCGAGTCCCAACGATAAAAGTGATGAAAAACTTTTAAATCATAAAAGATAGTAGATTTTATTCTCTACTGACTCTTTTAATGGATTGCTTATTCCATTGCATGATTAAACTTGTTGTCTATTGTATTTTATCAGTTTAACATTGTTGAAGGCTAATGATAATTTATCCTGCATTATCTTAGTTATAATATTTCTTACTGGGCTAGTTGAGCTCACCCTTTCTTTCAATGTTCTCTTCAGGAAATGAGAATATAGCTGGGACGAGTTGGGAAACGGAGTGACAGTCCAGATGATAGCATTAGTAGTCCTCACTATTCTGTTAAATAGTGTGATAATAAATGTAATGAGGACTGAATTTAAGTTTGTATACTATCTATGAGGACTCCATTGAGAATGGATATTGTCTAGAAGGAAATATTCTTGATTAAACTCTCAGTTTATGTTTTATCGTATTTTACACGACAGTTGTATAATTAAGTTGTATTTGATTTATGTACCATGTATTTGGCGACTCAAGATGGGTGATATATACCTATTTTGGGGGCGTCACATATTCAAGGGAATAAGTCTCCCGCATCGGCAAGAAATGAGCAGACTTGGTTAATCTATCAACAATAACCCAAATAACATTTATGCCTTGAGAAACCGTGGGAAGACCCATAACGAAATCCATGGTAATGTGTTCCCACTTCCATTTCGGAATCTCAAGTGGTTGCAATGAACCCTTAGGCACTTGATGCTCCGCCTTTACACGTTGACAAGTTAAACACCTCGAGATAAACTTTGCAATCTCTCTCTTCATATTGTTCCACCAAAATGTATGTCGAAGATCACGATATATTTTGGTACTTTCAGGATGGATTGCAAACGGTGTATTGTGTGCTTCCATCATGATCTTGTACTTCAAGTTAGAGTCGTTAGGAGCACAAAGTCTGGAGTGTACTCGAAGTATTCCTTTTTCATCGATTCTTGCTTCTGAAATAACACCTTCTTGTACTTTCTTCTTCATACGTATTAGCTCCGGGTCTGTGGCTTGAGAAACTTTAACTTTATCGATTAAATTTGGTTCTATGCGTATACATGACATCATCGGACTTGTTCCTGCATATGATCTTCTACTCAATGCGTCAGCTACCACGTTTGCTTTTTCAGGATGGTATTGAATGGTGTGGTCATAATCTTTTAACAGCTCAAGCCAACATCGTTGTCGCATGTTGAGTTCCTTTTGGGTGAAGAAATATTTGAGGCTTTTATGGTCTGAATATATCTCCACTTTCTCCCCTTATAGATAGTGCCTCTAGATCTTTAGCGCAAGTTCAAAAATACTTCATAAATAACCATTGTGAAGTAAAATTCAAGAATGAAGACAAAACATGGATACAATCAAAGCTAGTATCCATAATAGATATCTTGGACAAAAAAAACAAAAATTTAATTTTTTTGTGAATAGTGTCGTATTCGTGAATAGTGTCGTATACGTGAATTGTAACCCCGACACTAAAAGACAAGAATTTTATAAGAAAAATCTTACCAATATTCCGGCATAATGATATTAGAAGAAATAATATCATTTTTTAAAAAAATAACATCTCTTACCTCAAAAAAAATAGTACTTCTAGCTGGAATATCAAATATAACGCTGAAGGAACTTGTACCGTATAGCAACACTCAAAGTATCAAAATACTCACAAGAATACGCTCAATAATATAGAGAGAGAAAACTTCAGTTTCTAGTGTGATTTTCAATTCTAACCTAAGCACCCTATTTATAGGAAAATGCATAAAACACCAAAACAGAAAATTTAATAAATTAATAATATTTTCAAAAATTATTCCTACGTACACCTTACCAGCTGATTCAACCATTTAACACATGGCCACAAATGAAAAAAAACGTTTTTCTTTTAAAAAAATATTTAAAACTTCAAAAATTAATTATTCCGGAACTTCAATACCTCATAATAAATAGCCCTTTTATCAGAAAAATTTTCATTTTCTGTCCATTCCATAGAAAATTTAATTATCTACAACTTCGCAGAAGAAAGTTTTTCCAAATTCTAAGCCGAAGTTGACCGAAATCTACATACGGACGATTTTACAAGCTATAATCAAATTTCAGTCAAGAAATGGGGTCCACGAACATGAAAAAACATGTTTTAAATATTTTCAGTAAGAAAAATACTCTTACTCCTCATATACTCATATATCCCACATTCATTGTAAAAATATCACCATTATTATATTATTAAAATATAATAATCAATTATTTATCAGAAAAGATAAAATATCAATTTTTCAACAATTGTCACTTTAAAATTTTCTCCATCTATATCCACATAAAATGAATATTTTCCTTATCATATAAATTAATAATTAATTATTCACAATTAATATTACAGAATCACAATACTGGCAACCAGGTTATTCCCAGGAAAGAGGGGGCTTTCTAATAAGAATTTCTCCTCTTCTTGGCTTGCAATTAGGTGACCAAACCTCTCCTTGAGATGTAACTTTCTAGACATTGCCAATAATGTTATCTAATAATATTATTCAAATAATATGAATTATTGCTCGATAATGGAAAATATCGCTGTAGTAGTGACAATTATTGAAATAACAATAATATAAAATATCAACGTAGCAATTATTGAATCAATAAAATAAAATATTGAACAAGAATTACTATAACCATTATTGAGTAGTGTCTTCTTCACGTAAGAATCAAATAATTTGTGCAATACCGTGTCTTCTTGTGTTTTAACCACCGGGTATTCCAATGATGATAATTGATAATAACTATCTTAGTTATTTATGAACAACTTATACTTGTCATTTTCTTCATCCAATAAGCTTTTACATTATGGGGGCCCACACAAGGTCAGTTAGTCATACAAATATTCCCCGACAGTAAGAATATTCCACGACCAAACTAATATTCCCCGACAACAATGAATATTTTTTAACCACTTGCTTACTTGAAATATTTGCGCATTTTACCCATAACTAACCACATTAATCAAATTAACCCTTACTATTTCAAAATAATAAATAGAGGAAATTCAATTTCATTTATAATAAGTTGGGGTCTTACAACCTCCCTTCCTTATGAAATTTCATCCTCAAAATTGACGTACGTACCTGGTGTTTCAAAAAGGTGAGGATACCTCGCTTTCATTTCCGTTTCCAACTCCCAGGTCATTTCCTCTATAGCATGGTTCCTCCACAAAACTTTGACTTGTGGTATGACCTTTGTGCGTAGTATATGCTCCTTCCTATCCAAGATCTTAACTGGTACCTCCTCGTACATTAAATCTTCAGCTATTTTGTTTGGTTCTAACTTAATAACGTGGTTCAGGTCTTTTACATATTTATGAAGCACGGATATGTGGAAAACATTATAAACACGAGATATACTTGGAGGTAACGTGAGTCTATAGGCCACATTTTCTACTCGATCAAGAATCTGAAATGGACCAATAAATCTTGGATTGAGCTTTCTTCTCTTCCTAAATCTTGTAACTCCCTTCCATGGAGCAACACGCAACAATACATGATCCCCAATACTAAATTCCACGTCCTTTCGATGAAGATCCGCATAACTCTTTTGTCGATCATGTGCCGTTTGTATACGTTGTCGAATCATTTGGATCTTTTCTTGTAGTCATACGTACCAACTCTGGTCCCAATAATGTTGCTTCACCCACCTCATCCCAACATACTAGAGAGCGACACTTTCGTCCATATAATGCTTCGAATGGAGCCACACCTATACTTGCCTGATAACTGTTGTTATAGGAGAATTCCACCAATGGCAAATACTTATCCCAACTCCCATTGAAATCTAGGACACGGAGTCTTAATAGATCTTCAAGAGTTTGAATAGTCCTCTCTGATTGTCCGTTCGTTTGAGGATGATATGCCGAACTGAATCGTAAATCCGTGCCCATAGCTTTTTGCAAGCTAACCCAAAATCGTGAAGTGAATCTTGGGTTACGATATGAAACTATGGATACTGGTATGCCATGCAATCTCATAATCACATTTACATATATATAAGTAAGACGTTCAATGGAATAAGTCTCCCGTATCGGCAAGAAATGAGCAGACTTGGTTAATCTATCAACAATAACCCAAATAACATTTATGCCTTGAGAAACCATGGGAAGACCAATAACGAAATCCATGGTAATGTGATCCCACTTCCATTTCGGAATATCAAGTGGTTGCAATGAACCCTTAGGCACTTGATACTCCGCCTTTGCACGTTGACAAGTTAAACATCTCGAGATAAACTTTGCAATCTCTCTCTTCATATTGTTCCACCAAAATGTATATCGAAGATCATGATACATTTTGGTACTTCCAGGATGGATTGCAAACGGTGTATTGTGTGCTTCCATTATGATCTTGTACTTCAAGTCAGAGTCGTTAGGAACACAAAGTCTGGAGTGTACTCGAAGTATTCCTTCTTCATCGATTCTTGCTTCTAGAATAGCACCTTCTTGTACTTTCTTCTTCATACGCATTAGCTCTGGGTCTGTGGCTTGAGCAACTTTAACTTTATCGATTAAAGTTGGTTCTATGCGTATACTTGACATCATTGCACTTGCTCCTCGTGCATATATGATCTTCTACTCAACGCCGCCCAACCACGTTTGCTTTTCGAGGATGGTATTGAATGGTGTGGTCATAATCTTTTAATAGCTCGAGCCAACGTCGTTGCCGCATGTTAAGTTCCTTTTGGGTGAAGAAATATTTGAGGCTTTTATGGTTTGAATATATCTCCACTTTCAACCCATATAGATAGTGCCTCCAGATCTTTAGCGCGAAAACGACTGCTGCCAACTCTAGATCATGAGTAGGATAATTCCTCTCATACTCTTTAAGTTGTCGCGAGGCATATGCTATGACTTTCCCACTGCATGAGAACACATCCTAATCCTTTGCTCAAGCATCGTTGTAGATAACAAATCCATCCGAACCAGATGGTATTGTCGAAACAGTCGAAATGAGTCTCCTCTTAAGCTCTTGGAAACTCTTTTCGCATTCCTCACTTCATATAAATTTTGTATCTTTCTGAGTCAAATTGAGTGAGTTAGCAGATGGCGATTCGAGAAAATCCTTCCACAAATCTCCGATAATAACCAATTAAGCCCGTAAAGCTACATACTTGATTCTCGAGCTTGTTTGTTCCCAACTTTGTATTGCTTCAATCTTCGCCGGGTCAACAGATACTCCACGTTTTGACACCACGTGCCTAAGGAATGCTACTTACTCAAGCCAGAACTCGCATTTCTTCAACTTGGAATATAGCTTATTTTTATGAAGCCTTTGGAGTACCAGCTTCAAATGGTGCTCATGATCTTCATGGCTTTTGAAATATATGAGAATGTCATCAATAAAGACAACAACGAACTAATCCAAATATTCCTTGAATATCCGGTTCATCATATCCATGAAAGCCGCAGGAGCATTAGTCAATCCAAAAGACATGACTAAGAATTCATAATGCCCGTACCGAGTTTTGAAGGCAATTTTTGGAATATCCTTAGTTCTAATCTTCAGCTGATGATATCCAGAACGAAGATCGATCTTTGAAAAAAAATGTGCTCCTTGCAACTGGTAAAACAGGTCATCAATACGAGGTAGCAGATACCTATTCTTGATAGTGACATGGTTTAATTCTTGATAGTCAATACAAAGTCGCATAATTCCGTCTTTCTTCTTTACAAATAAAATAGGAGCATCCCAAGGAGATGTACTAGGACGAATGAAACCGATGTCAAATAACTCCTGTAGTTGGACCTTTAACTCCTGAAGTTCAATAGGAGCCATTCGATATAGGGTTTTAGAAATGGGCTTTGTACCAGGTTTAAGATCAATAAAGAATTCAACTTCACGTTCTGGGGGTAGACCGGGAAGTTCTTCGGGAAATATGTCAGGAAATTTACTAACAACAGGAATATTTTTCAAATCTGACGTGTCTTTATTCAAATCCATAACATGGGCTAAGAAAGCTTGACATCCGTTTTTCAATAAACGAATAACTTTATAACTTGATATGACAGTGATTGATTTTAATGGTTTAGTTGCTTGAATTCGTACAACAGGTTGGATAGGAATATGAAAACTAACAACCTTACAAAAATAATCAATTTTGGCATGATAAGTAGTTAACCAATCAATCCCTAAAATCACATCAAAAACAAGTATCTTTAAAGAGATAAGGTCAATAGGTAATGTGATGGTGCCAACTTGGATCAAACAAGATTTATAAACAGTGGATGTGATGAAAGTTTCTCCTAACGGAGTCTCCATAGATAAATCAAAGTCTAATTTCTCCGGAGTCAAGTTTAAACATTGAGCACAAGTAGGAGAGATAAATGAATGGGTAGCACCGGTATCTAGTAAGGTATAAACTTCGCAAGAATTTATGATTAGCTTACCCGTGATCACCTCGTTTAGGTTCCTCGCATTTTGACCAGTCACGACAAACGCTCTTCCAAGAACAGTTGACTTTGACTTTTCTGGGACAGCCTTTTAATTCACCATCCCCACTGGACTTGGTTTTGCTACTGTACAATCTCGAGCGATATGTCCTTCCTTTCCACAATTATAACATACCTTGAACTATTGTGGGCAGTTTGGGCTAATATGTCCCTCTTTCCCACATTTATAGCATACAGCCGGTGGTCATTCTCCGCCCTTAGAACCAGTTGCTGCTGGTATTGACGTCTTTACATTGTCATTGTTGAATCTCCTCTTTTTAAAATCTCCCCCCGACTCGCTTCTTCTATTTTCATGGCCATGATTACCACCAGAGTGGTTACTGCATTTGTCCGTATTTTTCTTTCTCCGCTTGTTATCGTTGTTCTGATGACTGCTGTCACCGGTATGATCCTAGTTGTGGTCCCTCGATTGAACGTACTTGTTATCTCGATCTAATAATTGACCCCTGTTGACAACATCTGAATAGAGAAAAAATTTATGAGAAATGAGATATTGACGTATGTCGGGTTTCAAACCTCTCAGAAACATCCGCATCATACGTTCCTCATTCTCCACCAAATGAGGTGCAAACTTGGATAGCTCTTCAAACTTTGCCTCGTACTGGGACACCGTCATGTTATTTTGTTCCAATATTATAAACTCCACTTCCTTCATATGACGAATACTTTCAGGAAAGTACTTGTCATTGAACAGTTTCTAAAACGTCTCCCAAGACATGCTGAGTGCGACTAGATGGGTACGCTTCACAGATTTCCGCCAGTAATCTGCCTCATTATGGAACATAAAGGTGGCGAATGGAACCTTCTGTTCCTTCGTGAAAACCAAGACATCGAATATCTTGGTAATTTTTTTGACCCACATTTCTGCCTTAATCGGATCTGGCTTTCCCCAGAATTCTGGTGGTCCCAACTCTTTGAACTGCTTGGCTGTGACAAACCGTGCGTTGTTATCATTTCCACCTGTATTTTGTGCACGAGTCTCCCTCGTCTGATTTTTCATGAACTGCAAAAATCTTCTAAACATTCTCTCTAATTTTTCTCTTTTTTCACAATTCATAAGGTGTAATATTAGTTTTCTTATGGGGTATACGATTAAGTATATAACAAGCAGTCATTAATGCTTCCCCCCATAAATTTTTATGTAAACCAGAAGTAAGAAGTAATGTATTAATCATTTCTCCAAGTGTTCTATTTTTTCGTTCTGCCACTCCATTTTGTTGAGGACTATAAGGGGTTGTAGTTTGATGAATTATACCATAATTCTCATAAAAATCATTATAAGATAAGTATTCCCCTCCTTTATCCGATCTAAGAATTTTAATTCTTTGATCTAATTGATTTTTAACTTCAGCCTTGTAGATTTTAAATTTTTCTAAAGCCTCATCTTTAGTTCTTAACAAATAAACTTGAGTGTATCTAGAACAATCATCTATAAATATTATAAAATATCTTTTACCTCCCCTAGTTAATATGCCCTCAAATTCACAAATATCGGAATGAATTAATTCTAATAATTGTGAATTTCTTTCTACTTTTTTAAAAGGCTTCTTGGCAATTTTAGATTTAACACATATAACACATTTTTCTAAGTCAGAAAAATTAATCTTAGGAATTAAACTAAGATTACTCATGCTACGCATACTTTTATAATTTACATGTCCTAATCTAGCATGTCAAACATTAAAAGTAGAAATCATATAAGCAAAAGATGAATTTTCATTAATAACATTTAGTTTGTACATGCCATTAGATTTATATCCATTTCCGACATACATACCACCCTTAGATAATACAATACAATTAGCGTCAAACAAGACTTTTATGCTATGTTTGTTTAAAAGACTAACATATACAAGGTTTTTCCTAATTTCTGGAACATGAAGAACATCATTAAGAGTAATTGTCTTCCTGGATGACAACTTGAGAACCACCTTGCCTTTGCCCATCACTTTTGCAGTTGATGAATTTCCCATGAATAGTTCTTGACTATCCTTCATAGGTTCATAGGCTTTAAATATTACTTTATTCTTGGCAATATGCTTGGTTGCTCCAGAATCGATCCACCATTCCATGTCATTTCCAACCATGTTAGTCTCCATGATCATAGCAGCAATATCCTCATTGTATACTATATGACGCCCCCAAAATAGGTATACAACACCCATTCTGAGTCGCCAAAATACATGGTACAGAAACAACTACAACTTTATTAATAATATTGTCGTGCAAAATACGACAACACATAAACTTTGAGTTTAAATACAAATATTGTCATCTAGACAATATCCACACTCAAATAAGTCCTTATTACAATTATTGATACATTATTTTACAAAAATGGCGAGGACTACTAAAACAACTCTCTAGAACCATCATTCCATACCCCGACTAGAACTCGCTACATTCTCGCCTCCTGATAAGAAAAATGGAACAAAAAGGAAAAGGGTGAGTTCAACTAGCCCAGTAAAGAATATTATGACTAAGATAATATAGAACAAATTATCGTTAGTCTTCAATAGGAAAAAATCTAATAAAATACAATAGACAACAAGTTTCAGATCAATATTCGCAGCGGAAATAATAATTCATTAGAAGAGTTACGTAGAGAATGAAATATACTATTATCTATGAATTTAAAAGTCTATCATCAATATTTTATCCCTGTAACATCAATCAATATACATCTTGAATCAAATATTCATCTTTGCACTACAGGCCAAAGATATTCATCAGTTGGTCATGTTCATCTCAAGACCTATATATCTTTGTACTACGGGCCAAAGATATTCATAAGAAAATCTACCATCTTTGCACTACAGGCCAAAGATATTCTGTAATGTCATCATTTAGGACTGAGGATGATAAAAAATATTTTAAAGAAAACGAATCCAGTGAAACAAAAGAACAAATATTAAGGATTCGTACTTTAAATAGTCTAAGTTCAAAAATACTTCATAAATAACCATTGTGAAGTAAAATTCAAGAATGAAGACCAAAATATGGATACAATCAAAACTAGTATCCATAATAGATATCTTGGACAAAAAAAATAAAATTTAATTTTTCTGTGAATAGTGCCATATTCGTGAATAGTGTCGTATACGTGAATAGTAACCCCGACACTAAAAGATAAGAATTTCACAAGAAAAATCTTACCAATATTCCGGCATAATGATATTACAAGAAATAATATCATTTTTTAAAAAAATAACATCCCTTACCTCGAAAAGAATAGTACTTCTGGCTGGAATATCAGATATAACGTTGAAGGAACTTGCACCGTATAGCAACACTCAAAGTATCAAAATACTCACAAGAATACGCTCGATAATATAGAGAGAGAAAACTTCAGTTTCTGGTGTGATTTTTAATTCTAACCTAAGCACCCTATTTATAGGAAAATGCTTAAAACACCAAAGCAAAAAATTTAATAAATTAATAATATTTTTAAAACTTATTCCTGCGCACACCTTACCAGCTGATTCAACCATTTAACACATGGCCACAAATGAAAAAAAAAAGTTTTTCTTTTAAAAAATATTTAAAACTTTAAAAATCAATTATTTCAGAACTTCAATACCTCATAATAAATAGCCCTTTTATCAGAAAAATTTGTATCTTATGTCCATTCCATAAGAAATTTAATTATCTATAACTTTGCAGAAGAAAGTTTTTCCAAATTCCAAGCCAAAGTTGACTGAAATCCACACACGGATGATTTTACAGACTATAATCAAATTTCAGTCAAGAAATGGGGTCCACGAACATGAAAAATATGTTTTAAATATTTTTAGTAACAAAAATACTTTTACTCCTTATATACTCATATATCCCACATTCATTGTAAAAATATCACCATTATTATATTATTAAAATATAATAATCAATTATTTATCAGAAAAGATAAAATATCAATTTTTCAACAATTGTCACTTTAAAATTTTCTCCATCTATATCCACATAAAATGAATATTTTCCTTATCATATAAATCAATAATTAATTATTCACAAATAATATTACATAATCACAATACTGGCAATCAGGTCGTTCCCAGGAAAGAGGGGGCTTTCCAATAAGGATTTCTCCTTACTGGCGTGCAATTAGGTGACCAAACCTCTCCTTAGATAAAACTTTCTAGACATTTCTAATAATGCTATCTAATAATATTATTCAAATAATATGAATTATTGCTCCGATAATGGAAAATATTGTGTAGTGACAATTATTGAAATAACAATAATATAAAATATCAACGTAGCAATTATTGAATCAATAAAATAAAATATTAAACAGTAATTACTCTAACCATTATTGAGCAGTGCCTTCTTACGTAAGAATCAATAATTGGTGCAATACTGCAGTAATCTTGTTTTAACCACCGGGTATTCCAACAAAGATTAATTGATAATAACTACTGTGATTATTTATGAACAACTTATACTTGTCATTTTCTTCATCCAATCGCTTTCCGTTATGAGGCCCACACAAGGCTGCGCTGTCGTACAAATATTCCCTGACAGTAAGAATATTCCACGACCAAACTAATATTCCCCGGCAATAATTAATTTTTTATAACCACTTGCTTATTTGAAATATTTGCGCATTTCACCCATAACTAATCACATTAATCAAATCAACCCTTACTATTTCAAAATAATAAATAGAGGAAATTCAATTTCATTTATAATAAGTTGGGGTCTTACATACCATATTTGCTTGGTCATTCTTTTGTTGCCTTTGTTTCAAGTACAAAGTACATTGTTTCTTGAAATGTCCTGGCTTACCACACTTCCAACAAGTACCTTTTGATTTTTTATTTCCAGAAGTGCTATGTTGACCACCACGCTTTCTTTTATTGTTGCCCCTTGGTTTAAATGCATTTTCTATGACAAGAGCTTTAGCACTTTTATTTTCTATTTCCAATTTATCCAAGTTTCGAGAATTTTCTTCAACTTGGAGAAATTTAATAAGTTCTTGCATAGTCATTGCATCTTTCTTTTGTTTCAATTCCTTTCGACAATCTTTCCATGAAAATGGTAACTTTGAAATGATTGTCGATACTTGAAACCCTTCGTCAAGGCTATGGCCTTCCGACACAATTTGATTTATAATAATTTGAAGTTCATGTACTTGCAGCATAACAGATTTGTTATCTATCATTTGATAATCAAATAATGAACTTACTAGAAATTTTTTATTTCCGGCGTCCTTAATTTTGTATTTGTTGTCGAGATCCTCCCATAATTCCTTTGCCGTCTTTTCCATGAATTTGGTTTCATACACATCGTACAACGAATTGGATAGTGCATTTAAAATGTACCCTTTACACATAAAGTCATCTTGTTCCCATTTTATTCGATTCTTCATTTACGTGATTGTCTCATCTTCTTTTTCTTCAATTTTCTCTTCATTTAGCACATGAGAGATTTTTAATGCTGTTAAGCAAAAATACATTTTGCTTTTCCAACGTCTGAAGAATAATCGATCAAACTTTTGAAGTTTGTTAATTTAATTCAAGCTATTTTTTGAATTGTTGTCCTCCATAGTGAATATAGTCTTAAGATTGTTGTTAAAATTTCCTTTTGTAGTAAGATATAGAACAACAATATTTCTGCCTGAATCCAATGGTTGACCACTCTTTCCTTAAGACTATATTCGCCCCTTATTTTTTTCTACTACAGGAGTTCTTTGTGAATTAGTCTCCCAAGATAAGACAAGCCCAAATTTTTATTATGTACTAAATTTGTTGTGTAGGAACAAATCTAGTGCTAAACTATAAATGAAAGAAGAAAATTATAATAAGGAAAATATTTAGAATGATAATTTTCCTAACTTGAGAAGTATTGAATGATTTGAAGTGTTGAATTTGGTGGATTCCTGATCTATTTATAAGTTTGTCATATCCCAATTTCTAATGGGTCGTATCCCAATTAATTTGGTCATATCCCAATTTATGGGTTGTATCCAATTAATTTGGTCGTATCCCAATTATGGGATATGGTGTAAGACCCCAACTTTTATGAATAAAAAATGAATTTTCTATAAATATCATTTTTGAATATTATGAAATGAATTTGATATAATAGTTGTGGGTAATATTTATAAATTTTGCAAAGTACGCAAGTTGTTATATAATATTCGATTGGTCGGGGAATATTTGTTTTAACAGGAAATATTAAATGCGACGACACAATCATTAGTGGACCCCATAGCGTAATTATTATCGGATTGAAAAAAACGACAAAAATATTTTATTAAAAATAACGGCGGAAGTTTTACTGGTTGATACTGTTGAACTACTCGGTAGTAAAAAGAATGACGATGTCTGGCATGGTTGCGTAGTAGCACACGGTATTGATTATTAATGCTTATGTGAGAAGTCACTCAGTTTGATTCAATTATTATTAAATCAATAATTGAGATGACGAAGTTGTTAATATTATTATTTGCATTATTAACGATGTCTAGAAGTTCTGCCATGAGAGGTTTGGTCACCTAATTGCGGCTACCAATAGGGAGAAATCCTTATTGGAAAGCCCCTCTTTCACGGGAATGACACAGTGGAATTAATGGTGTGAATAATAATAATGATGATGAAGTTTTGTTTTATTCATTATTATTAACGTAATAAAACGAAAAAACTTTATATAAAAGCGTAATACTTTTATAAAGTTATTCGCTTTTATTAGGCTAATAGTAAAATCTTTTTATATAAAATGAATACTTTTATAAAGTTATTCATTTTATTAGACAATAATTAGAATATATTATATTTTATTATGCGTAGTGTTTTTGCATAGTGCACGTATAGTGTTTGCATAGTAAAATCTTTTTAAAAGTTATTTGTTTTATTAAATTATAAATAGAATATATTATATTTTATTTAAAAGATTTTGCTTTAAATATGGACCGTCCAATTAAAGTAAATTAATCTGGACCGTTCATGGATTGGTTACTATTCAATCCATTCTTCTATAAATAGAAGTTCATTCCTTCATTATTTCTTACGAATTCAATTGAAACTCTTGAGAGAGAAACTATAGAGAAAAGAAGAAAAGTATTCTCTGCTACTTCACTTCTTTTATCCGGTTCTTCTTTATAAGGTAAGGGGTTTTATTTCTTTTCAGTATTCATGAAGAGAACTTCATTATTCCATTCCTTATTGTTATGGTTGAATAACTTTTGTATATGTAAAGTACCGCATACATGGTGATATTCTTTTGTTATTCCATTCCTTATTATTACATTGGAATAACTTTTTATGCTGAATCTGAAATACGTAGTGATATTCTTACATTATTACATTCCTTATTATTATGTTGGAATAACTTTGTATATCGAAATACATATACATGGTGAAATTCTTCTATTATTCCATTCTTTATTATTACGCCGGAATATCACATATGCATGCGTTTACGTGGGACTGGTTCCATTATTTATTATTCATTTGGAATAAATTGTTTATCAAAATCACCGTATGCATGGTGATTTACATTGTTATTCCATTCTTTACTATTACATTGAATATCACAGCCGGTCGCGTTACGCTTTGACACAGTTCCGTTATTTATTATTACATTGGAATAACTCATACATCTGAAGTACCGCATGCATGGTGATTTCTATTGTTATTTCATTCTTTACTATTCATTGGAATATCACAATTGGTCGTGTTATTACGCTTTGACTTCGTTCCGTTATTTATTATTACATTGGAATAACTTTACATCATGTGAAGTACCGCGTGCATAGTGATTTCTTTTGTTATTCCATTCTTTATTATACTCAGTTGGTTAAAGTTTTAACTTCTATACTCCATGAAATTAGTGGAATATCTTTGATATTTGCGCTTCATCCAGTATCTTTTCATGGAAATATTCTTCTGAGCATTCTTGAATTTTACTTTACAAAGAAGTATCATGTTGACAATTTGAACGTTATTAGTTTCTGGATAAATTAATTCTTGAACTTGTTTTATTGAATTCTTATAACATTGTCATCATCCTCATGTTTATATTGTGTTGAAAGTCATCTTTGGCTTACGTGCATAGATGGAATTAGTATGATTATGACCAGGGATCATTCGGTATAATCGTGACCTGTAATGTTATAAATGATGTGATAAAAATCCTCAGTGGCCTGTAATGCATTGATGGATAGTTTTTGGTATGATTATGACCAGGGGTTATTCGGTATAGTCATGACCATTGATGATTTAATGAATATCCTTGACCGTGGTACATAGATGATTAGATGTTGTGGTTTATTTATTAAGCTGAGTCTCAGCGATAAAAATTGATGAAAAACTTTTAAATCATAGAAGATAGTAGATTTTATTCTCTACTTGACTCTTCTAATGGATTGCTTGTTCCGCTGCAGTTAAACTTGATGTCTATTGTATTTTATCAGTTTAACATTGTTGAATACTAATGATAATTTATTATATATTATCTTAGTCATAATATTTCTTACTGGGCTAGTTGAGCTCACCCTTTCTTTCACTTTATTCTTCTTGAAAATGAGAACGTGGTTTGGGACTAGTCGGGGAGCGGAGTGATGGTCCGGATGATAGTATTAGCAGATCCTCACTATTACATTAAATAGTGTGACAATAAATGTAATGAGGACTTAGTCTCGAGAGTGGATATTATCTAGAAGACAATATTTGTATTAAAACTCACGACTCTCTTGTTGTATATTAAAGATTGTATTTGTATTCTGTACCATGTATTTGGCGACTCAGAATAGGTGATGTATACCTATTTTGGGGACGTCACATATGGCGTTCTATATTTTTGAATCGTATCCCAACTCCAAATATTACCGTTGCGTATTTTTGGCCCAACTCAATTTTGGCTTTCAATTTCCAATACCCGCCAATTATTATCGTTGGCTCCCAACTTCCAATACCATATAATATAATATAATATATTATATAATGTTACATGGATAACATATAATATATTTATTATATACTTTTAGATAATGAAAATATCCAACAAAAGACGACTTGCTGGCGCGGGCGGATCGAATCCGTGGATCAGGAGGAGAGGGGGTTTAAGGAGGATGGTGTTAGGGTCAGGTTTGGAGCCCCGAAAATGGATGGTGGTTTGGGAATGGGAGGAGAGAGAATAGCAGGCCACCGTGTTTTGGTTCTTTGACTGTAATATACTTGAAAATGGAGGAAGGAGGGAGGAAAGAGAAAGAAAAAAGAAAAAGGAATAATTTTAATTTAATTAGTTATTTTGGACCTTTGCCCTTTTAATTAATTAGTATTTCCATGTGGCAGCCACGTAATCAATTTTGTAACCTCGTTAGTCTAGTTGGCAGATCTGTTAACGGTAGGGGCACGGACGACCCAAAAATTATAACGTTAAGTGTACTTTTGGACAAAAAAAAAGTATAGGGTGCTCAATAGACATCGCGGTAAAAGTCAGGGGTATTTTTGAACCTTTTTCCTATTAATTTATCCCATTAGCCCAAGTCGGGACTAGAAAAAAATATTATTTTAAAGAGATTATTAATTTATCGAGTATTAATTTATAGAGGTTCTACTATATATATTTATATATATAAACGGTGACATATTTTATTGTATATATACTGTTTAATTTGTTGAGTACAAGTAAGGAAGATTAGAATATGTTCCTAGGTCATTCAACTATTTCGAAGGCTGATTAGTTAGGTGAATCTTAGAGTAGAATTTCGTCAGTGACCTTAGCACCGGGAAAAGTTCTTCGAGAGGCAAAATTTTTATTTAATGACAGTGCATTGCATGCCTCTACTCAACATATTTCGCTATAAATCGTTAAATTCTTCTTTAATCTCTTATTTTTTAATTAAATTCTATATTTTATTCGTGTTCTCCAACCTTTAACACCTAAACATGATTAGTTAATATGGTTCACCAAGAAAGTAATTTACTATTTTCTTAAATAGAAAAATCACATCTAAAGTGGGAATAACACGTGTTTAATGATAAAGGAAATATAAAAAACAATCTTATGGTGGAAATTAATTTTTTTTTTCTTTTTGTTAATTTGACATACACACCACCATTGAACCCAACCTCATGGGAACATGGGTCGAGTCATACCTGGGAATTAATTAAGTCTATCTGAAAACAAGAAAATTACTCAACAGTATATCTACTACATAGGAGCGCGTTTGGGCACAGGGCAATTTCTGTCTATAGGAAAAAGATGGAATAAAATGATGCAAAGGATCTACAGAGCAGCACCCTCTGCCATGGCTAACCTTCCTCGTTCTGGGGTTCGTTCCTCTCTCTCTTTAAAATTATTTACACATAGACTAGAATCTTCTTGTTGTTTCTTGTAACAATTGATCTGCCGTTTTTGTTTGTGCCAAACAGTAATTCTGATTTGAAAAGTTCGAGTCTTTGGATAATTTATTCGTACCCATTTGAGAAAAATGACTAATTCTAATTGTAGTACATGTATTTGCTGCCCTTGTGAATAGAATTAACTGTTTTCATATGTATTTTATGCTTATATTTGATTTAGAAGCTCAATCAATTTTTTTATTTTTTATATTTGTAAATATTTTCCATTTCTATTTGGTCTTTAAGAATTGTTGTTCTTTTGTCTGGGTGATGATGGGAATTGGTAGATGTGTTGTGGATGAACTTGATGAAGTTGATTTTAATCTGTGTAAGGTTGCATTTTTTTCTCACTTTCCCTGTCTAATTGGACCTTTGGTTACTTTATTTCAGTATCATCTAATTTAAAGGAAAATCTAAAAGGAGTAGGCTGTTCAGTTTTTTATTATTATTTTTTAACTGTGATTTAGTTTGCAAAATGTATATTCTATGAATAAATAGGTCATGTGGTTCTAGTGACTTAAGATTGCGAGTTGCTTGTATTAATCACCCAAACACTTCCCCATTGAATTAATCACCGATGCTTTGAAAGATTTTGGCGTAAAGAAGGTAAATAAAATGGGTTAATAATCATTTTGTAAAAGATAAATTAGGATTCAGTGGGAAATTCTGATATACGATATGAATTATGATTACTTTTTGCTGCAGTTCCTTTTGTAGGTGGAAGTTAAGATTGATACATTCAATTATACTTCCAAATAGCAGGGGTTTAAGAAGCATTGGATTTTTTAAAAATATTTTAGGACATCTATCTGAGTTTCTTCTTTTCCTAAATTTATACAACTAGAAGAAATTTTCAAGTCCATCTTTTGGAACATTTTTATGGATGCAATCTTGCCAAGCTGGTGACCTTGTGTTAAACCTTTGTTATTTAGTGTTTTACTTTTGGTATCATGTTTCTTCTTTGGGTTGCAAATGCATGTTTTAGGCTTTGGTCCTTGAATGATCTTTTTTATTTTGTTCTTTTTATTTTTGCAATTGTGTAGACGAGGAGGGCGCTGTGCGTATGGCCGGGTATGAGACAACTTTCCCTTAGAAAAAATCTTTTGCATGGATTTATGCGCTTCTTCACGATTCCTGTCAAAACTGTGAGGGGTGTCAGTAGATCACTTGGAGTTTCTCATTTATGTAGCGTTGTCAACATGTCTTCCCCGTTGCAAATTGAACTAGTGAGCACATCTCTTTATTTACAATGTCAGCATATTAAACGTTTAGCTACTCCATGTATTCTATAATTCAACATAAGCTTGTTAATTTTTTGTTTTCTTTATTTTATTGTTATACAACAGTTCCTTCATCTTGTTCTCTTCAACTTTGTTTTTGTTTTCTTAGGAGAAAATAAAAATTTAAAGTGTTATGATTGTTGAACTCTCATATGTCCAAATTTCATTGAAAGTGACATATATAATATGTTGTCAAAAAAATTTGTGATATTTATAACCCCAAGTGGCGGGAGGAATTGCAGAGGCATGAATAACTTTAAGGTCACTGGTCCCAATGCCCATACTTGGGGCCAAACTTATCAAAAAAATAAAAAAAGGTCTGTGATATGAGCCGCGAGGGAGATCACGAATTATTTCATTCTAATGTTTCAGCTGAAGGTTTTAGCGGCCTTTAGCTCAAGTAATCACAAGAATGTATTTGCTCCTGTAGTCATGTGCCTTTTTGGGTTTACTAGAGTGGATGTATATGATTTTTCTTGTTCTTCTGCAAATGATTATGGTCATCCAACACAATATGCTTGCACACACACATAGACGTAGTGCTATGCAAAAAGTTTGGTAGTTTCGTTAAATTACCGAACCGAACTGGTTTGGTAATGTGGTACGGTAAATATAAATACCGGTTCGGTATCGGTATTTTTTACTGGTAAAAGCCGGATGTTCAGGACCGGTAGCTCACTTATGGAGCTTCGGTAATTACCGAACCGTATCGGTTGGTTCTTCTAAGAAAAAATTTCTACTATAAAATCTCTTAATGTGGAACACTACGTTACAAGTGGAGAATCGTTAAACATATGTGCCATGCGTGGCATCCACAACACACGTTAAAAGCAAGTTGGTGGTTAAAATATTTTCATGTAATTATCAGAATGTTTACTGTTATTATTATATTATTATACACATCATGATCTTCCTAGCAATTAAGTGGATGAAATTGTAGGCGTAACCCACATGACATTTTCCTATTTCTTTTCATGTTGGCAAATTGGAGAGAAACAATAAAAATAAAGTAGCACTTCACAAAAGAATGAGATTATTTGATATTTCAGGAATGAAGATTATACAAAAGTTCTTCCTGAAATTGCATTCAACTTTTATTGTAAACAAAATAGTAGAATTGAAGTTAATATGTTTCTTCATCACCATATTCAATAAAAGTTGAAGAGATTAATTAGGAAATTTGGAAAAAAAAAGGGCCATCTGTTCCTTTTCGTGACCAAAATTAGGATATGTTTTTATTTTAATTTTTTCTATTTGAAGAGCTGCTGTATCACTTCCACCTAGGATGAAGAATCTGAAATAAAATGGAGTAGAAGAACAATATACTTGAGCCTTTAGCTAAAATGAACAAACAAGTTTGTCAAAATGTTAAGAACTTGCAAATCTTGCATAGTAATAATTTATTTATTTTTTTAAAAGGAAAGAAATTATGTACAAAATCGGGTTTTACTGGTACTGTATCAGTCGTATACCGGTTCGGGATACCGGTAATTCGGTACCGGTATTGGTACTCATTTTTAGGTAAAAACGGTAACCGGTACGGGTTCGGGCCGGTTTGGTACGGTAAATTACCGATGAAAGTGACACGCTAATTGTTCTACCTTTTAATCATTTACATAGTTTACCATGTACCACTCTCAACCTTTTAAAGCTTTAGTATATCACCAGGTGCCATGTCTCAAGGACAATTATGCTTATCTTTTGCATGATTTGAATACGGGTACTGTTGGAGTAGTTGATCCTTCTGAAGCTGTACCCATCATTGATGCCTTGAGTAAGAAAAATCAAAATTTGACCTATATACTGAATACTCATCATCACTATGATCATACTGGTGGAAATATGGAGTTAAAAGAAAGATATGGTGCAAAGGTATGATAACTTTTTATCTTTTTAAATTAGTTTCATTGTTAATTTCCACCTTTTTACTTGTTTCAACCTTTCCATTTCCCCCTTCACCCTCTGTTATCCCTTTCTCTAAAGTCTAATACTTTTTTGACACTGTCCTGCATTACCAAGTTTAAATATATCAGTCACTATCCTTAGAGCTATCCAAGGATGGAGAGGGTCACTGGGTTCATAGATGTTGGTTCCTTCCGTAACTATCCTTGATTTTTTTTTAATTTGTTTTTTGATTTAGAACTTTACCCATTCCGTTTATTTATAGGTAATTGGATCAGGAGTGGACAGGGATAGAATTCCTGGCATTGATATAGCCTTAAATGATGGGGACAAATGGATGTTCGCAGGCCATGAGGTGCTAGTGATTGGAACTCCCGGTCATACTACAGGTTATATTTTATTACTTTATTTTCTCACAGGAATTCGTTTAATGTACTTCAAGAATGAATTCAATTTAATTCCTCGGGGTGGGAGAAATGGCAGGGCCTTGGGGAATAACCTTAAGGTCAGTGGTTCCTCATACTTGGGGCCAAAATTAACTATCAAGTAAAAAAAAGGAAAGAGAGAATTGAATCTTCTTTTAAAGTCAATTGATGGAGTAGAATACTATTATAGCATCGACTTCACTCTATTCTTGCTACCGGTCATTGTTGAATTTCCATTTGATGGTAGCAAAAACTGCACGTGTTTCAAGTTATTAGTCTTTTTGGGTTCACTGATATTATCTTTTAATTGTAGTAGTGATTAAGTTTTGAGTTATTTATGAATTTGACATCTCAGTTAAGCTTGATATCCTCATAGTATGTTGGTTGCATGAATAGGTACATTTTTGTTTTACCAATCTTCTACCATGTTCTATTGGACTATTAAATGCTACAATTACACTTAACCAACGTGTAATTGATAAAGATCAAAATTTATATACAGTCGTAGAAAATGAGAAAGAGAATGGGCGATAAACTAAATGTTGACTGTGCACTCTCTCAGTATCTCTCTCTATATAATTTATTTGTATATCTGTTGATATAAAGTTATTTGCTATGTTACGACTCAGGTAAGGGAATCGGGTGTTGGTAGTGCCTAGGTGTCACAATTGTCCATTCTTACAATAACTGGATTCAGGGATTCGATGTGAAAGGATCTATCTTTAGATACGAGTGGTTGTATACAACAATTCATGTTCTTTAGAGTTTTATGTGAGATTTAGTGAAAGAATGTCAATCATTTAGTATTAATTTGAATATAAAAGATAATTAGAAGGTATACTTAAGTGATGATGTAAGTATGACAGATTTGGTGAAAAAAGTAATTAAGTTTATCGTTCAATTCAAATACCCATATACATGGATAAACTCATAGAACTTATTATTGTCCTTCCTGATGTTGTATTCTTTTGTGACTTTTGCCTTGTGTTCTAGATAATATGAATAAACCCTGTTCATGAGCCTGACCAAACTAAATTGCAAAAGCCTGTTGTACTTGACTTGAGTTCGGTTAGCGAATTGAGTTTGAGCAAGTCTCTTTTTTCATTTAAATAACTGAGCCAAGCTACAGTTGTGTCATGTCCGGCTTAGGACCATCTCGTTTAAGCCCGGTTCGTGACGCTTGCTTAAGCCCAACTATATAATGCACAACTATAAATTATAATGTACGTTTTGTAATATATTATGAATATAATACTTATTAGTTAATTATACATATAACATATAAATCTTGACCCCAGCTCAGTTTGTACTACCAAGCATAGGCTCGTTCAGAACTCAATTCAAAAAAGTTGCATATTATTCGAGCTCAAGTTTGGATAGTGTAAGCTCGACTTGACTTACTAAAGAGAAAAAGAAACAGAAATCAACATTGAATTTTGGCCTCTTATCTGTTTCATAAGATTCATGGCTACAAATCATAATATGGGTACTAATGCATGCAGGACATATTAGCTTCTATTTTCCAGGATTTGGATCAATTTTTACAGGAGACACTTTGTTCAGTTTATCATGTGGGAAGCTTTTCGAAGGGACTCCTGAGCAGGTGAATCTTTTGTAGTCTAATCTTTGTTCTGTCCTTATTTTGAGCTTTACAAGGCTTGAATTTCCGTCTCTCAACTTTTCGTTTAGTTTCTTCACATAGTTTATTGGATTTCACAATGTGAAGGGATCATTCCTTTATAATTTAGATAAATCTCTGCCATGTGTTTGTGTTACAAGATGATGTTTGAAAAATAGATGTCGCATGTCATTTTACGCAGGCAGTTAAAAGTGTCTTTGCTCTTTAGACAATCCATCCAAATGTTAGAAGGCTGGTCAATAACCCTGTTTCATTTCCATGTAAATGATGATGTGTGAAAAGTTAGTTATGCCTACAAATATTGTAAGCTAATTTGAGATTTATGTGTCAAGCTTGAGTTGGAGTTCTTCAAGGGTTATGGAATTCATTTAATAATCTAAGGGGAGTACTGTAACTTGACCTTTTGTTCTGTCAAGCCTAGGTTTATACCGCTTGGCAGTTTGAGAGAAGTTGGTGGTTTTTTAACTTCCAAAAGATGAAGAAAACTCTTAGAAAACACCGCTTTTTACGAGAAAATACAAAAATGTGGTCTGTGATGGTAAATTTGTGTGGGCGGACATCATCCTGTATTCATAAGTCACAAGTATTTCAAGTTTCAACTGTTATGAAGCGTTTGGGAATATGAATTTGAAAATCTGGTGAATTTGGAACAAATTTGGCTTCAGAATCTTGATGCTTTTCACCTCTGGAATTTTTATTATAATGAGTCATGCACATTGATTTGGTGTGCTTGTAGATGTGGATAAATCTATCATGCACGTTGATTTGGTGTGCTTGTAGATGTAGATAAATTAAGTACTTTCTTAAAGTTATTTGAGAAATTCTTATGAAGGACTTGTCTGTATGAAATTTGAATTACAATTCAGTTAGTTATTTTGTGACTTATTTGTTTTAAACTAGTATTTGTTTGTGTTCCAGATGTATGCCTCCCTTAAAAAGATAACTTCTTTGCCTGATGACACAAATATATACTGTGGTCATGAATATACATTAGTAAGTCACGTCCTGCTTCAGCCGTTTTTAATAGCTCTTTCATATTTTCTTGTATTTTCACGAGGGATACCACTAACTGACATGTTTTGGCAGAGTAATGCTGAAGTTTGCATTGTCTATAGAACCCAGGAATGAAATCCTTCAGTCGTATTCCACCCACGTATCTCATCTTACATTGATAAGGGTTTACCAACGGTAATTTCTATTTACTTTTCCTTTATAACTTAGGACAGCATCTATTTTAATTTTTTTGTGTGATTTTGATGCGACTAAGAGCTCTGGTTGAAAACTTGCAAAATGCACTGATTAGGGTAAAGCTGGTCACCTAGAAATACCAAATGTGTGATCTGATGTTGAATTGCTTTCACACCTTGCTTGCATTTGATAAGTTTTTATCGTGAATAGGAATTATGGTCCATATTATTTGAATGCCTTTTTTCTCTGAAACTGGGGTTATATAGATGCAAAATGAAGTTTTCTACTCCATATTTAATCTGCTGTCGTGAGTATCGCTTTTTTAATATTTCAACATACTTGGCAGTGCAAGCTTTAGTCCAGTCATGCGTTTCAAGCTATGCTACACATGGACATTGCTATAAAGTGTGTAATATTGGATATTGGTGCATAACCATGTATAGGTAGATAAAATTTTTACAACCCGTAACTACGTTGTCTTCCCTGAGCAAAATTCCATTATAATAAGCATCTACATGAACATTCGGATGACAATTGTTCATAGTAATGTCAACGAGTACTCTTTAAGACATTTAATTTTGCCGGAATGAACATTTTTTGTCTGTTTTATAGTTGAATTATGTTCTTCAATTTTTATGGACTGCTTTTAATTGCGAGAGATGTTCTTAG